>JBAMBO010003772.1:0-410182 GCA_037044535.1 Lordiphosa magnipectinata
ACAAACTGCAGCGGATATTATTTTTGTGAGGACCTTTGCAACAGATGATTTGTTGGATATGCACATAACCAGGACCGAAATATTGAAAATACTGGATCATGTAAAGCTAAACAAAGCACCAGGAGAAGATAGAATACCATATGAATTCTATATAAATGCCCCGATGGCCTTCATAGACTCACTGGCTGTAGTCTATAATGACATGCTGGACACAGGAAGAATTGAAGAAACTTGCACATCGAGTGTCGTATTCCCAATTTTCAAAAAAGGTGACCCAGACTTGCCACAAAATTACCGAGGGATTTCCTTTATAAATTGCATAGCGAAAGTTTTTATGGGCATTCTGAACAGTCGACTATCAAATTGGGTTAAGTGTCACGACAAATTAAAAGAGTATCAGGCCGGATTTCGAGAAGGATATTCGACTGTGGACAACATATACAACTTAATATCCATAGTGTATCTGAAACAAGAGGAGAGAAAGAAAATATACGCCTTCTTTGTCGACTTTCGTGCTGCGTTTGATAAAATCCCAAGGAAGCTTTTGATGTACAAATTGTATTCGATGGGAGTCTCGACCAAATTCCTAAATGTGCTGGAGAATATTTATGCAAACACGAATGTGGCAGTCTGGACAGGCACGGAGCTATCTGGTTATTTCGAAACAAATATCGGAGTGAGGCAGGGCTGTCTACTGTCGCCTCTCTTGTTTGCGCTCTTCCTAGACGATCTCCATGATAGCATAGGTGGCGGCCTAACAGTGGGAAGTGAAAATATACGCCTTTTATTATATGCGGATGACATAGTTATAATGGCTGATGAAGTCATTGTACTGCAGGAAATGATCGATCGCCTGGAAATTTATTGTCAGACTTGGAATATGGAAGTGAATATGGCCAAATCGGAAATAATGGTATTCAGGAAAGGAGGGCGCCTTGCAAAGAAAGAAAAGTGGACATTTCAGGGTGAACCCATAAAGATTGTACCTGAGTACAAATATCTAGGAGTTATGTTGACGCCCACTTTAAATTTCAAGAAGCATGCTAAAGCTAGAACTGCGGCTGCAAAGCTAAGCATCAACATAACCTGGAAGAGCCTTCTCGCCAAAAACAATGTCTCCGCTGAAATGAAGTGGAAAATTTATGAAGCCGTGTGTAGGGCAATACAAGCTTACGGAGCGCAAGTCTGGGGCTATGGCCAACATGAGGAAGTGGATAAGCTGGAAGCCTTTTTCATTAAGCGTATCTATAACCTGCCACAAACAACGCCACACTATTCACTTGCTCTAGATACGGATAGATACGGTAGCAGATTCTTCATGCTGGACCAGCACCTTCGGTATATCTACAAAACTCTGTTTATATATGATAGCCATAGGTTGCCACGAATCCTGTCGCAGTTGGTATTGGATAAAAATATATTCTGGGCAAAAGAGCTATTCACACTGAGCTCATTGCATAACATAGAGTGGAACTGGGGCAACGAGACCGTATGGAATGTCAATCGCATTGCACTATTAGCGGAGCTTAAGAGACACAGACTTACAGAACTCGTGCAGCAAAAATTAAGAAGCGAATGGAGAATTTACCGAGAACTTGACCATACCGTCGGCAAAAAATATGCACAAGTAGATACCCGAGCAGTGTCATGGATTATTAAGGCAAGAAGTGACATGATACTCTTAAATGGAAACAGATTCATTACAGGACCAACTAGTAAATGCGAATTGTGCAACACAAATGAGGTAGAGGACATAAATCATTTTCTGGGTAGATGTCCAATACTACGAGAGCACAGAATTTTATGTTTTAGCCAACCTGTCTTAAGCCCAACTCAGATTAGAGACATTTTAAATGATGCGAGCGACACTAATTGGAAGGGCTTAGTAGAGTTTCTGCAACAGGCCACCCAGTATAGGAAACGGATTTTGGCGGAATATTTTTAAAACACAACAACACAAATAATATAAACTAAAGAAATTTGGTGGGCCCCTAATCCGACACTAGGTCCCAACGATCCTGTATCTCGCGACGAGCGGGGAAGCAGGGTGTAGTAAGACTTTTTGTATGGTATCTAGGGAACCCTCTAAAATAAAACAAAACTCAACAAAGTAATAGAAGCGAATTCTCCGACTGACGACATATAGTCATAGTCGAGTACTATTTAAAACCTCTAGCAATTAGATATGTTATATTTTCTTTTGAAATTTTTTGTATGTTATATTTTCTTTTGAAATTTTTTGTATAAAGCATGTGTATAATTGGTTTTAAATAAATTTATTATTATTATTATTATATTCAGAAATAGGACACTGTGATGCAGAGCTGCGTAGGACCTGCAGAAAGGCTACAAGTTACACTAGGTTATTTGGCTATAAGTGAAAGTCAAACGTCGCTGCAATTGCCTTTTCGAATCCACCAGTCGACCAAAATTTTAAAGGAGACAATCCCTATTATTTATTCCGTGATGAACAAGAAGTACTTGGAATTTCCATCTTCAAGCACGAAATGGGAAAAGATTTCCAAAGATTTTTATGAATTATAAAAATAGTATTGGTGCTATCGATGGCAAGCATTTCCATATACGAGCGTTGTCCAAAGCCGGGTCTACCTATTTCAATTACAAAGGTGATAACTCCATAATTTTAATGGCTATTGCTGATGCAAATAATAAATTCATATATGTTGATGTGGGATCTATGTAACGATGGAAAGGGTCTGAAAACCTGTAGGTGACCAGCTTCTATTGATGCTTTAAACTGCTTAGCCGGGATGTTCATTTACGCGAACCATTTTCACAACTACTATTTTCCCTGGTATCAAAGCGCATGGCCACTTAAAGTTCGCTTTCCATTCCCTTGGTCACTGACAGCAAACTGTTAGCGAACAAAGCCTCTTGCTGCAAGCATAAGCATTCGAACTATCCTCTTCACTCACACACACAGATGTATGCGACGACTACACCTCGAATGATTTACTTCAGTGCAAGGGGGTCCACCTTTCCTATGGTAGATGATCTTCCTCTGTCCCAAATGTGTCCGGTGACTATGACACACCTTATGGAAGACACATCCTAGCTCATAGAAAGGAAGGACGAGTGCGGGCTGGATCGTGTTGATGAGCTTGTCCATTGGGGACTCTGGTGATCGACTAGCAGAAACAGTCTTGGGGGGTTCTTTTGACGCACTTCACCAGCACACCCACACACATATTTAAAATAAAAAGAGTCTCCACGGCCTTTAAATCATGTAAACATAACCAAAAACCTACAACGCAAAGCATAAATAGAAAGAAGTAGAAAAAGAAAGATTTTAAAGTATACCCTATGTGGAACTACTAAGTTGACATTGTAGTTCTGCCTCTACACCCACCCTACCATGATTTTCCGTTGGCGAATAAAGTTTTACTGGAAAATCCCATATTTCGTTACGACACGATATTTACCCCATTTTTACTAAAGAGGAAAACTTTTAATTTACTGATCCATAATTAATTCAATATTTATATAACTTTTTCTCAATATGACTCATACTAAAAATTTAATTATAAAAAGGGTATTCAAAATAAATTTCATTCTTCTTCACATAAATTTTGCCTAAACGTAATCAAAAAAATATTTGTGCTTACAAACAATAATATTAGGTTATATAAAGTTAATGAAAAAATATTGGCATGATAAAGGATAATAAATGCTTAATTATATATATAAAAGAAATTAATTAGTTCTTCATTCAATATCAAAGTTTAACTTTTAGCTCTGGCAGGTATATACCAAAGATTCTATGAACCAAATGTTCATTATAGGCCTAACTAATGTGTGCATCAGAAGTAAAACCAAACAGATGTTAAAATTTCATGTATATATGTATGCATTGGAAAAATATTAATATGTGATACTGCGTGTAGTCGACTTGAAAGGTCGAAATAAAATAATCTTTGTTTACAACATTACGTTTTCATAACCGAGGCGAATTCAAAAATCGCATGCGAGTTTACAAGTTTGTCTTTGCTTTATATCAAACAGCATAGGCAAATATAAGTATTTACTACGAAAGGAGAATCGAAAATTAAACGTTACTTGTCAATGCAAGTGAGGCTCGCTTAAAACTTTTGCAAAATAATTTTACTCATACCCGAAGACGCTCTTATACAGATCAGATGGATCAGACATAAGCTTTAACGGGAGTTTTGTCTTGATTTTCAGAGCAAATGCACACTACACTGTTTAACAAATTTGTGAAGCATGGTGGAAAACAAAAAAGTATATAAAATAAACCAACTGGTTGCACTCACCCATCTGCAGATTCCGCCGAAGGCCTTCGCTGTTCTTTGTAGATGTGTTGTTGTTACCTTTTTAAAAAGAATTTTATTTTGGACGTTGGTTTTTACTTTTTGTTTTGCTGTATCACTTCATTTATCAAAATTTTAATTAGTTGTTCTTGTTGCTGAGTGTTTTGTAGGTTTGACTTTGTTTTTGGTATTTCTCACACACATATACACTTGTCCATGCATGTTTTGGCTTTTACTTTTTCTTTGCACAAAAAAAAATATATATAAAAAAAAACTTATTCATGCCAATATACATATAAAAACTAAAAAAAATATTAACACTTTTAAATCTGCTGGATATTTTCCTCTCGATTTCTTGCCGTCTTGAACGGAAGGCATCACTTCATTTCATTTGGCTTTTCACTGTGGTTTTTGCTTTACACGCTTGGACTGAGAGACTTGACTTTTGGGCGAGGGATTTTCCTCTTGACAGGGTCGAATTCACTATCTGCCTTTATAGGTAGGGCTTTTCACAGCTGTGGACTTTTCACTGCACTTTTCCAGAGCTTAGGTTGGATTTTTCACACAAGAAATTTTGGGTAGCATAGAGACAGTGGTGAGAAGCAGGAGAAGAAGATTGGATGAGCACTTGTGACGGATATTTTGCCACAATGAACTTTTCTCTTCTTTGACTGCAGCGAGGCGACTCGAATCGATGTTGGAGAGATGTGGACTGGATTGTCACCTTTGTTTCGAGTTTTGCTCTCGCTGCCTTCGCTGTCGTGGGATCGAGCTTAACCCTCTGCCTGCTCTCTGATTCGCAATGCTACTGCGGCTGCCCTTTGGATAAAAGAAAGGTGGCGGGGTTTCGTTAGCCTACTGATCGCAGCTTTTTCGCTCTCAATAATTACCTTTTATGTATGCAAGCATACAATGCTTTTTCTCCAGCGGGGGTTGCTATTAAGCAAAATCCAATGGGATTCGACGCAACCAACTATTGAGTGTGGGGGGGGGAAATCTGGGGTGAACATATTTTTCCAATTGGAAAATGGACTTACGTCGAAATATTCCCAAAACTATTTAGCTATGGGTGTTGGAGGGATGATTTATTAATTTTGGCTATAAAAAGTCAATGGATGCCACCAGATTAGTACTGATTACTCGAGGAGAGTTAACCAATTGGATTTGCCAATTATAAAATTTTTGGACCACACACTCAACACCTCTCGTCGGCTGCTCGAAAGAAAAAGAACCATGATAGGAACCGGATTTAAAAAGTAAGCTCGTATTGGAAATATGGCGACGAAAATTTCTTACGAACGACGTAACACTTGTCAAAATGACATAAACGCCCACTATTTCTTATGACATGTCTCTTCGTAAGTCAAGGGTTTGCGTCTTCACTAAAGCCAACCGTTAAAGTTTTAAAATAAACTTAATAAACTTAATACATAACTAAACTATGGAAGAAACTATAATAACGAAAAATACTTAAATGTAAATTAACTTAAAATTGCTTAATAAAATTAAATTAACCCTATACCTTCCTAATAATTGAAATATAATGAATAAAATTCCGTAAATATTGTGGGATGAAGAATTTGTTCATTACATCTAATGAACGAGTGGCTGATGCAGGATTTTGGCTGTACTCTGATCTTAAAAATGCAATTGAAGCTAACTAAGTGCAAATTCCTGCTCCTTGAAAATTGTCGGCAACATCTATTGTGCTTCCGTATGTATTCGTAGCAGATGACACCTTTGCTTTCACGGAATACATAATGAAACCTTACACCAAAACAAACTAAATATTAAGCCAAAAATTTAATTATATGCTGTCACGAGATCGGAAGATGGTGGAGAACGCGTTTGGCATATTGGCTAATCGCTTCCAAGTTTTGTTTCAACCAATAAATAGAACTCCAAAAGATACTGCACAATTTGTCCTTGCATGCGTTTGATTGCACATCTTTTTGCATCTTTTCAAAACGCGTTCGATGGCAGACAACATAGATAACCAAGAGGTTTATCAAATAATTGTGCAAAATTTTAAAAACTATAAAGTTGACGGAAGAAATGTAAGGACCACAAAAAAAGCAGAACAAATTAGAAGTCAATTCGAGGCATATTTTTCTGAGCATTAAAGGTTCTGTATTAAGTTCACTTATAGCAAATCATACTTTATGCATTACTTTTACTATACTTAAGATAAGTTGTATGTTATTAAATATTCCTAAGACTTAGTCTTTATTTTTATACCCTGTTCCCATTAAAAATGGGAAAAGGGGATCATGAAGTTGTGCAGCCAGAAGGAAGCTTCTCCGACCCTATAAAGTATATATATTCTTGATCAGCATCAACAGCCGAGTCGATATAGCCATGTCCGTCTGTCCGTCTGTCCGTCCGTCCGTCCGTCCGTCCGTCCGTCTGTCTGTATGAACACCTAGATCTCAGAGACTAGAAGAGCTAGAGCAACCAATTTTGAAATGTAGACTCCTATTGTCTGCACGCAGATCAAGTTTATTTCAAATTTTTGCCACGGCCACCCACGCCCCCACAATAGAAAATGTTGAATAACTTCCCCAATTTTTGAGATATCGATCTCAAATTCAAAATGTATATTTATATTCGCAACATCTATAAGCCCTGAAATTTTCATCAAGATCGGATAATAAATAGCCGAGTTACAAAATGTTGCATACTTTTCGGCTGACCCACCTCAGGCATACAGGAAGGCTATTAAACATTTGTTTTCCATGAGTAACAGGTATATCGAAATCGGTAAGAGCCGACTTTAACTTACGCTCTCGTTCTAAGTATTGATTGTCTAATTTGTGGCCTGTCTCATTTTTGATCAGAACTAATTGCCCTATTTTGATTGCTACTTCATTTGTTTTTCTAACATAATTTTTTTTTGTTTTTCCTTGTATCTCTTTAGCATGAGCCTTTCTTTATTTTGTGCTATTTGTAGCTTATATTTAATTTCTTTATTATAATCTTCTAAATTATAAATTGGGTCAACTGTTGTGGATGAAAATGGAAGATCGGTTGGTTGTTTACCAAAGATCAACTCAAAAGGACAATAGCCATGTACTGTAGATGGATTAGTACTAAAACAATATGTAAAGTATTGAAGATACTCATCCCAATCATATTTGTTTATTGATATGTATGATCTTAAATACTCGTTGCATGTTCTGTGGCTTCGCTCGATTGTTCCTAGTGTTTGATGATGATGGGCAGTATAATTAATTTTGTCAATTTCAAAGATTTTACATATTTCCGTTAGTATTGAGTTCATGTATTCTGTCCCCATGTCTGTGATAAAAGTCTTCATCGGACCAAATGTCAAAACACATTTTCCAAATCAACGGTTTTTGCGCTTTTGTTCGGTATTGGTGCACTAATAAGGTATTTAGTCAAATCACATATTATTGTGACCGCGTACTCGTTTCCGTTTTCTGTTTTTGGTAATGGTAATTTTAGCTAGCTTGCATTTTTCACACGATTTTACGTATGTTGTTACCTGTCTTGTCATATTTTTCCAATAATATTTTCTTTTAATCTTTCCTAACATTCTTGATATTCCACAGTGTCCTCCTGATATTGGATTATGATGGTACCTTTTTAATATATTTTTAATTTCAACATCATTTTCTTTTAAGTTTGTTAATAGTGGCAGAATAGTAATTTTTAATTTCTTCAAGTTTTTATTCCCTTTGCTCTTAAATTCGTTTACTGAAACTGTACTGAATAATTCATCTAATGGAGCTATTGGCAATATGTCAATGTTTCGTTCACCAGCTTCTTGTTCCAGCCTTGGAAAGAATCGATCTAGATCGAGTATTCCATTAATGAATAAATCATTAACTGCAAAAGCTGTTACCCCTGATTTTCCTTTTACTACTGAGCATTTTTGATCATTCAATTTTATTTTAATATGTTTGTTGGCATCACAAAATTTGATAGCCTCGTAAATCATTGGTGCCTTTTCTTTTGTCAGTTGGTTGTTTTGTTTGTCAGTGATTGTATTTTTCTTTTTCGCGTCTGATCTTGTAGTTACTTTTAATATATTATTATTCGATAATTCTTTGATGTCTTTAAATTCAATTCTCGATAAAGCGTCTGCTGTATAACTTTCACGTCCTCTGATATATTCAATTGTAAAATCTGTGAGGAATGGTTATCCCTCACAGACAGAAGGGCATGGAGCGAAAGGGGAAATGTAGACTTCGAAAGGGGAAGTGCGGCGAATTCGCCGCATAAAGGGGAAACAAGGCGGATTCAGGGGAGAGGGGAAATGAATGGGAGTCCAGGGGAATAGCAGCACGACAGACGGTGGAGGCGCAGCAAGTGAACGGAAGGATCCGTTAAGTTTGGAGCAGAGGCTAGTTGTCGCAGTCGCTCCAATTGGCTGAGGGGGCGATGTCGCTGGCAATTCTCAGAGCGCTGTTGCTAGGCAGAGGAAAGTGCCGTATGGAAGATCTGGGAGTCTCGAATGTTCTAGAAGGAGACAAGGAGACACCGGGAGACAGCCCGGGAGGGCTATATAAGAGATCGCTGACGGCATGGAAGACAAGTCAATGTGAATCGGGATCCAAGCGAGTGCGGAACGAATCGTGAAAGTATAAGTGCGGCGAAACGGAGTATTCCAGGATACTACAGACGGGAAATCGAGTGCGGAATCCTTGCAAAGGATACGGAACAGTCCTCGTGGAAGGACTTGAACCAATATAGGATATCCTAGCGGAAAGATATCGGCAAGCATCAAGAAAGGTAGCTGTGCGCACGTAAAGCCTGTGTGTCGAACGCTGATTCGACGTTATAGGCGGTCATACTAGCCAGCGTATCCTTTGAGTCCTTGTAGGACGATAGTAGGGCAGTACGTGGGGGTTGTGCGGAATAGACGAACCTGCGAGTCAAGCGATTGCTTGGACGTGCACGGCGTGTCTTTGGCCAACGAAACCCTGCGAGCACGGCGGTGAGCCTGATAGGAGGCGTACCTTGCGGATTGGCAAGGATACCTCAGATAGGTTTATGCACATGTACCATAGTTATAAGTGAAACATCAAAGTGAAACATCAGAGTGAACAATAAAGTGAACCACGTCGCTGGTGAATAATAGAAGAAAGAATCCCTTGTGTTGTTATTGCAAGTCCAATATAAATTTGTTGGAACGATCCTCGACTACCCTGAGCATAGCCTGCATTGGTTTTCGGGTCAAAAGGACTCGTTACAACTGGCGCCCAACGTGGTCTTGTCAATAACAATACAAAAAGAGTCAAGTAAAAAGTACTAAAATGGGGAGAGCATGGTTCTATCACCTCAAAAAGGAAGAATTGTTACACCACGCAGAAGAATTCGGTATCGAACTAACCGGCAACGTGGATAACATGAGGAAACAATTTGGAGAGTGGATCTTAATCAACGAAGCATGCCCGGAATGGAAAGACAGGATAAAAGCCATGGCGGAAATATATGGTAAGTCACCATTACCAAAAGCCGTACAAGCATTGCTACCTAGAAAAATAGACACCAACCTAGAAGAATTATCAATCCCATACATGGCAGGAGTAAAATCTTCAGGTGAAGAAGCCAAGCAGGAGAAAACAGCAACAGCAACCAGAAAACCAAACAGTAACACAAATGAATGCGCAAAGGTAGCCAAACAAGTCAGGGAATGGGCATTCAGGTTCGACGGAAATACTAAACCGTTAGAGTTCTTAGAACAGGTCGAATGGTCAGCAAAAATGTACGATATTGATCTAGATATGATCCCACGAGCCATGCCAGAATTGCTTAAGGATAAGGCCTTAAACTGGTATCTAGCAAACAACAAGCAATGGACGAAGTGGGAAGAGTTCGGAGAAAGCTTTAAGGCATATTTCCTTCCTAGGGGCTATTTTAGTAAACTAGCTGAAAAGGTTCACCAAAGAAAGCAATACTGGAACGAAGCATTCAAAGACTATATGTTAGAAATGCAAACACTAATGAGGCCACTACAGTGTACAGAAGTCGAACAATTGGAAATAATCGGAGGAAATTGCACACCAGACCTCCGAGCATTTGTTCGCCCACATCGTGTCAGAAATTTAGATACACTGATGCAATGAAGCATTGGAAAGGGATCGGGAAATATTTAAACAAGAGAGCCATGCAGAAAGGAACAAAGCGATGCCTATGGCCACACCGCGGAAGACAGTGGGGAAGACATATGCAGAAGATGCCAAGAACAAGACAGGCATATGACTCACCGAGGCCCACAAACACACCAAAGAACAGAACCAGCAAATGATGGAAACGTGAGCTTCGTTCAGAACCCAGCACAGGCATGCCGCAGATGCGGACAATCAGGGCATTGGGCACGAGAATGCTCGAACCGTCGACTGACATTCTGCTGGCAATGTGGTCGAATAGGGGTAAGAACATGGGAGTGCTGCAAGCAGTCGGGAAACGCTCAGCGACCTCAGTCTCCAAGAGGCGAGCAGAGGTCGCCAGAATCTGCCTCGCAAAATTAGTGGGAAGTCTACAAGAAGAGGAAAACCAATTGTCGGCATGGGTGTTGATTGGAGAAGAGAAAATAAAGGCCACAATCGACACAGGGGCTACCGGGAGTTTCGCAAGCCAGGAATTATGCGACAAATTAAAGGCAGTGGGCACAAGAAAACCCACAAAGAAACAAGTACGTTTGGCAGACGGCAGGAACGCGGAAATAGGAACACAGCTGAGCGTTCAAATCGTATTCGGCGATCGAAGTACAATCATAGACTTGATGATACTACCGGGAGTGATAGATCATCTTGTGCTAGGTTGGAACTTCTTGCAAGGAGTAGGGGCGGAACTGACATGCGCAGGACATAAAGTGGTCATACCGGCCCGAAGACGCAGGAACGGATGGTTGGAGGAAAAATTATCAGTTGCAGTCGAAATGGAAGTCAAAGAGGATCATAACGAAGTTATTGAGCAATTCCTCAAGCAAGAGTTGGCAGAATTGGCAGAGTTAAAAGGCCCATCAAATATAGCAGTGCACAGGATCACCATGAAGGACGATCGGCCAGTCAAACAGAGATATTACCCCAATAATCCGAAAATGCAGGAAGAAATCAACAAAAAGGTAGACGAATTACTGGAAATGGGGTGCATTGACCCGTCTAGTAGCCCTTATAGCTCACCTGTGGTCATGGTGAAGAAAAAGAAAACGGGAAAATGGAGATTCTGCGTAGATTTCAGGACAGTCAACGAAAAATCGATAAAGGATGCATACCCGATGCCAAGGATCAACTACATACTGGATCAGCTGAAGGAAGCGTGTTACATAAGTAGTCTGGACTTAAAGGATGGATACTGGCAGATACCGCTGGAAGAAAGCAGTCGACCAATGACGGCATTTACTGTTCCAGGGAAGGGACTATTCCAATGGAAGGTTATGCCATTCGGGTTACATTCAGCATCAGCAACATTTCAGAGAGCACTCGACCAAGTGATCGGCCCAGAAATGATGCCACACGCGTTTGCTTACCAGGATGACATAATAGTGATAGGTCGTACACTAGAAGAACACATGGCAAATCTAAAGGAGGTCTTCCGAAGGTTAAAGAAGGCAAATCTGCTGATAAATGCAGATAAATGTCAGTTCTTTAGAAAAGAATTGCAGTACCTCGGCCATCGGATAACTGGAAAGGGCATATGTACGGATCCAGAAAAGGTGGCAGCGATTGCGGAACTGAAACCACCAGCGAACGTAAAGGAACTCCGACAATATTTAGGGGTCGCATCATGGTACAGAAGATTTGTTCCAGACTTTGCAACAATGGTACAACCATTACATTCGTTGTTAAAGAAAAAGGTGAAATGGATATGGACAGATGAGCATCAGAGGGCATTCGAATTAGTAAAAAATAAACTAACTGCAGATCCGGTTTTGACGTGTCCCGATTTTGAACGAATATTCATACTACAGACAGATGCGAGCGACTATGGTATTGGTGCCGTTCTAACACAAGAAACAGAAGAGGGCGAAAAGGTCATATCATACTCAAGTAGAACGCTTAACCAAGCGGAGAAAAACTATTCGGCCACAGAAAAAGGATGCTTGGCAATAGTTTGGGCAATCCGAAGGCTGAAACCGGACTTAGAGGGATACCACTTCAAGGTAGTTACGGATCACATGGCGTTAAAATGGCTCAACAGTATCGAAAGCCCGACAGGGCAGAATAGCTCAGATGGGCATTGGAGGTACAGCAATATGACTTCGAAATCGCATATAGAAAAGGCCAATTAAACGTCGTGGCAGATGCACTGTCAAGACAACCGCTAGAACCTGCAGAAGGGCAAAAGAAAAAGTAATTGCAGAAGTACACAAGGAAGACAAAATTGAGTGCGAATGGATAAAGGAAATGACGAAGAAGGTACTAAATAATCCACAAAAATTTCCAGACTATTTGGCTGAAGGTGGAGAATTGTACCGCCATATTCCTCATAGGGCAGGGAACGAAGACGTAGTTTCGTGGAAATTATGTGTTCCTACAGGGTCTAGAGGAAGAGTACTAGGAGAAAACCATGACTCAGCGTCAGCGGGGCACACCGGATCAAGAAGAACCATCGCAAGAATAGCGTCAAGATATTATTGGCCAGGAATGCATAGAGACGTACGAAGGTACGTGAACAGGTGCGAAACATGCCAAAAGTATAAGCCAAACCAACTGCAAGCAGCAGGCAAAATGCTCACACAGGTCCCAGAGGAACCATGGGCGACTGTATGCGCAGATTTTGTCGGCCCGCTACCACGATCTAAGCATGGAAATACCATGCTGTTAGTCCTCATAGATCGGTTTTCGAAATGGACAGAACTAATCCCGATGAGAAAAGCAACAGCGGAGTCGTTAAAAAAGGCGTTCAGAGAAAGAATCTTGTCAAGATTCGGGGTTCCAAAAGTCGTAATCACGGACAATGGGGTCCAGTTTACAAGTCGGGTTTTTAAGCGATTTTTGGAGGACATAGGAGCCAAACAGCAGTTCACAGCTCCATACACTCCACAAGAAAATCCGACTGAACGAGCAAATCGGACCGTGAAGACAATGATTGCACAATTCGCAGGAGAAGAACAAAGAACTTGGGGCGAAAAGTGGCCAGAAATAATGTTAGCCGTAAACTCGAGCGTAACAGAGTCGACGGGATATTCGCCGACCTTCATTACACAGGGAAGAGAGCCAAGACTTCCGAAAGCCTTGTATGACGAGGTGACACTAGGAATCGGACAAGAACCACAAAAACCGAATGAAAATGCAACAAAACTGCGAGAATTATTCGAGGTAATTAGAAGGAACCTAGAAAGAGCAGCCCAAGATCAAGCCAGATATTACAATCTGAGACGTCGACCGTGGAAACCTGAGATAGGACAAACAGTATGGGCTAAAGAGCATAACCTGTCAAAAGCAGTGGAAGGATTTGCTGCAAAATTGGCACCCAGATACGGAGGACCTTACGTGATTGTTGGGTTCAAATCCCCAGTAATCTGCAAGTTAAGACACAAGAGGGACCAGAGAGAACGTACCGCTCACGTAAGTGAGTTGAAACCACAGGTCGTGGAGGGTCAAAACGAATGATTGAAAATGCGAGAAAAAAAGAAACTGTTGATTTTCAGTTAAATACGAAAGAAACTGATGATTTTCAGTTGAGTACGAGGGAAACTGATGATTTTCAGTTAAAAGGAGGGAAACTGATGATTTTCAGTTAATAGAATGGAGACAACTGATGATTTCAGTTGAATACGGGGAAACTGATGATTTTCAGTTAGAAGGAGGGAAACTGATGATTTTCAGTTAATAGAATGGAGACAACTGAGGATTTCAGTTGAATACGGAGAAAACTGATGATTTTCAGTTAGGTAAAAGAAAAACAAATAATTCTCATTACAACCTGAGGTATACAATTTTTTTTACGTCATAGAGAAAAAGTCCACCCTAACAAAACATTACCCCTGCTAGTGGCTATGCAGCGAAACACGGCGAATTGGCAGAAGTAGGGGAAAAGCAAGGGGCATTGGGAGGGAAAGAGACAGGTGGAGAGGGATAGCGACATATCGTACTCCAGTTAGGATTGCTCTCTGGCAAAAAAATACATGATGGCCACCATGATCCTAACGGAGTTCGCAAAAGCTTCAAAGGCCTATAAAGCAGACCTCAAACGGGGCGGACGGCACTTATAGAGATCGAAAATGAGCGCGACAGGAATGCAGAGCAGCAAGCCCGCGTCGAGGAACGTGGCAAGACGGGGGCGAGGACGCCGGACAACGCTGAGTAGGCAACCCAGGTTGGCCGACGGCAGGCGGCGGTTACCATTCGCTGGCATGGGCCGACGAGTGCAAAGGCGCAGCGCAGCGGCGAGAGGAGTGCGGGCGAGGAGTGCCACACCAGTGCAGCAATGGTTGGCATCCCCATGGGTGTCGCCAATCACGTCGCCTCAAAGGCTCGGGGATCGGAGCACCACGACGGATGAAAGCGGCGTGGAGAGTGTGGATTGGGAGCGGGAGTTTGGGGTGGCGGAGCCCATACTCGATGTACGGGACATGGCACGGGCTAATGGGTCGCCATACCGGCCCATAAGAAGCCCATCCCCACTCCCAGTCTGGAGACCGGCCCGTCCACCAACACCGAGGCCCGACCCCGAGGTAATTGTGTAATCATCTGAAGAGGAGGAAACGCCGGAGAAGGACCCGTGGACGCCACCATCGAGGTCGCAGTGGCACCAGACCTGGTTGACCGTGGGGAGGAGGGTACACCAGGTCACAACAGTGGTCATGTGGACCGAGCCCACCCAATGAGCGGGACCCACAGAATACCCGAGGCCAGCGTGAGGTGTGGGTAAACACCACACCTCGTAAAAAGAAAAAAAAACAAAGAAAATAAAAAGAACAAATGAAAATATAAGGCAGTGAAACACTTTATTTGCGGGGACAAACGCACTGACACGAACACGCAGGGGGAACAAAACATAAATAAAAATGGTCACGAGCAGTGAGTATCCACTCAACACACACATGGGTCCAATGGGAGAAATATTAAAATTAAAAATCACAATAACACAAAAAAAAAAAAAAAAAAAACACACAGCAACAACAGGCGCTGCTCGGGGGAAGACGTCGAGGCATAGCAGGGAAAGGGCATGCCAGCACACAGGCATGGCCACATAGCGGGGCATCGGCAGCGCAGCCGCAGTCGGCAGAGGCATCAGGTAATGCTAGAGGAAAAGGAGAAAGTGGTTAGAATTATATCGAGAAAAAAGGTAAACAAAGAAAGTCTCACCTAAGAGAAAATATTGCCCATGTGCGGTAGGGGATGGGAGATCGTCGATTGGCAGGTGGCCGATTGTTATCGATATAAGGAACGAGGTCGGGTAACGATGGTTACTTGGTATCGTTGCAATTGGGATGGGATGAAGGCCGATAGGTGGTCGATCGATAGATCAAGGGGGCATCGATTGTATTAAGGGCGGGAAATTCAAAAGTGGTTACACACGAAGACGGAAATGGGACATTTCCGCTTCCCGAAGAAAGAGGGGAGTGTGAGGAATGGTTATCCCTCACAGACAGAAGGGCATGGAGCGAAAGGGGAAATGTAGACTTCGAAAGGGGAAGTGCGGCGAATTCGCCGCATAAAGGGGAAACAAGGCGGATTCAGGGGAGAGGGGAAATGAATGGGAGTCCAGGGGAATAGCAGCACGACAGACGGTGGAGGCGCAGCAAGTGAACGGAAGGATCCGTTAAGTTTGGAGCAGAGGCTAGTTGTCGCAGTCGCTCCAATTGGCTGAGGGGGCGATGTCGCTGGCAATTCTCAGAGCGCTGTTGCTAGGCAGAGGAAAGTGCCGTATGGAAGATCTGGGAGTCTCGAATGTTCTAGAAGGAGACAAGGAGACACCGGGAGACAGCCCGGGAGGGCTATATAAGAGGTCGCTGACAGCATGGAAGACAAGTCAATGTGAATCGGGATCTAAGCGAGTGCGGAACGAATCGTGAAAGTATAAGTGCGGCGAAACGGAGTATTCCAGGATACTACAGACGGGAAATCGAGTGCGGAATCCTTGCAAAGGATACGGAACAGTCCTCGTGGAAGGACTTGAACCAGATATAGGATATCCTAGCGGAAGGATATCGGCAAGCATCAAGAAAGGTAGCTGTGCGCACGTAAAGCCTGTGTGTCGAACGCTGATTCGACGTTATAGGCGGTCATACTAGCCAGCGTATCCTTTGAGTCCTTGTAGGACGATAGTAGGGCAGTACGTGGGGGTTGTGCGGAATAGACGAACCTGCGAGTCAAGCGATTGCTTGGACGTGCACGGCGTGTCCTTGGCCAACGAAACCCTGCGAGCACGGCGGTGAGCCTGATAGGAGGCGTACCTTGCGGATTGGCAAGGATACCTCAGATAGGTTTATGCATCTGTACCATAGTTATAAGTGAAACATCAAAGTGAAACATCAGAGTGAACAATAAAGTGAACCACGTCGCTGGTGAATAATAGAAGAAAGAATCCCTTGTGTTGTTATTGCAAGTCCAATATAAATTTGTTGGAACGATACTCGACTACCCTGAGCATAGCCTGCATTGGTTTTCGGGTCAAAAGGACTCGTTACAAATCAAATTCCTCTAAGTCTTACCTCATTCGTATGAGTTTGGATGCTGAGTTTTTTAATGAAAATAGATAAGTGAGTGGTTGATGATCTGTTTTAATTAGGAACTTTTTCCCATATATGTAGGGTTTGAAGTATTGTATAGCCCAATGTATTGCAGTAAGTTCCTGTTCTATTATTGACTTATTGCTTTCGCCCTTAGTAAAAGACTTCGATGCATATGCTACGGGTAGTTGTTTTCCATCATACTCTTGGCTCAGCACTGCTCCGCATGCTTTTTTGCTTGCGTCCATTGTAAAGCAAAACTCCCTATTAAAATCTGGATATTGAAGAATTGTTGGGCTTAAAAGTAGCTTTTTTAGATATTTAAATGCCAATTCACTTACATTTGTCCATTCGAAAGCTACATTTTTTCGAGATAACCTGGTTATATGTCTTGCTGAGTCTGCGAAATTTGAAATAAACCTGCGGTAGTAATGGCAGAATGCTATAGTCCGTTTAGCTTCATCCCCGTTTTTGGGAGTGGGATAGTTTTTAATAACCTCGAACTTGTTGTCATCTGGTAAGATTACTTTGTGCACTTGTGGCCTAAAAATGTAACTTCATGTCCGAAAAAGGAACATTTGTCTGGATGTAGTTTAAGGCTGCACTTTCTGCATGTGGTAAAAACATCACCGGATTCGGAACATCCTATAACTATCAGGTCGTCCATATATTATATAAAAATGCTTAAGACGGTGATAGTCCAGAAAATGCTAAAGACATCATTCTTTGAAATGAGTTTGGAGCTACTTTTAGACCATAAGGTAATCTTTTAAATCGGTATGAGCCTTTATCAGTTGAAAATGAGGTGATATCCCTTGAACTTTCTTCTAGTTCAACTTGATGGAAACCTGACATTAGGTCTAGGCAAGAAAAATATTTGGCGCGTCCAAGTTGATCAAAATGGATGACCATTCTGGGTAGTGGGAATTTGTCTGCTATCAACTGCTTGTTTATTTTTCTATAATCTACTACTAGACGCCAACGTTTTTCTGCGCTTCCTGGAAGGGATTTCTTTGGTACTAAAAGAATTGGACTATTGAACTCAGACATTGATGGTTCAATTATGTCATCATTGATCAGTTTGTCCACCTGCCTACTTATTTCTTCTTTTTGACTATTTGCTATCCTATAATTCTTCATATATACTGGAGTTTCGTCTTTTAGTCGCAGTTTTTGCTTGTCCAATAACTTCTGGACGAAATTTGCTCGGATTCTGTTGCAAAAATATCGTTAAGCTCAGAACATAAGCTATGTAGTTGGTCTTTAACGAGAGCGTAAGTTAAAGTCGGCTCTAACCGACTTCGATACACCCGTTACTCATGGAAACAAATGTTTAATAGCCTTCCTGTGTGCCTGAGGTGGGTCAGCCGAAAAGTATGCAACATTTTTTTTAGCTCGGCTATTTATCATCCGATCTTAATGAAAATTTCAGGGCTTATAGATGTTGCGAATATAAATGTAAGTTTTAAATTTGAGATCGATATCTCAAAAAATGTGGGAGTTATTCAATTCATTTTTTATTGTGGGGGCGTGGCAAAAATTTGAAATAAACTTGATCTGCCTGCAGACAAATGGAGTCTACATTTCAAAATTGGTAGCTCTAGCTCTTCTAGTCTCTGAGATCTAGGTGTTCATACAGACAGACGGACGGACGGACGGACGGACAGACGGACATGGCTATATCGACTCGGCTGTTGATGCTGATCAAGAATATATATACTTTATATGGTCGGAAATGATTCTTTCTGTCTGTTACATACATTTGCACGACTTTAGTATACCCTTTTACTCTACGAGTAACGGGTATAAAAAAAGTAGGGAAGTTTTTACTGAGCTTTTAAAAACATTTATTTTATGTGCTTTATTGTTTGTGGGTATTTGGAAAATGTCGTAGTCTGATAGCTTTTAATACTCTGTACCGAAGGTTCATAGAGTATATTAAGTTTGTGCAAAAGTATGTAACAGGGAGAAGGAATCGTTTGCGACCCTATAAAGTATATATATTCTTGATCAGCATCAACAGCCGAGTCGATATAGCCATGTCCGTCTGTCCGTCCGTCTGTCTGTCTGTCTGTCTGTCCGTCCGTCCGTATGAACGAAGAGATCTCAGAGATCGTAAGAGAAAGAGGTTTATTTTCAATTTTTGACACGCAGCCTCCCGCCCGCGCAATTTGGAAAAAACGTGTATCTTCCACAGTTTTGATGATAGATGGTTCGTACCTTCTAGTGATATCTAGTAATCAAAATTATTTATCGATTTGCTGAAGAAATGATAAAGATCGGATGAACGATTCTCAAGTTATAAGCAAAAAACGGCCAGTTAACACCCCCCACCAACCATAACCACAGCATTCTGTTGAACGGCAATCTTAGTCAGAGAGAGAGAGAGAGAGACTTAGAGAGCGCACCGCGTTGTGCGTTGTGTGTTAACTGGCCGTTTGACTCGTGAGCAAATGCGAGTGTAAGGGTGCAGAGTATGTTATAGTCGGGCTTGACCGACTTTCTTTCTTGTTAGTTTGAATATTAGTTTTGTTAATTTTTGCTTCTACCGTAGTCCTGTTAATTAATCTGACAAATGGGCTATTTTTTGAGACTATTGTGTTTGCAATGAACACACCTGGTTGAATTTCTTGGTTTGGGATCAAGAGATCGTCATCGCTACTATTAATCTGTATTGGTCTAATAACTTCGGACCTAGATGGGATTGTGAAAATACCTGTTTATGAGCCTGTTGTTATGGGAATTGTTAAATTTTGGTGGAGATAGTTTCGTCGTAGTGTGAATAGATTTTGATTTTGTGCATAATCAAGCTTACAATTATAAGTTTTAATGAAGTGAAGTCCAATTATTCCATCACGTGGAATCGGAAAGTCATCTTTGACTACTTGGAATTTGTGCTGTTATTATTATTATTATATCCATTGTTTTGGTTATATCTGGTATTGTTATTATTGTTGCTATATCGGTTGTCGTAATTATTGTTGTTATATCAGCTGTTGTTATAATTGTTGTATATGTAATTTTCATTGTTTCTGTTATTCCAGTTTCTTTGACCATTATTGTTGTACTGCCATTGATTATATTGCTTGTTGGGGTTGTTGAAGTCTTTTCTCGTAAAGAGGATTCTGTCGTTTTGGCCAGTTACGTCTGTGCAACTACTGACAAATTTAGAAACAACTTCATTCATGTTACAAAATTGTCCCACTTCCATTATGGTTTTGACTTTTTCTATTGTGCAGTTATGCCTAGCGTATTAAGTTGCTTTTTCAGGTTTTAGCTCGTCTAGAATATTTGCTCGAGTGAGTGCTTTTGTTAAAATTTCAAGCTCTGTCGCATATGCAGTAGCTGATTTTCCGTTCTGTCTCATGTTCATCATCTTAGCTTCTAAAACTCCTACTGATTCTCCCTTAATATTATTTTTAAGCTTTAATATAATTTCGCTAATTGTCTTTTCATTCGTAATCAATATTCTTGAGTCTCCCTTTAATTTTGTCCTAATGAAACGTACTGCTATCGCTTCATGTGGATCTTTAATGTAGCTATCTAAAAGTTCAAGAGAGTCAATAAAACTTTGTAAGTTTTCAGCCTTTCCATCAAAATCGTGAACAAGCATTGAGGCTGAGCTCAGAAATTCAAGAGGTGTTTGTGGCATATTATTTTCCTTTGGTTTTTTTCAATATCAATGGGTAGCTGTTCTTCTTCTTCTAGTTCTAAATCTGCTTCTTCTTCCATAGGATTAAATTGATAACTGGCTGGGCTCTCTAGTTGCTAAGGCAAGAATGCTATGATTTGATGTTTATTCGTAATATATTCTAAATTATCTCTAAAAAGTAGGAAAGTATCATTCGCCTGCAGTTCCTATAGTGTATTGAATTCAGTATAGTCTGCTCTTAATATTTCTCTAATTTTGTTAAAGTTCTCAAATAATATTTATAAATGTTTTCCTTCGATAAGGAGAAGCGAGTATACGTAAGGGATGATCGACTATTCGTCGATGACAAATGGTTCTACTGGAGCAACAACCGAGAGCTATTAAGCTAGGGCAAACCGGCAGAGCGGATACTAATGGCGATTTATGGTAAAAGTTTCCATCTAAATTTAAGCAATGAGGAGATGGAGTCAAAAACAGTTTTAAAAAAACTAAAACCACCCAGAAGTTCCAGCTCTAAAATAGAAATCAATATTAAAATCTTAGCATATAATATATCAGGTTTAAAAAGTAAATTAATGTTTAAGCACTTTCTGGATTATGCCATGAGATATTTTTCTTGTTTGAAACCTTCGTTGAACTTGGCTTCAAGGAGATGACTACCTATTTTCCGAATCATATCTTAAAGTGGATTCCTGCGGAGCGGATTCATCAGAAAGGACGTGCCAGTGAGGGATGTTTATATGGTATAGAAAAGCGCATAAGCCATATTTGTAGATACGAACAGCTCGAGAACAAGGCGACTGTACATCTTCAGCAGAATAACGAAGTACTAACAATTATCCCGACATATTTAAACTGCAACAAGTGGATTCGAGACTACAATGACTTGTATGATACTCTATTAGAGGGTGCGAACAACAACGTGATGGTAATAGGTGACCTTAATGGAAGGATTGGCGACCAGCAAGTGTTTACTGAAGGACTGGATACAGCACAAGGATATGGCAAAATAGTCAGAGAATCTCGGGACAAAAAGCTAGACGCAAACGGGAAAAACATCATAGAAATGTGCGAGTGTGCAAATCTAACGGTACTAAATGGTAGAACAACCGGAGATTTAGATGGCAGCATTACCTTTTTGAGAAATGATGCGGCGTCGACGATAGATTACTGCCTAATCAATGGAAAGTGGAATGGAATTCTGTACGACTTCTGCGTAGAAAATGAATCGCTCTCGGACCATCTGCCCATAGTTGCACAGTGCATATTGAACTCAGCATCAAGAAGTGACAGCTCAAACCAAAGAACCCTACTACCGCAGATGAGATGGAACCCAAATAAAGCTGAACGGTATAGGACTAGTCTAAACATAGAAATCGCACAACAGAGAGAAGTGCTTGATACTAGTCAGAATGGTATTCAAGTGTTAGAGAACTGCGTCAGAAAGGCTGCTAAATGTATGGAATCTACCCGACGAATAAGTGCATACAAAACTACTTGGTTTGATCGACAATGCGAACTAGCACGACAAAAATCGTTTTATGCCCTCAAAACAGCAAAAAACTGATAACACAGAAGCCAAGGTGACGTATCATCAAGCAAACTCTGATTTTAAAAGTTTGTGTAAGGAAAAGCAAGGCGAGTATCAAAAACGTATGCAAACTGCCATTGCCAACGTCAAAAGTAATAAGGACTTCTGGACACTAGCAAGAAGATTAAATGGAGGCTCGGCTCGAAAGACAGTTCAAATCGACCCAACAGCGTTAGCAAACTATTGTTACGGCCTGTTATACTCAGCAAGTCCCGTCAACCAATATAGCTACGCCTTACCTAAGCTCTCTATTAACGAGCTGGATAAAGAAATATCGACGTCGGAAGTCATAGCCGCAATAGCACGCTGCAAGGACAATTAAGCGCCGGGAATTGATAGAATACCGGCAGAATTCTTAAAGCACGCATCCCACCCATTTTTAGAGGCCTTAACACAGGAATACAACAAAATATATGATAACGGGCAGGTACCAGACTCCTTTCGGCAGAACATTATCTACCCAATATTTAAGAAAGGAGACCCCGAGATCCCGAGTAACTACAGAGGTATTTCATTCCAAAATGTGGCGCTAAAAATATTTGCGGCGGTTCTTCAAAAGAGACTAACAGAGTGGGTAGACACAAACAATATACTCAACGAATGCCAAGCCGGATTCCGAAAAGGTTACTCTACGGTGGATAGTATCTTTGTACTGTCCAACGTTGCCAATATGTATCTTGAACGGAAAAAAAGCTCTTTCTATTTTTTGTGGACTTTCGAGCGGCCTTTGAAGCTACAGTGAGAAAAAAAATCAATCTCAAATCTAGATTGAAAATCTCGTTTTCAAGAACCTTGCAAGCCTTAAAAATAAGATTGAAAAACCTTGAAATGAGCTTAGAAATCTTAAAAACAAGATTTGTCAATTGCCTGTAAAGCTTCAGTTGAAATTTTTTTTTAATATATATGGATTTTTTTGCAAAAAAAAAAATAATATATACAATTTTCGGTTGCAACGCAACCCACTCCTCCTGGGACTCGACCCACAACCTCTTCGTTCAATAACACATTGGCACGGCCGATTCGTCGGTTTTGCCGTAGGGGGTCAATTGTTAAGCGCAGCCAGTTGCAGTGTAAGAACTCAGGCAGCAAAAATCTCTGATCTTATACCATAACTGGTTGGACCTAACAGTTGACGCTCGATGGTAAAGCGGTGGTGTTAGCGTTTCAGTGCGCAGAAGGTACTGAGCTCAAATCCCAGTATAGGCGGATTAATAATTTACAGTTTATATAAGTTTTTCAGAAAGAAAAAAAAGTTAATAACTAAAACAACTAACCAAACAAACCCCTTTCCCCCACCCATCACCTAAAAATAAAAAATGCTTAATTTATTTTCATCTTTATTTTCATATTAAAAAATTAGATTGTTTCATCTTAAAGTCGAGTATAAACGATCTTCATTCAATATTGGTGAACTAAGATTTAAATGGAGAATATAATCTTGGGTTAAGATTATCTCGTCTCTGTCGAATTCTGCCACCGTTTCGTCTCGTTTCAAGATTATAATCTTGGTTTCACATTGATTTTTTTCTCAGTGTATAAACAGAGGATCCTTGATGTACAAATTGAGTAACATTGGTATATCCACTAAGATGATATCCGTTTTGCATGGATGGGATGGAAGTGAGCACTCTGAATGGTTCGACACTAGCACAGGAGTTAAGCAGGGATGTCTAATAAGTCCATTATTATTCTCCTTAAACATAAGTGATCTGCACACATATTTATCAGGCGGAATACAAATAGGAAGTTTGGAATGCAAGGCGCATATGTATGCAGACGATATGGTGATTATGGCGAAGAGCGCTGATGAAATGCATCGAATGATTGAGCAGACGGAGCTATATTGTCGACAATAGGGCTTAGAAATAAACAAGGATAAGTCGAAAATAATGGATGGAAGAGGGCGACGCCCCGAAAATTAAAGATGGATACTTGACGGCTACGCACTGGATGTTGTTAAAGAATACACATACTTGGGAGTAACATTAACACAAAACATGAGCTTGATAACACATCTTAACCACAAACTGAAGGATTCTACAATGGCGGTGAACAGCACATGAAAAAGCTTCATGGGAAAGAAAGGCATTGCAAATTCGGTCAAATGTCAGCTTTTCCAGGCTACTGCCACGCCCACCCGTACACCCCCGCCCCACAATAAAAAATGTTGAATAACTCCCACAATTTTTGATATATCGATTTAAAATTTAAAACGTACATTTACATTCTCAACATCTATAAGCCCTGAAATTTTCATCAAGATCGGATGATAAATAGCCGAGCTAAAAAATGTTGCATACTTTTCGGCTGTCTCACCTCAGGCACACAGGATGGCTATTTAACATTTGTTTCCATGAGATACGGGTATATCGAAGTCCGTTAGAGCCGACTTTGACTTACGCTCTCGTTTTAGTTAAGCCTCAAGCCACTGTGCTTAAATTTTTCAGTTATTTTTATTTTGACTTCTAATCACTGTGCAGAAATATTTTTTCAGCTCATTTTAGTTAGCCTGCTAACCACTGTGCGCCGATCATTTAGCTCCGAAAGGTTCTCAAGCTACAGCTCTGTTTGAAAGCTCTTTTTATACCCTTGCAAAGGGTATTATAATTTTGCCCAGAAGTTTGCAACGCATAGAAATATTCATTTCCGACCCCATAAACCATATATATTCTTGATCAGGGCGATGAGCTGAGTCGATTGAGCTTTGTCCGTCCGTCTGTCCGTCCGTCCGTCTGTCCGGAACTATCGGTCGAAAAATGGGTCTTAGTGAGAAAAACCTTTTTTGTTTTCAATGTTATCGTACTTAAATTCTGCCATTATTAATATTATATACTTTCAAACAGATTTGCAAATTTTGGTCAACATCGGATGACTATATCTTATAGCTGCCCATCGTTCGGAAAATGGGTCTTAGTGAGAAAAACTTTTTTGGTTTTCAATGTTAGCGTCCTCAAGCTCGGCAATTATTAATATTAAATGGTTACAAACAGATTTGAAAATTTTGGTCAAAATCGGATGACTATATCATATAGCTAGCGTTCTTAAGGTCGGTAATTTTTAAACTCGCTGATTACTTTTTTTTATATGTTTTCAAATAGATTCGCAAAATTTGGTCTAAGTCAGATGAATATATCTTAAGGCTGCCATAGAACCGATCGGTCGGAAAATCAGTCAGTTTTTTGTTTTACATTTTATCGTTCTTGAGCTCGGCGATTGTTAATTTGATATGTTTGAGATCAGATGTTTATCTGTCGGAAAATGGATTTTAGTTAGAAACATTTTTGATTGTTATGTAAGCGTTCTTAAACTCTGACATTTCAAAAACAGCATTTGCAAGGGTATAAAAACTTCGGCACAGACGAAGTTAGCTTGGCCTTCTCGTTTTTGTTTTGTTTTGGTTCCCTTATTGCAATTTTGTGAATGGAAAATTTTTGTTTGGGGTTCTTTAAATTTTTGTTTTGGTTTATGAACCAATCCATTTTAATATATGTATGTAATTGTAAGAAGTGTGTACATTAGGATGTCCCAAAAAAAAATTTTTTTTTTTGCTCAGGCATTTTCTAAATGCTTTTAGGGGTAAGTATTTTTGAGTTCTTTTTCAGATTTTTCGGAAAACGTTTCGAAAGCGCGCAAGTCGAATTTTCCAAAATATCGGGTTTTCCGTACTGTTTTTGAATTTTTCTTATAGCTTTGTCAATAATCACGATTTTCTTAGTTTTCGAATCAGCATTTTTAAAGACATATGTCAAAATTTTACTTTTATGAGCAAAAACGATAAGTTTTGGCTATGCTATTGCTCATTTAGGTACCATATATTACATTCTTTTCGAAAACTTTGCTTAAATTTTGTAAATAACGCATTATAACTCTTAAAGTTTCTATAAAAATCAAATAAACTAGTGATGCAGTTTAAAAAATGGGTAAATTTTAAATTAAAATAATAATTAATTAAATTAATAATTAAAACATTTTAATTTGCTCTCACCGTTCCAGAGTTATACTCTTCTAAAGCTTTGCACCCATTGCATGAATCTAAAAACTATTAACACAATGTGACTGTTTTAGCGACCTTAAGATTTCAATAATAGAACTTTTTAGCGGGCTCTAGGTCTATTAGTTATGATATTCGTCATAACATTTTCTAAAACAAGACACGCACACACCACAAAGGAGGCTGGTTGATCGTATAGCTATTTCACAAACTACCACAGTTTGATCATCAGCGATTATTTGCCCAACTTCAATGAGTTTTCAGACGCTACCTCATGCCCACTAACAACAGAAGGGCCGATACGGGTCGCGCACACACATGCAAAGCTTCTATGTCTTAGCGTTCAGCTACAGTTGGCGGAATTTTTGCTACAAGTCTGACTTGGGATTCCCAAGCGATCTTAGCAGTTCTGGCATGAGGTAGCGTATGAAAACTCATTGAAGTTGGGCAAAAGATCGCTAATGATCAAACTGTGGTAGTTTGTAAAATAGCTATACATGGCTATATCGACAGCCGAGTCGACAGCCGAGTCGATATAGCCATGTCCGTCTGTCTGTCCGTCAGTCCGTCCGTCTGTATGAACGCACAGATCTCAGAGATGGTAAGAGATAGAATTTGACATGTATGGGAAATATATTTCTTATACGTGCAAGCAGATCAAGTTAATTTTCAATTTTTGCCACACCCCCTGCCGCCCCCGCAATTTGGAAAAAACCTCATATCTCCTAAAGCTTTAATTATAGATTGTTCTTTTCTAGAGATATCTAGTAATCAAAATTATTTATCGATTTGCTGAAGGAATGAAAAAGATCGGATGAACGATACTCAAGATATGAACCAAAAACGGCCAGTGAAACATCCCACCACCCCGCCATAACTACAGCATTCCGTTCAACAAAGGCAATCTGAGTGAGAGAGAGAGAGAGAAAATTAGAGATGAGCGCGTATAACTCGTGAGCAAATGCGATCTGCTACATTAAGGGTACAGAGTATGTTATAGTCGGGCTTGACCAGCATGACGAGCTGATTTCATATGTAAAACCCATTTTTCGACAGATAAACGTCTGATTTCGACCAAATTTCGCGAATCTTTTTGAAAACATATCAAATTAACAAACGCCGAGTTTAAGAACGATAAAATTGAGAACAAAAAAGTTTTTTTCACGAAGACTCAATTTCCGACCGATAGGCCCTATGGCAGCCTTCAGATATAGTCATCCGACTTCGACACAATTTTGCGAATCTATTTGAAAGCATATAAAATAAGTCATCAGCGAGTTTAAGGACGCTAACAAAATAAAAAAAACGAGAAGGCCAAGCTAACTTCGTCTGTGCCGAAGTTTTAATACCCTTGCAAATGCTGTTTTTGAAATGTCAGAGTTTAAGAACGTTTACATAAAAATCTAACAATTTTTTCGACAGTTTAACATCTGATTTCGACCAAATTTCACGAATCTTTTTGAAAACATATCAAATTAACAATCGCGGAGTTTAAGAAAGATAAAATTTAAAACAGAAAAGTTTTTCTCACTAAGACTCATTTTCCGACCGATTGGTCCTATGGCAGCTATAAGATATAGTCATCCGATTTTGACTAAAATTTGCAAATCTGTTTGAAAGCATATAATATAATATTATTTATCGCCGAGTTTTATGACGCTAGCATTGAAAACAAAAAAGTTTTTCTTACTAAGACCCATTTTCCGACCTATTGTTCTTATGACAGCTATAAGATATAGTCATCCGATCCGGTCGGTTCCGACATATTAGTAGCGTGCAGTAAAAAGAAGACTCTGTGCAAAATTTCAGCTCGATAGCTTTAAAACTGAGAGACTAGTTTGCGTGGAAACAGACGGACAGACAGACAGGCAGACCGACGGACAGACTGACAGACAGACGGACGGACAAAGCTCAATCGACTCAGCACGTCGCCCTGATCAAGAATATATATGGTTTATGGGGTCGGAAATGAATATTTCTATGCGTTGCAAACTTCTGGGCAAAATTATAATACCCTTTGCAAGGGTATAAAATTTTTTTTACTAAGACTTATTTTCGACCGATCGGTCCTATGGCAACCATAAGATATAGTCACCCGATGTCGATAAACTTTTTCAAGTTAGTTTGAAAGCGTTTAATATTAATAATCACCGAGCTTAAGAACGATTTACTTAATACGTAATAAAAAAGTTTTTTTCCACTAAGACCCATTTTCCGACCGATCGGTCCTATTGGAGCTATATGATATAGCCATCCGATTTTGACCAAAATTTTCAAATCTGTTTGAAACCATTTAATATTAATAATTGCCGAGCTTGAGGACGCTAACATTGAAAAAAAAAAGTTTTTCTCACTAAGACCCATTTTCCGAACGATGGGCAGCTATAAGATATAGTCATCCGATGTTGACCAAAATTTTGCAAATCTGTTTGAAAGCATAATATTAATAATGATCGAATTTAAGAACGCTAACATTGAAAACAAAAAGTTTTTCTCACTAAGACCCATTTTTCGACCGATGGTTCCTATGGCAGCTATAAGATATAGTCATCCGATCCGGTCGGTTCCGACATATTAGTAGCGTGCAGTAAAAAGAAGACTCTGTGCAAAATTTCAGCTCGATAGCTTTAAAACTGAGAGACTAGTTTGCGTGGAAACAGACGGACAGACAGACAGGCAGACCGACGGACAGACTGACAGACAGACGGACGGACAAAGCTCAATCGACTCAGCACGTCGCCCTGATCAAGAATATATATAGTTTATGGGGTCGGAAATGAATATTTCTATGCGTTGCAAACTTCTGGGCAAAATTATAATACCCTTTGCAAGGGTATAAAAAGATTAAAGATCCACCATCCTTTACCGGGACTCGAGCCGGAACATCAAAAAATACAAGGCGACAATCCTATCCACTCAGCCAACGGCTACACTTAAAAACATGTATCTACATTTCTATATCAGATAAGTACGATACTAAGTATTTTTGGCCGATACTTTGAACACTTCAAGTTTTTCCACTTTTACGAGTGATTTTATAAACATACCCCAGGGCAACAAAAAGTTGGTAATTATTATACCCGTTACTCGTAGAGTAAAAGGGTATACTAAAGTCGTGAAAATGTATGTAACAGGCAGACGGAATCATTTCCGACCATATAAAGTATATATATTCTTGATCAGCATCAACAGCCGAGTCGATATAGCCATGTCCGTCTGTCCGTCCGTTCGTCTGTCCGTCTGTCTGTATGAAAACCTAGATCTCAGAGACTAGAATAGCTAGAGCAACCAAATTTGAAATGTAGACTCCTATTGTCTGCACGCAGATCAAGTTTATTTCAAAGTTTTGCCACGCCCACCCGTACACCCCCGCCCCACAATAAAAAATGTTGAATAACTCCCACAATTTTTGATATATCGATTTAAAATTTAAAACGTACATTTACATTCTCAACATCTATAAGCCCTGAAATTTTCATCAAGATCGGATGATAAATAGCCGAGCTAAAAAATGTTGCATACTTTTCGGCTGTCTCACCTCAGGCACACAGGATGGCTATTTAACATTTGTTTCCATGAGAAACGGGTATATCAAAGTCGGTTAGAGCCGACTTTAACTTCCGCACTCGTTTTCCTATGTGTTTTGTTGTTGTGTCGTAAACTTTTGGAGTTTACGCTTTTTGATTTATGCTTTAACGAGAGCTGGTGAATACTCTAATTTTTTGAGCCAAGTGGCGCAAAGAACTTCACATGTTGAAAATCGTTAGGAGAAAAGTACGCCCTACTGAGCATGACACTTTAAAAATATGTATCAATTGATTAAAGTTGCTTAAGCGTAGTACGGAGACGCTGACAATTTTGGCGGAGCGGAAATTGTTTGATAATTTTCAGAGCCGTTCAGACAATGTAGTGTGACCAGGCAACAGACAGAAATCAGCTGTTGTGTGTATAAAAAATAAGCGGGCTAATTCAAATAAAATAAAAGAGTGTATAAAACTGAAAATGGAAGTCACTAATGGAAATTCAGTTGCCTGTGTTAATGCCATGGTCTTTTTCATGGAAGCATTTTGTGTGGGGCGGTAGAAGCCCTTTATTTTGGACTGCGGGAGCAGAACTTAGCCACTTACACATACTGCTATAATAACGAGGAGGATAAACTAGGTGAATACGGATTTAAAGGTGGCCACAACAGTAGCAACGGAAGCTACCACAGTAAGCCGAAGGAGCCACTACTATAATGGGCTGTGAAGACTTCAGCTTAGGGCTGCTTGGCCGTTAGCTGTAGGGCCGTTCCGTGGGCTGTGGAGACTGCGAAGCTTTAGACTCGGGTGGAATGCATACATTGGGTAAATTGCATGCCGGGAGAAGCCAACAGAGAAGGATTCTCCGCCACCAGAGATGCAGCTGCGGGTATCGAAATGCTTTATGTTAGTCAAATCCCATAAAATGGATTGAGACTCGACCGCTTTGATTAACGCCGCTTGTTCGTCCTCCGTAAAGTTCTCCAAATGACTTTTGTATGGTTTTTTTGTTTTTTTGCATCCATTTTTTTAATTGCGGTCACGAAATCCGACAATTATCAAACAAGTTTCATAATTTGCAGACCCCCCTTCGACAGTTTATCAGCTGTTTTCAAAAAAACGAGTTGGCAGGTCCACGCAAATTGTCATTGCGAATTGTTGGTTGCTCCGTACTCGCTCTGACAATGCACTCTGAGTATTTTCGTGAGCGGATTTTCTGAGCTATGTCATTAGATGGGCTCCGCAAAAATTGTCAGCGTCTCCGTACCACGCTTTAGTTGGAAATTCTCAATTCAATTTTTTTTTCACACTGCATTTGTCTGTTCACCGCGGATCTGGCGAATCCTGTTGCTCACCGCACCTTTATCGCCACAAATGCGGACGGTTGCCACTTTTGGAGCAAACGCTCCAAAATGGGTCTTTTTATTCTCGTTGGAGCGCTTGAGCCTTTTTTTTGTCAAATGGTGCTTTTTGAGCAAAGCAAAAAATATTTTTCATAAGTTCAAAGTATAAATTTAAAACTGTGTCGAATTCATCCATTAGATAAGTAACCATCGATAAAAATGAAATCCTTAAAGAGATCGAAACGAAATGTCTGGTAAAGCTCATCCCTAAAATTAATACACATATTTTTTTAATTTTTTAATGGCTTTACACAGCCCAAAGGGCCACATGCCGAGCTTCTCTTAATTTCTTGGCGTGTGTGCTTATAATTTTCGCTCAAGAGAAAGGGACCAACAGAGTAATGCAGAATCTGAACGACAAAGTCTGAGAAGCTTTTTCATGGCTAGTTACTTCACAGCTTTCGCCAATAGCTGTTGATGTGTAAAAGCTATTTTTCTAAGACTAGAAAGAAAAAAAATGTTTTTTTTATTTTATGTTTCGAGGCGGGATTGAATCCACGCCTCCCGCACAGTAGTCCGACACACTACCAGCTGCGCCAAACCCGGATCAACCCATATGTTCTATATCGAATAAAAAATGGGACTTTTTGGGTCGGAAGCGATTTGTACGATAATTTACTCAGTGATTTGAGCTCTATGTAAAATTAGTGTGCAAGTTTGGGCAAAGTAAATAAATATGTATAAAGAATTTTCGAATTTGTTTAATTGGTTTAAGCATTTGGTGGTACATTTTAAGCCATATCTTAACTCATAAATGTTGGATGAAGCCAAGCAAGATACATTATATTTATAATTATATTTATATTTATTCAGAGGTAAGTTTAACAATGTTCAGTTAAACACTAATTAAAAATTAATCCAAATTAAAATCCAACTAATAGCAAACTCTGACCCGGTGGGACTAAATGAATGTTGGCCGTGGAATGAATGTTTTAGTTGAGGAATGACATTCAAGAGTTCTTAACGTCCATAATAGAGCCATCTTTAGAAAATAGGTGATAGTACTCGTTGTAAGCAAGGCACAGGCAACGGAAGGGGTCTCGATGAGCATAGTTCGTCAGGCGGGGCGGAAGGTAGATTGGTGTGTAGTGTCGAGATGCTCTAAGTGGCACTGACAAATTAATTAAAGATAAAAGAGCAATGGAGTCAATCTCACCAGCCAAAAGCTTGTGGATGAAAATAACAGAATGACTGATTCTTCTGGATTTAAGTGACGGGAGGTCAATGAGGAGCAATCTCTGTTCATAGGGGGGTAGATGGATGGTGGTGTCCCAGTTTAGGCCACGAAGGGCAAAAATCAGAAACTGTTTCTGAACTGATTCGATTTGATCCTGGTAAGTCAGGTAATGCGGTGACCAGAGGCATGAACAAGATTCCAGATTTGGTCGGACCAGTGATGAGTAAAGGAGTTTGGTGGTGTAGGGATCATTAAATTCTTTTGACCATCTCTTGATAAATCCAAGGACGCTTTTTGAATTGTTGCAAATCACGGAAATATGACTATTAAAACTCAGATTGGGTTCGAAAAATATACCCAAATCATTGACCTTGTAGATACGGCTTAGTTCTGTGAAAAGTCATAATATTGCACTTTGCAATATTAAGGGGAAGACGATTCAGTAGCACCAAGAACTCAGAGCATTTAAGTCACTTTGTAGTAGAAGTGGAGAAACTGGATCGTCAAATTTTTTTTTTTTTTTTTTCTTTTTTAGTATTTATTGAATCTTCTCTTAATGAGACTAACAATAATTTTTCAAATCTTAATCTAGAAACTATTGTACAACCATCCCCTATTGGAGCTGGTTTATGTTCTGCGGCCCTTTAATTCAGTCGCTGGGTTGGTAGATCTTTTCTTCGGAGGCGAGAATGCGTTGCTTGCAGGGTGAGAGATTGTGCAAGTTCATTAGGGTGGGCTAGAAGTTTTTCAGAATATTTGCGCTTTAGTTGCTGTATTTCAGTTTCGACCAATGGGATCCTCAGGTCGTTGTGGACACACTCGTTGCGAATGTACCAGGGCGCTCCAGTGAGTGTTCTAAGAATTCTTGATTGTGATCTTTGAAGGATATCCACACTGCTCGCACAGGCATTTCCCCATAGCTGTGAGCCATAAGTCCAGACAGGCTTTATGATGCTTTTGTACAGTAAGACTTTATATTCCAGTTTTGGAGGGGAACGGGAGTTAATTAGCCAGTGAAGGCTGTTGGCCTTTAGCCTTATTTGAAGTTTTTTCGACTCTATGTGTTTGCGCCAAGTGAGCCTTCTGTCGAGGTGGACACCAAGGTAAACAACATCGTTTGATTGTGGTATCATAGTCGCGTTTAGGGATATCTGGGGACAGGTGCTTCTGTTGAGTGTGAACGTCACGTGCTTACACTTTTGCTCGTTAATTTTTATGCGCCAGTTGGCCAGCCACTCCTCCACGTGAGATAGGTGGCTTGCCAAGAGTCTGGATGCGATAATTGGACATCGTGATCTGTTTAGAATTGCCGTATCATCAGCAAAAGTGGACATTGTTAGTCGGGGTCTGTTGGAATGTCGGCAGTGTACAATACATACAGAAAAGGACCGAGAACGCTACCCTGTGGCACTCCGGCTTCAATGATGAACTCTTCCGTTGTGTACTCATTTTGACGAACAGAAAAAACTCTGTTGCTGACATAACATTCTAAGAGTTTGTGTGTATTTGGAGGAAGCAGTGTCCTAATTTTGTATATAAGCCCGTCCAACCAAACGCGGTCAAACGCTTGGGCAACATCTAGGAAAATGGCAGAGCAGTATTCGTGGTGCTCATATGCAGTCCGAATATCTGAAGTTAAACGGTTGACTTGCTCAATGGTCCCGTGTTTTGCTCGGAACCCAAATTGATGTGAAGGAATTATATTTTGTGCATGGGTATCAATTTTGCGAAGTAAGATCTTCTCAAATACTTTTGATAAGCAAGGTAGCAGGCTAATGGGTCTATATGATGACGGTTGTGTTTTATCCTTTCCTGGTTTCTGAATCATTATGATTGTCGATTTCTTCCACTGAATTGGAAAGTATCCACATCGCAGTACGGCATTGAAGATTCTCGAGATGTATGTAATGGCAGGACTTGGAAGTTCCATAATCATTTTAGGCGTAATAAGATCATGTCCTGGTGCCTTTTTTGGGATTGAGGTCTGTTATAACTTTTTTTATTTCAAGCGAATGAACTTTGATTGGGTAAGTCTGTGCGGCAGTGGGAATCAGTGGCAGTGCATATGCATTGGTTGATGGATTCGGCTGGAAAACATTTCTTAAGTGAAGGGCAAAGACATTTGCCTTTTCTTCGTCGCTGCGGGCCCATTTTCCTCTCTGATCCCTCAAAGGCGTATCTACCTTTGCAGGTGGCTTTATGCTTGCGTGTACTCTCCATAGGGGGAATTTGGTGCTTGTAGGCGATAGTTTTGCGATGTAACGGCTATGGGCTAGCTGCTCCTCAGCTTCGAGTGCCTTGTGAAGTACGCGTTCTGCATGTCTCAGGCGAGTCCTTGCAGCAGGCGACCGATTGCTCTGCCATTCTTTTCTTGCACGCCGCTTTTCAGTGACCAGCCGGTCTATAAAGCAGTTTGTTAATCTACGATCTTGCTTAGGTGTTGTTGTTGTTGATGCTGTTAGTAGTATATATTTTTTGTATTTGAGCCAGTTTGTCTTATGTGATGTCAGTCTCCGAGGATACTCTCTGATCTGAGGACACTCCAGAAGGGTAAAAATAATCGGAGAATGGTCTGACGACAAATCTGCGAGTGCTTCTGCAGTTACCAAATTTTGTGGAACTTTTCTTGTTATGGCAAAGTCTATAAGGTCGGGTATTTTCTTGGGATCTGCTGGCCAATATGTAGGCCTACCCGGAGATACATAGTCGAGTTTGTTTGATGCACGCATAAGTACGCTATACAGTTGCTTTCCTTTTGGATTAGTCAGTCTAGAGCCCCAGTGCGGATGTTTCGAGTTATAGTCACCCGCGGCTAAAAAGCGCTGACCTAATGTATTAAAGAAATCTAGAAATTGATTTTCTGATATTGCGAAACGTGGCGGACAATAAACCGCCGACAAGGTGATATTGCCTCTTTTAGATTCTACACATATTGATGTGGCTTGTAGGTAGTTTTCCGAAAATCCCGATAGTGGGTAATGCTTAATGCGGTTTCTGACTAGGATGCCAGTTCCGCCATGGGCTTTACCATCTGGGTGATTTGTGCCATAAAATGCATACCCCGGTAATTGAAAGTTATATCTGTCCGTCAGATGAGTTTCCACAAGAAGCATTATGTCGATTTCATTGTCTTGGAGAAATTTTGACAACTCCACTTTGTGGCGAGGAATGCCATTTGCATTCCAGAGTGAAACTCTTAGGAGAGCCATTATTTGGTTTGTTGCGAGGCGAGCATTTGAATGAGAATGCCTTGATTCCTCATTTGTTCTTGCATTGCGTTTTGCATAAATCCAATGAATTCCTTCAGTGTTTGCTGCAACGATAAAAACATGGTTTCTAAGCTACTATAGTTTGATGGTAGTTCCGCTTGTTTATTAATTGTTGGCAGAGCCGGATCAGTTCTTGTATTGTGTGAGATTGTGACTGGGGATGTGGGTCTATCCATTCCTAGTTTCAATGCACTTGCAAAAGAAACGCCTTGGGTAGTACTCGATGGGACAAACGACGATCTAGCAGCTTTGGTAAAGAAAACTCCAGGAGTCGATTGCGAGGGTGTAAACTGATTAAGGTTTCCATTGGAACGTGCAAATTCAGTGCGCGTATTAATCCTGCTCTTCAGATCTTTGTAGACTGGGCAACCTCTATAATTTGCAGTGTGGTTGCCTCCACAGTTACTGCACTTTTTAACAGAAGGGTCCTCCTTGCTCGCAGGACATGTGGCAGTATTGTGCAGCTCTCCGCATGCTACACAAACAGGTCGTAGAGCGCAGTAGGCTTTAGTGTGCCCGAATTCTTGGCAATTGGTACATTGTACTGGATTTGTACGTTTATGGGGCTCCTCTACAGTTATTCTGCGGTGGAATAAGAACTGTAGGTTGTAAATTGGGTGCACAACATTTTTGTTGGGAGCTGTGTTTTCCGGACTTAGCTCAACTTTGAATAGTGGCTGGGGTATTTTGTCTCTGCTCATAAGGTTTATTACGGACTTGATCTTAAATCCCTTTTCTTCTAAAGCAGTGCCGACTTCCGTTGATGGCACACTTGATTCAATGCCTTTGATTACCACTTGTAGTCCTTTGCAGCTTTTTAGTTGGTAGGTGTAATAGTTTTTGTTTTCAGTTCTTAGGTATTTGTCGAGAGTGCGATAGTTTTCCTCGGTGTTGACTTGGAGCTTCGTTTCGCGTATTTTGCCTTTGCTGACTGATGTCACATAAAAGTTGTTGTTGCCTATTAGTGGGATAAGCTTTGTAACTAGGGTCGCGCAGTTGTTATCTCTTATGTAGATTGGTGGAGGCCTTGGTTTTGCGGCATTTGGAGCCTTTTCATCGCACTCTGCGTCAAGCTGTTTGCCAAGAATTTGGAACCTATTTCCAGTGAGCGGATCTTTGTCCACTGGTAAATTACATGTTTTATTAATTTTTGGAGTGCGGGCTTAGTTTTCGTTTGTTTATTTGTACATACTGTGAGGGATGGTTATCCCTCACAGACAGAAGGGCATGGAGCGAAAGGGGAAATGTAGACTTCGAAAGGGGAAGTGCGGCGAATTCGCCGCATAAAGGGGAAACAAGGCGGATTCAGGGGAGAGGGGAAATGAATGGGAGTCCAGGGGAATAGCAGCACGACAGACGGCGGAGGCGCAGCAAGTAAACGGAAGGATCCGTTAAGTTTGGCAGAGGCTAGTTGTCGCAGTCGCTCCAATTGGCTGAGGGGGCGATGTCGCTGGCAATTCTAAGAGCGCTGTTGCTAGGCAGAGGAAAGTGCCGTATGGAAGATCTGGGAGTCTCGAATGTTCTAGAAGGAGACAAGGAGACACCGGGAGACAGCCCGGGAGGGCTATATAAGAGGTCGCTGACGGCATGGAAAGAAAGTCAATGTGAATCGGGATCTAAGCGAGTGCGGAACGAATCGTGAAAGTATAAGTGCGGCGAAACGGAGTATTCCAGGATACTACAGACGGGAAATCGAGTGCGGAATCCTTGCAAAGGATACGGAACAGTCCTCGTGGAAGGACTTGAACCATATATAGGACTTGAACTATAGGATATCCTAGCGGAAGGATATCGACAATCATCAAGAAAGGTAGCTGTGCGCACGTAACGCCTGTGTGTCGAACGCTGATTCGACGTTATAGGCGGTCATACTAGCCAGCGTATCCTTTGAGTCCTTGTAGGACGATAGTAGGGCAGAACGTGGGGGTTGTGCGGAATAGACGAACCTGCGAGTCAAGCGATTGCTTGGACGTGCACGGCGTGTCTTTGGCCAACGAAACCCTGCGAGCACGGCGGTGAGCCGGATAGGAGGCGTACCTTGCGGTTTGGCAAGGATACCTCAGATAGGTTTATGCACATGTACCATAGTTATAAGCGAAACATCAAAGTGAAACATCAGAGTGAACAATAAAGTGAACCACGTCGCTGGTGAATAATAGAATAAAGAATCCCTTGTGTTGTTATTGCAAGTCCAATATAAATTTGTTGGAACGATCCTCGACTACCCTGAGCATAGCCTGCATTGGTTTTCGGGTCAAAAAGGACTCGTTACAATACCGATCGATGCCAGTCTGCACATATGAGCGGGTGGTTGGTGTTGTACTTCCTTGTGTTTGTGTTGCTGGGGTTGCGTGCTGCGTTGACATTATTGGAAGATGGTTGGTGGTGATCGATTTATTTTGAACACTTGTTGTTGTTGTGCTTGTTAATGTTGATTGTGCTGTAGTAAGCGTTACCGTACTCATCGTGGGCAGAGGGGAGGGGCATTGAGCACTCCATGTCGGAGCGGTTGAAAAATAGTTTACGTTCACATCACTTGTTGGTTTTAGCGTGCTGGCGGGGTCGGGGGAAACTACTGCAAAGTAAGCATTGTTGAGCTGTATAGAAAGCCGGCGATCGCTTTACTGTTGTTGCATTTGAGCAGTGAGTTCTCTCTGACTCATGGTGTTGTTGGTATTTTTTCCAGTTGCACTTGTTGTGTTTGTATACGTTGTCATTTATTTAAATTAAATTAATTAAAAAATCAACAAATTAGATATTATTGGACAACATAAGCATGAGTGCCTATGAATGTCCATTAGCGTCTTTTGTCGCGGGTCGAAGGTGTTTGTTAAAAATATCCGATTTGAACACTTTTATAACGTTTTTAAACGGAGCTCAAGAAAAACACGTCTGACCTCGTCGGCGGTTTGTCGCATACGGATCGTCAAACGACGCGCAAAGCTTGAGATCATCAGCGTACATAAGGGCAGTTGAATAGGAAAGAACTTGCGGGATGTCGTTAATGAATAGGTTGAATAACAATGCACCAAGATGACTGCCCTGTGGAACTTTAGAGGTGACGTGAACGATTTCGGATACAGCAGACTTAAAACGCACACGTTGAAACCGATTGGAAAGGAATGATCTGACCCAGTGGAGAAAGTTGGATGGAAGATCTACTAAACATAATTTATGTAGAAGTAAATTATGATTCACTGAATCAAAGGCTTTGCTAAAATCCGTGTAGACGACATCAATTTGTTTACGATGAAGAAATCCCTGATTTACTATTGAAGAACATTCGAGTAAAATGGTTATACAAATAAATTTTGTTGTGGTTAATTTTCAAGATTTAAGCCTAGTACTGAGGGCGTTCGAATTTTCCTTTCACATAAATAGAAACACTTTCTAAAATCACATGAGCATCAAAGCAAAGCCAAGGTGTTTCTAATTATATGAAATACTGTGACGAAAAGAAAATTCGAATGCCCTCATTACTAGGCTTTAATAAAATCCATTTCTTCATGTACTTTTTCACACCTTTTTCGATATCTTTTTTCATTGCAATGGAGCTTTTCCAAAATTTTTCTGGATCTTTTTTGTCCTAAATTAAGCCTTTTCAAATTTTTTTGGAGCATTCAAATTTTTCCAAGTGGCAACCGTGGATACCACTCTTGATGCTTCCAGCAATATAGCAGAATGGCATCTGTTAAGATCCAGTAGTTCCTGGATGGCTTTGTTTGATGGGCGAACTGGTAAAACATAGCGGTTAATCGTTCAAAAATGATTTTTTGACATTCGCTATGAGACCCAGTAAATTTGCTTGAGAGCGACTAGAATGAAGAGTCCCATATACGGATACAGGGGTTAAATACCTTGGTGTGGCTCTGGTTAGCCATTTGACCTGGAAAGTCCATGGGACTCAGGCCGCAGCTACGGTTGCAGCCAAAGCGTAGGAGCTTGATTGGCTCCTCAAGCCTCGTAGCGGTATTTCATTGCGATCCAAAATCCGTGATCATCATGACTTCCTGGACTAGGGGATCCCGGTATGCGGTACGACATGCTGCACTACCCTCAATAAACTATAGTCTTTTATGTGAGGTCCCTGGCATGTGAGGCATACAACTAAATATCGCGATTTGGACGCTTTGCCATTATGAGCCCAAATCAATATGTATGCACACCAGCAGGTATCATGACCGACTGGTGGCCGATTCCAATAGACTTGCCTCTGATCTGGCGACAAACGGGGTCAGAAGTAGTCTCAACCCACGACATCGTATCGACCTTTGTGTCCATGGAGAGCATCACTAGGGCCGCTTAAGAAACTTGGCATAAGAGTTCCCTTGGCACCATACCCTACCAATCCTTGCTTGCTGGTGGTTCCCCGGAAGATGACAGCTCATAAAAAAACAAAAAAGCATTCCCCCCAAATTTTCGCTCATCACGTCCAAAATAATTGTAAACAGTATATTCCTGAGCAGTGTATCAGCTGTTCTCTCGATCCATACGCGCTATCGTTAGGCCAAGTATCAATAAGAAACTGTGGGTTTCGTTTATGTTGCTGGATACACAAGCAACGAAAAGGTAAATTAAAAATTCCTGGCACAGTTTTTTATATGAAGTTTGCCAGGAATTTTTAGTTTCCGCGGTGCAGGAAATAAGCGAAAAAAAATTTTTTCGACCCTCGTTTATGAAAAAATTGTTCATCGATCCTTGTATTTTTAAAAATTTCATGATTTTATACCCTTGCAAAGGGTATTATAATTTTGGCCAGAAGTTTGCAACGCATAGAAATATTCATTTCCGACCCCATAATCTATATAAATTCTTGATCAGGGCGACGAGCTGAGTCGATTGAGCTTTGTCCCTCCTTCTTTCTGTCTTAATTTCTGTCTGTCTGTCTGATTCTACGCAAACTATTCTCTCAGTCTTAAAGCTATCGAGCTAAAATATCTCAGAGTCTCTTTTTACTGCACGCTGCTAATATGTCAGAACCGACCGGATCAGATGGCTATATCTTATAGCTGCCATGGAACAAACCACTTTTTTGTTTTCAATGTAAGCGTTCTCAAACGAGGCCAGTATTAATATTATATGCTTACAATCAGATTTGCAAATTTTGGTCAAGATAGTCATCCGATCTATCTTATAGCTGTCGTAGGAACCGACGCGTCGTTCGGAAAATAGGTCTTAGTGAAAATCGTGTAAATCGTTCTTAAAGTCGGTGATTATTAATATTCAACGCTTTCAAACTAATTTGAAAAAGTTGATCGACATCTGGTGACTATATATTATGGTTGCCATAGGACCCTGATCGCCATAGGATCGGTCGAAAATGGGTCTTAGTAAGAAATTTTTGTTGTTTTTGAAGTTAGCGTCCTTAAACTAGCTGAATACTAATTTGATATGCTTTCAAATAGATTCCCACAATTTGGTCGAAGTCAGATGACTATATCTTAAGGCTGCCATAGAACCTATGGTCGGAAAATGAGTATTAGTGAAAAAAACTTTTTTGTTTTAAATTTTATCGTTCTTAAAATCGGCGATTGTTAATTTGATATGTTTTTTCAAAAGGATTCGCGAAATTTGGTTGAAATCAAATATTTATCTGTAGGAAAATAGGTCTTAGAAAAATTTTGGATTTTTATGTAAGCGTTCTTAAGCTCTGACATTGACACAGACGAAGTTAGCTTGGCCTTCACGTTTTTTATTGAAAACTGCAAAAAAAAGTTATAAAATGCTCGTAATTTACCAAAAAGTTGCTTTCTAAAAAAGAATTTTACCTGGAAGTTTTTGTAGATTTTTTTTTACCATGTTTTGTCGCACTTTAACCCAAACTTCTCGGGAATCAATCAACTGATTTGGATGAAATTTTTTTCCTGTCATAGCTAAGACCCAAACTCATAAAAAAAAGTGTTATTTAATTTAAGTTGGTCGAAAGCAGAAACCAAATTTTAAACGCTATTATCTCGAAACCACTTTTTTGAACTTGTTCCGGAAAAAATATGTAGTAAATATTGACCGCTTTCAAAAATTGTTGAAAGTCAAAAAATTTCGGAGCTGGACGGAGTTAACGTAAAAAATTAAGCGATTTTTCTAAATTTTGACTATGCAACCCTAGAGCTCCGGTTTTTGTAAACCTACTTTAGACGTGGAGCCAGATGTGAGTGACCAGAGGTGGCCAGAGCTGCCACACCATTTGCTTGCCAGTTTTTATATGGCAGCTATAGCTATACGATATATTCATCAAATTTGGATCAAACTCAAACCAAACTCAATCAGTCAAAATAGTGTGGAAACCCATAGTATTTATAGCTGAAAAGCTTAAAGACGCTACCATTGAAAACAAAAAAGTTTTTCTCACTAGAAATACTTTTCCAACCGATCGTTCCTATGGCAGCTACATGCTATAGTCATCCGATTTGAATCAAACTTGGCAGAATAGTGTGGTAGCATATAGTGTTGATCAGTAACAAGTATGAGAGCGATAGCATTGAATACAAAAAAGGTTTTCCTACTTAGACTTTTTCTCTGAACTAACTTTTGTATGACAGCTATGCTATATAGTTGTCCGATTTTCATCAAACTTAGTGAAATTATGTAAAATCATAGAAAACTGAAAAATGCGAGGTTTGTGGGCGTTTGCATTGAAAACAAAAAGGTTTTCCTCGCTAATACTGGTTTTTTGACCGATCGTTCCTATGGCAGCTATATGCTATAGTCATCCGATCCGGGCGGTTTCGACAAATGTGCAGCGTATTTGTACCCAAAGACTTCTTGCAAAGTTTGGTTAAGATAGATTTTAAGCTGACGGAGGAGATAGCATAGAAACAGACGGACAGACGGACATGGCTATAGGAACTCAGCTTGTCATGCTGATCAAGAATATATATACTTTGTGTGGTCGGAGATGCTCCCTTTTATGCGTTACAAACATCTGGACAATTTCAATATACCCCCTACAAGTGTATTAAGAGTAAGAAAGTCGATCAAGCCCGACTATAATATATACTCTGTAGCCCCAAAAACGACATAGAGTGTGTGAAGTGCTGCCCTTTGTTGTTGCAGCTGGTGCTACCCATCATAATTGTGTGTGTCCTTAAAACTCGACAATCGTTCATCCGATCTTTGTCATTCTTTCGGAAATCGGAAATCTATAAATAATCTTTTATATCTTTTATATCTTTATATATCTCCAAAACTGAAGGAGATATGACGTTTTTCCAAATTGCGGAGGCTAGAGTGGGCGTGGCAAAAATTGAAAATAAACTTTAGCTGGACCTTTTTCTTTTACAATCTCTGAGATCTGTTTGATCATACGGACAGACGGACTTGGCTATATCGACTCTGATTCCTTCTCCCTGTTACATACTTTTGCACAAACTTAATATACTCGGCATGCTGACGTACTAAAATGCCATGGTCAGCCATTTTCATTTATCTTTCAGCATGTGTGCGTGCGCCCTAAGTTAGGCACGGCAAGTTCTTAAGTACCATCTTCGACGGTAGATGATGGATGATGGACTGTGTTAATTGTCTATAATAATGCTGAATTAAAACAGAAACACTTGCTTCGTAAAATGTATAAATTTGTCACATAATGAGTAGCAGTTTTGTTAGTGTTTACCAACATTTAAAGCAGAGAAAAAGTGCTTATGCTATTGTATTTTGTAGTTGTAATACTTACGAAAACACCCAAATTGAACAATTCCGCAGTTCAACTGGGAGCTGTAGCTTTGAAGCGCTGGGGATTAAAGTGATGGAGGATTAAAATCCGGAGCTCCTATGCAAAGCTTCATTTAGTGTCCAGTTTGCGGCTTAGTTTGATTTTGGAGAATTTTTAATTTGTTTTTTTCTTAAGGCCTGTATCCAGCACTCCGGAAAATTCCTGCCAGAAATTTACTAGTTACTTCTTGGGTGTTTGGAACATAACTAAAGCAGGGTGACCATGCACTTAAAAGGAGCAAGGTCACTCTGATTAATCAGCTGTTAAGCGCTGTTAATTATTTGAATTTAAATAAATAAAATAAATTATAAAATTAAAAAAACTCAGTAGCCGGGTCAGTACCTAAAAAAATTGCTTCTTTGGAAATCCTCAATTCAATTTTTTCCACACAGCATTCCTCTGTTCACCGCGAATCAGCCGTATCCAGTTGCTCATCGCACCTTTATCGCCACGAATGCTGACGATACTGATTTTTTTGCTTCCAGCAATAGCCGCAGAAGTGCAACTGCTAACGTCCAGCAGTTCCTGGATGGCTTTGGTCGCTGGGCGAACCCGGTGAAACATAGCCCAAAAATGACTTTTTGATGTTCTCTATGAGACCCAGTAAAGTTGCTCGAGTGCTACTCCTAGGATCAAGAGTCCCATATACGGATACTGCGGTAATATACCTTGGTGTGGCTCTGAATAGCCGCTTGACCTGGAAAGTCAAGCAGTTACGGTTGCAGCCAAGGGGTAGGAGCTCGATTGGCTCTTCAAGCCTCGTAGCGGCATTTCGGTGCAATCCAAAATCCTTGAGCATCATACCTTCCTGGACCAGGTTATCCCGGTATGGGTTACGGCATGCTCCACTACCCTTAATAAACTAGAGTCTTTTATGTGAGCTCCCTGATAAGTGAGGCATACAACTAAATATAGCGATTTGCCCGCTTTGCCATTATGAGCTCAAATCAATATGAATCGTGGTGGCTCACTCCAATAGACTTGCCTCTGATCTGGCGACAAACAGGCTCAGAAGTCGTCTCAACCTACGACATCCATTGTGTTAATGGTGGGCATCTCTCAGGCCACCTCAGTAGCATCATGGCACCATCCCCTACCAATATCTGCACGCTGCTGGTACCCTAGCAAGCTGGCAGCTCATAACAAAAACAAAAAAGCATTCCCCCAAATTTTCGCTCATCACGTCCAAAATAATTGTAAGCAATATATTCCTGTCGCCAGGTGTGGCGTACCAGTAGTGTGTGTGGCTGCTGGTGCGGGAGGTTATGGGTTCGATCCCGCCTCGGACCATCTAAGAAAAAGTTATTTCTTTCTTTAGAAAAAAGCTTTTACACACCCGGTCACTTTCACTAGCTACTGGCGCCAGCTGTGAAGTAACTAGCCACGAAAAAGCAAAATTCTTCAACTATTGCCGTTCGGATTCGGCGTTAAGCTGTAGGTACCTTTCTCATGTGCGAAAAATGATAAGCACACACTCCAAGAGACTGAGAGAAGCTTGGGCCTGGCCCTTCTTTGGACGTGCTGTTCGAGCCAATTTTACATTTACATATTCCTGAAATGTGTATCAGCTGGTTCTCTCGATCCACACGCGCTATCGATAGACCAACTATCAATAAGAACTGTAGGTTTCCTTCATGTTGCTGGATACAGAAGCAACGAAAAGGTAAACTAAAAATTCCTGGCACAGTTTTTATACCCTTGTAAGAGGGTATATTAAAATTGTCGAGATGTGTTTGTAACGCATAGAAGGAAGCATCACCGACCACATAAAGCATATATATTCTTGATCAGCATGACGAGCTGAGTTGATATAGCCATGTCCGTCCGTCCGTCTGTTCGTCTGTCCGTCTGTTTGTATGCTATCTCCTCCGTCAGTTTAAAAGCTATCTTAACCATAGGTCGGGCGTGGCGTACCAGTCGTATGTGTGGCGGCTGGTGCGGGAGGTTGTGGGTTCGATCCCGCCTCGGACCATCTAATAGAAAAATTTTTTTCTTTCTTTAGAAAAAAAGCTTTTTACACACCCGATCACCTTCACCAGCTACTGGCGCCAGTTGTGAAGTAACCAGCCATGAAAAATCAAAAATTCTCTAACTATTGCCGTTCGGATTCGGCGTTAAACTGTAGGTCCCTTTCTCTTGTGCGAAAAATTATAAGCACACACGCTAAGAGATTGAGAGAAGCTTGGCCCTGGCCCTCCTGGAGGTGCTGTTTGAGCCAATTTTACTTTTTATATAGTATAGCAGTCATACAAAAATTAGTTCAGAGAAAAAGTCTAAGTAGGAAAAACTTTTTTGTTTTCAATGCTATCGCTCTCAAACTTGTTACACACAATTCTGCAATGTTTGATTCAAATCGGATGACTATAGCATATAGCTGCGATAGGAACGATCGGTTCAAAAAGTAGTTCTAGTGAGAACAACTTTTTTGTTTTCAATGGTAGCGTCTTTAAGCTTTCCAGTTATGAATATTATCGGTTTCCACACAATTTTGACGAGTTTGATCCAAATCTGATGAATATATCGTATAGCTCCCATATAAAAACTGGCAAGCAAATGGTCAAAGTAGTGGCGCCATCTATTGCCGAGTTTGGAATATAGCTCAGCTAAGAATGTTCGACGAAAAACATTTAAACCCTTAATTTATATAAATTAAAGATGCTACAAGGGTATAAAAACTTCTTTCGAGCCGAAGTTAGCTTTCCCCTATTTTTATACCTGTTCCCATTAAAAATGGGAAAAGGGGATCATGAAGTTGTGCAAATGTATGTAACAGCCAGAAGGAAGCTTCTCCGACCCTATAAAGTATATATAATATATTCTTGATCATCGTCGATCTCAGAGACTAGAAGAGCTAGAGACACAAATTTTGACATGCACATAGGTGTATACCGTACCCAGATCAAGTTTGTTTCAGATTTTGAATATATCCCCTCCCCCCTTAAACCGCAAAAATCTGTCACAGCCACAATTTTAAAGTTACAGCCTGGTGGCTTAATATATACTATCCTAGGCCCTATATCTAACTACTCTCAAAAGGAAAATAAGATACGAGCAAAAACAAAAAAGTTATTAAACAATTAAGCTTATGGGAGCGGGGGAGGGGTGGCCGGTATGCAGTCAGCAGGCCGCGTGTGAGTGCGTGTGTGTCTGTGTGTCCGCACGCGTGTGTGTGTGTGTATGCGAGTGTGTTTGTATGTGTTTCTCAATTGAACAGGGTATTTTGTAGTCGGGAAACTCGACTACAGCGCTCTTACTTGTTTTAAATGAAGTTTACCAGGAACTTTTAGTTTCCGCGGCTTTAACAAACTTTTTAACAAACTTTTTTATATTCTCATTTTTTATATAGCCAAATGGCAGTTATCAAGAGAGGACACTTTATTTTATTATTTCTTGTAGTATGCGTGTTTCATGTAAAGGTAAGTCGCACAAATTTAATTTTTAATCCTCTTTCGTCAATAGAAGATAATTACGCATTTGGATCATCGTTCCACCGGCATTTATCGTTCTGATCGGTGTTTTGAGTTTCAATATTATTATTTATTAAGCATCGTTGTTTTTAGGGAGCTAAAAAGCGAAGCATAGATCTATCTGCTTCCCATGTTTTGATTCCCGATGTTCGACTGCCAAAAGAAATAAAGCCCTTAAGGTATGAGCTTTACCTTGAACCCAACCTAGAAGAGAACACATTCACCGGACTAATTAAAATACATTTAAGCTGGGTGGAAGACTCAAGAAAAATTTCGCTTCACGCCCACTTTGACTTAATTATAAAAGACCGAAAAATTAAATTGCAAATAATAGAGAGAAATAATGGGTAAGAAGTATACAAAAATTATTATATATTACTGAAAATAATTTACTGTATCAATTAGTAATAATCAAGAAGAATACAAGACCTTGACTATTCTTCGAGGCGACCGTCTTCCGAGAAAACCCATCTATGTGATGTACTTGAAAGAGACTATAACACAAGGCTCTGAGGGTATAGTAGAAATACCGTTTGAAGGAAGTATTTGGGAAAGCGCTGAAGGACTTTTCCGAGGATCGTATACAAATTCCTCAACACATAAGAAAGAAGTTTATTTGGCTACATATATGAGACCTCACAACGCTCGCCGACTATTTCCATGTTTTGATGAGCCCGGATTTAAAGTAAGTAAATATGTGTTATTAGTAGCTGAATGTAATAGCTGGATTCGGCCAAATGTTCATATTTTTGACAAAACCTTCTACATACATTTTTCCCCCAAATTTCTACATTCTGAAAATATGTATGTTGCCTTTCGCCCCCGAAAACTATGGGTATTTTTCCTAATTGTACAATGCTTTAGTGGGATGTACATATCCAGTGGAATCACCAAATTTGAAAGTGTACATATATGCGTCAGTGGAACTAGGCAATAAGTAGCAGTAGTAATATCCAAGGCAGCAAACCTGTAACATTTTGGTGAAGGTTCGGTCCGCAGGTTCGAACCCGTGGTAAAGTCTAAGGTTCTGTTCGCTGACCGGTCCTTGTACTAATCGAACCCAAGGTTTTGGTTCGAGTCTGGGTTCATAGATTGTTAAATAGTTGACCGACCGACCGAGATTCGGTGTAAATTTAGACATATGTTTGATCAGGAGAACGCGTCCAGATTACCAAGCTATGTATATAAGTCGTCAAGTCGACTGGACCACAATCCTTATTGTTATCATTCATAGGTGTTCTAAAAATACTTTCAAGAGTGCCTGGTCTTTGAATTTTGGAAGCCTCACCTTCTACGTATATACCCAGCCAGCATTTTACGAAATTTCTGATCACATTTGAGTCCTCTGTCTTATTAAAATAGTTATAAACGATACTTTTTTGCTGGAGAATTTGGTGCCTAAGCCGAGAATCTTCTTAAAGAGTCGTATATAGCCCGTTTTTCTCATCAGTTTTTACTCAATTTCGAGTCATATTTCAAAACATTTGCTAGTCTTTTTCTGGTCGTATTTCAATAAATCACATAAATCAGACATGAATTTAATCTCTTTAATCTTCAAAAGATCTTTAAAAGATCTTAAAAAGGACTCATCAGGGCGATTCTTGTTAAAATGATCTCCCAAATGCATTTGCTTTCCCCCTTTGAGACTATACTTAAGTTTTTCTTTCTTCTCGAAATCGCAAAACGGATTGGATTTTTAAAAAGCATCTTTAATTCTTTTTTTAAGATCTAGACCACTAACTTATTAGAGCTTACATCATTAGTGATCAAAGGGTCCTTATGTAAGATGCAGACTGACGTCATTTATACTGATTTTAGTAAGGCTTTTGATTCTGTTTATCACTTTTTGTTGCTTCATAAACTGAGTTTAATTGGTTTTCCAACTAACCTTCGTAGTAGGATCTCTGATTACGTAAGTTCTATAACACAAATAGCTCTATTTTGTAATTCATGTTCGAAACTAATCCAGGTTACCTCTGGTACCCCAAGGTAGTCACTTGGGACAATTGCTTTTTACTCTCTTCATAAATGATCTTCCGTCAGCCTGACTCACTCTCTTGTGCTTATGTACGCCGATGATGTTAAAATATGCTTAACATATAACGATTTGGTTTCCCGCTATAATTTGCAAGCTGACTTGGATGCATTTCAGTCTTGGTGTAAAGATAATCTATTAAACCTTAACAGTTCCAAGTGTAAGGTTATGACATTTTACAGGAGCTTGCCACAATTCTTCACTTATATGCTTGATAATGTCACACTTGAGTGCTTAAATGATTCAGCCAGAGGTAAATGATATTGGGGTAATTCTTGATCACTGACTTTAATTTGACTCTCATGTTACTGCTACTGCTTGTAAGGCCAGGAGTGTTCTTGGGTTTATTAAACGCTGGTCCAAGGAATTTATGATCCCTATACGACGAAGATTTTGTACACTTTTTTTGTCCGTCCGGTTCTCGAGTACAGATCATGTGTGTGGTCTCCGCAATATTTGGCCCATCAAGATACAATTGAATCTGTGCAAAAACAGTTTTTATTGTTTGCTCTTCGTGGTTTGGGTTGGAATCCTGAGGTCCGTTTACAATCATACTCTAGTAGACTTCTTTTGATTAACCTTCCCTCCCTTATTAACTGTAGAGTTATGCTTGGTGTAATCTTTATACATAGACTAATTAATGTTGAAATCGACTCATCTGAGTTGGTTGGCCAAATTAACCTCAACGTTCCTATTAGACCGACTCGTAATTTTATCCCCCTATCACTAAATCGTTGTTATACTAACTATGCCTTGCATGAACCGTTTCGTATTTGTATATGCTGATTACAATAAATTCTACCGAATAATTAACTCGGCTTCTCTTCCTGCTATAAAAATTTATATTTTAGCTTATTTAGCCCGTAGTTAACATTTTTTTATGTTCTTCCTTCGCGATTTCGTGTCACACGTTAGTGGCTGCGCCGGTCGGTTGGGCGGGAGGTGGGCTGCTATTTTGCCTGGGGTCCGCGCGTAACAAGCTTCGGCTTGGTGTCGTATGGGCCACTTGAACTTACTGCGCATTGTAGGTCAACGTCAGTCCAAAAAAAAAAAAAAAATTCAACTGAAGCGATTCTGTACTATATACCATAAAATAGTTTTTTTTTCGGTCATAATATTGAGAAAACCAGAAAAGATTTTAAGAAATTGACTTCAATGATTCTTTGAACCGAACCTTTTTTTTGTATGCAGGTGCTCGGTTCGGGTTCAGGTTCGGGGGCTTAAATTTTTGAATGGTTCGGTTCATGGTCCGGTTCGAAGAACCCGGAAAACCCGAACCGGTTCTTTGGGGTTCGGTTCAGGACCGGTTTGCAGCCTTGGTTATATCAAATAACAAATTCCTTCTTTATACCTGCTTCACTGTAAAGCACCGCTGCACTTCTTCTTCCCCTGGCCAAAAATGAGCAAGGCCACCAGATCCAATCCAGCCAAGTCTGGTCTTCTGTAGTGTTTTCAAGTTTTCGCCCATGCGAATTTGACCAACATACATTACGTCAAAGAATAGACCAGCACCGAGTAGAACATCAATCCGTTGAGATTTGAAAAATAGTGGATCAGCGAGAACGTTTGGCGTTATTGCTCTATCCTCTAACATTCCAGTCATAATGAGGCTGATAATCGGGTCAAGTGTGCGTAATATCAACCGATTTATCAGATGTTTGAGATGATTTCCCAATGCCCGAAATAGATATATGTATTTATAGTATAGTATGTATAGATATTTGTATGGTGCATTTTCAGCTGCAACTGATTGGCTAAGCGTGCAGTAATAAAATTTAGCTGAGAGGCAGAGTAGTAGGGCGCGGCATGGCACGAAACCACCAGAACGCCCTTTGACGTATATTATAGCCGTTGGGAGAAACACGTATTCCGAGAGCTTAGCATTTAGGGAGTGAGGCGAAGTATTTGTTGAGATAGAGATCAGCGTTGATGAACTTGCTACCTGAGGAGTAGGTGCAGGCTGTGCAGGTGAGCTGCTGTGCCTGAATCCATATGGAGCATCTAGTGATGCTAATACTGGCAATGTTTACAATGTCCCGATCTGCACTGCAGACTATGACATTTGCGTAGGGTGTTCAGACAAAGGTGCATGCGTTTGGATAAAACGCTCCTTCAAGCAGCAAAAAGGGCATGATGGATGATAAAAATTTGATGATGCAATGAGGGTGTTAGTTTTGGATTTGAATAAGGCTTTTCCCACCTGTTGGCTAGGTGTCTTTACCATAGCGGTTTCCAAATTTTTCATGCGGCATCTGTTCTCCAAGAATGTCGACATGTCCATCTCTCTTAGGTGTTTTGGTCAAGTTTGCGGCTGATGATATGTATGAGTAGGCCATCGGACAGCTGGTTCTTAGTTGACATGGAGCTAAGTGCTCGCAGATGCGTTTTATTTTGTCACTAAGCTCGCGTAGCCCACATGCTCATCGCTTCTCTACACTTGGTAATGCAAATATAGCCCACACGTGTGCCTGGAAATGAATCAATTTATAATCAAATCTACTGATTAGTAAATTTAACGTAATTAATGTATGAAGGCTTGAGCGACTTTATTGTGCCCAAAGCAGCACTTTCCAGGCAAGCGCGCAAATGTTGGAATTTTTAAAGCTTACTCAGTTCGTCATCGGTTCCGATAACAGTGCGGAAGATGGCGTAGTAGTCAAGCCAATCCTCGAACGAGCCATTGAACTTGGGCAGCTGAAGCTCTGGCAAGGGCGACCTACGGGCATGCAACTGCTACTCGTTGTGGCTGAAGTAAGGAGTTTGGCCATTATCAGCCCTTCATATCAGTTGATTTGACACTTGAGCAGCGACGTTTTCCAAGCGATTCCAGCTTCCGAGAAATTGCAGTTTTAGTTTCACAATAAAGCTGCGTAAAGTCTGCTCTTGCGTCCTCAGCCAGTTCCATCAAATTTCTCGAGGCAAGACTGCGAGTTTTCAAATTCGCTCTTCGTGTTTTCCACCTCTTCAAGGCGAACCAGCAGATCCGACTCATCGAAGCTATCCAATTCTCTTTTTAAAAACGTAGTGGTAGCTGCTAACTGCCGTTTGACCGATAAGGTTTTAGCCCGAAAAAATCGACCTCACTAGTTGAGGCTCTTTGTAGCGACAAGAAAACTGGCGCAAACAAAATTGAGGCAGGTCAGCGAACGGAATTCTTGCGCAGTCTTTCTGCGATACCACCACCGCACTATCATCAGCAAATCCAATGACAGAGGCGCCGACTGGCAATTTGAACCCTTCTGGTTACTTGACAGCGTTTCACGCCATTGTCTGTCTCATACATGAGCACCCTATCGCTCAAATAGCCTTCTATGATGGCAGTTAAGCATAGCAGCGCATCTACTGTTCTGAGGGCTTCCAAATTATGATCCCATCCAGCTGAGTTGAAGGCATTCCTTATATCCAGAGTGGTCACCAGACAGTACTCCTTGGCTCCATAAATCCATCGCTTTCCTTGGATTGCCTTTCTCTTGACACCGCAGAGCAACCGATGGTTGATCGTCCTTTCCTGAATCCATACTGCAAGGTAGACATCCATTTGTCTACTACTTCCTCCATGCGCGCATGCATGATCCGTTCCAGGGTTTTTCCAACCGTGTCCAGCATGCACAGTGGCATATATTCTGATGGATCTTCCGCTGGATTTCCTTCCTTTGGTAGCAACACCAAACGTAGTATTTTATTTATTTATTTATTCGCCAATTGAACAAAGGTCTTAACTGGCTACTCTATTTCTTAACTTAAATTATATAACTTAAATTAGTAAGAAGCGCGAAGTTTAGAAATTTTTTTTGCAACCTTTCAAGCCTCTTTGTTTGACTAGATGACTGCACTAGAGGGATTCCAAATAAATGAAGCATACTCCAACTTGGAACGCACAAATGCAGAGTAAAAGCTCAACCTAGTATAAGGATCCTTGAATTGGCTGGCATTGCGCTTGACAAAGCCAACCATGGATTAGGCCTTTCGCAAAATATAATTTATGTGCTCATTAAAGGTATATTTTTTGTCAAATTTCACTCCCATATCAATGGCCTCAACCCGGCTCGATAAAGTTTGATTAAAAATCGAGTAAGTTGCAGTGATATTGTAGAAGCATTTGCTATATCTAACAATAAAGCATTTGAGATTAAGAGGGAGTAAGTTGAGAGCACACCATGCATTGACCCTATCTAGATCAGATTGCAACAATCGACTATCACTTAAGGATTTAATTGATCGGTAAATTTTAAGATCATCAGCATACAGCAGAAACTCTGAGTTACGAAAATGCATACAAATGGCATTAATAAAAATAATGAAAAGTAAAGGACCAAGGGCACTCCCCTGTGGAAGTCCTGAAGTAGCCACATATGGAGTAGAAAGCGAGTTGTTTATTTTGACTTTGTAAGTCCGGCGGTCCAATTAAGATTGAATCTAGCACAATAAAGAGGAATGAAACCCTAGCTTAAAAAGCTTGGCGAGTAGAGCGTTATGACAAACTTTATCAAATGCCTTGAAAAAATCGGTATAAATAACATCAACTTGACAGCGTTTGTCAAAGGAACTGATGCAATAATTACTAAAGACCTCTAAATTATATGTGGTCGAGCGACCTGGCATAAAAAACCATGTTGATTTGGGTTAATGTACATCTATACAAAAAAAGAAATCTGTTTGGCTACAATCCGCTCAAAGAGCTTAGATATATTGCTAAGCTTAGCAATAGATAGGTAGTTGGGCACCTCCCTCTTGACACTTGACTTGAACACAGGTGTGACCGTAGCAATCTTCCACTTGTCAGTAAATCGGCCAGCTGAAAGTGACATTGAAAATATTGTTATTAGTGGCTCACATAGTTCCCCAATGCAATGTTTCAGAAAAAACGAAGAAATTCCATCACAATTTGGGTCAGAGTCAGCTTGGAAGATGTCATCCTCAGAAATGGATAAAGTGCCAATGTTCAGCAGGTGGGGAATTGCACTCAGACTAAACAGATTCTTCCATGAAGCAGAGTTGAAAAATGTAGCGAACAAATTTTAGTTAGAATTCGCCTTTTTAGAATTAACGAATCGCCAAAACAATCTAAGATTTAATTTCAAGCCATTCTCAACATCTGCAATATACTGATTATAAAGAAATTTGTTCAGAAATTCAAACTCACGCTTGTGCTGCCTATATCTCTCCCAATCGGCAGAATCCTGCGTCTTAACAAAACGTTTATAGAATTTGTTGCGCAAATTTTTATACTTTTTTTATCCAAGGCAATCTATAAGAACCCTGAACCCTCATAGGAGCATTCTTTTTGATAATGCAAGACAAAACGTTAATAAAGTTATCATAGCAGACATCCACGCTGCTATGCGATAAGACTGAACTCCAATCTACAGCAGAAATATCAAAACGAATTGCATTAAGGGCAATCTCATTAAAAATAAATTTAAAAAATTCTCGCTCTGAGGGAACAAAAGTTTAAAAGTTAATGTTTAACAGTTTGAGATAGGAATTTCACAAATATCAAGATTGCAGCTGACATCAGAACTAATAAAAACTAAGTCAAGTAACTTGTTTAAATTGTTAAAGATATTATTAATTTGTAATAAGCCCATGCAAAACAGCTCATCTACTACTAAGATTTCATGCGACTGATGGACATTGCTCGGTATCATTGATGAAATCTCCGAATCGTGCGACCACACATGCGATCCCAAGTAAAAGTCACCAACCACACAAAGGTGCTGAGAGTCCAAAAGGGAGTCATGCACGTGGTATATATTCAAAATATGCTCCTCATAAATTCGGTAATCACTGTTCGGCGGTATGTACGATGCAACAATGAAAATATCACCAGAAGATCCAGCGATTAAGACGCAAAGTTGGTCAAGGAGTGAGTCTTCATTAAAAATGCGGGCGGACTCACAGCGCAGACCACGACGCACAGCTACAATGACGCCACCACTTCGTGAACATTGCGCTCTCACAAAATCTCGATCTTTTCGAAATACCTGATAGAGCTTTATGTCGAAGAGCCAGGTTTCAACAAGAATTATGACATCAAAATTTCGTTGAGAGGTGGCCAAAAAGACAGCCTCTCCCTTTGTTCTCATACCAGAGATATTTTGAAAGAAACCATTTATTGAATGGTTTTTTATCACCAGATGGGGCCGTGCCCAATTCCAGTGACGAGGGCTGAGAATTAGGAATGAGCGTATCATGCTGAGTCCCAGAATAATATGAGTCAAGCACAGCTCCAAGCAGCGCTGCAACTCGTACACGCAAGGAATCATCTGGGTTAATCGGCAACTCATTAGGAGAATAAGATAGAGGAGTTTGAACAGGTGGAACCTGTGTAGATGTCGAAGGCAAATACTGTGGGAAGGTAGCTAAATCCAGATTGTTACTGAATGGAAGCAAATCCAACAAAGAGGGCTCGTGACGGAATTGCTCAGCTAGCGGGTGAAAGTTGGAAAAGAGCGCTGCTCTTAGATGTGTTTGCTTAAGAGCAAGCATAAGCACAGCATCGAGAACATTAGGGCAATGACGAGCCCGGAATAAGACGCAGTCTGACAACGGTTGCTGCAGAAGATGATAAATTGAAAAGAGAGCCCCTCTTAGGTGCCAGTTTTCCACCTCTCTGGGAATATTCCCTCTGTGAGGCAGGAATTGAACAGGTCCATAAATGCTTCAGGCTTGGCTTTAATTGCCAATTTCAGGACCTTATTCGGAACTTTATCCGGTCCTGGTGCTTTATCATACCAGACTTTGCATGTAGTCGAAAGGATCTCCTCCTCAGTTATACGCTGCCAGCCTGATGAAGGGATACTTGGTGCGCCTCGGGTGATATTTATTCCGGTTGGAAAAAGGGAGCAATGTGTGCCATTTGGGAAGGGTATGTTGGGCGTTACTGGCTTACAGTGGTCGGGCTTGTATTGAGCGAGCGACCAAAAATACATTCTGTGGAGATATCATTGTGAATCTTTTTTCATAATTCTACAATATTATAACAAGTAATAAGAAACACAGTGTGCGTGCCTAAGCCCCTCCAAAAAAGCCCCCCTTTTTTAGCTTTGTTACTTTATAATAAAACTAGCATATAACCCATCGCGCTTCGCTGCGTCGCCATCAGTACAGTGAACTATTACCGTTACCGCTATCTTTACCGTTATCGTTATCGTTATCGTTATCGTTATCGTTATCGTTATCGTTATCGTTATCGTTATCGTTATCGTTATCGTTATCGTTATCGTTATCGTTATCGTTATCGTTATCGTTATCGTTATCGTTATCGTTATCGTTATCGTTATCGTTATCCCCATTTCACTTTATTTCGTATTCTATCCTTACAAACCGAGTTTCAAGCCAATCGGAAGAAAAATAACTTTTTGCCTACAGAATTTTCCAGGAATTTTCACGCCTGGGGGGCGGATTTTCCGACTTTGGAAAATCACATTTCAAATTATTTCGTGTTCTATCCTTACAAACCGAGTTTCAAGCAAATCGGATGAACAATAGTTTTTTGCATGCTGAATTTTCCGGCCATTTTCCTCCTGGGCGGAAACACGGGAAAACACGTGTCGAATTATTTTTCACTTCAAATCCACTTCCCCCCACATCCCTCCTACATCGCACCCACTTCACACCCACTAACCACCAACTTCCCACCCACTAACCACCAACTTCCCGCCCAGTTTCCATCCACTTCCCAACCACCTACCATCCACATCCCACCCACTTACCAACCAGCTCCCATCCACTCCCACCCACAGATACACGCACAGTAAAAGAGCTCTTGTGTGTGTGTGTGTGTAAGCAAATTAGGCTGGTTTTTGGCTTGTTTTTTTTTTAACAAACACTTAGAAGAAACTACAAAGAGAGAGAGAGAGAGAGAGAAAGAAAGACGCAACACACCTATGCATTCTGCACACAAACGAATCAACTGTTTTTTGTGCCCGCGTGTGTGTGTATATGTCCAACAAAATGACACATTGCCGATTTTTTGAAGGAACACAAATTTTTTTATTTTAATTTATTTAGTGCATGTTGATTATTATAAAGAGTACATACATATGTACATATGCTTAACTATATTAATAACACTACTATTAACTTAGATTAAACATTTGTTGTAGTTGTTTCATTAATATTGTTTTTGTTCTTGAACTGCTGAAGTTTTTGATTTTGTTTTTCAAGCTGGTTTTGTTGTTGCTTTAGCTGCTCTTGTTGTTGTTCTTCTGATTGTAGTTTTGGTTTGGCACTCTCCTGCACTCTCTCTCTCTCTTGCTCTCACTCTCTGTTTACAAATTTTTTAGTTACGCGAACACAAATATGTGTGTTTGTCTGTCTTAGCAAACTCGCTCTTTCTCTCTGACACTTGAACAAAATGAAACCAAATATTTCCGATTTTTTTAAGGAACACAAATGTACATATGTTTAACTATATTACTAACACTACTATTAACATAGATTAAACTTTTGTTGTAGTTGTTTCATTAATATTATTTTTGTTGTTGTTCTGCTGCATTTCTTGTAGTTGCTGTCGTTGTTGCTAAAGTTCTTGTTGTTGTTTTTGAAGTTGTTTTTGTTGTTGCCTCAGCTGCTCTGGTTGTTGTTGTTCGAGTTGTAGCTTTGCTTTTTGTTATAGCGGAACATCATTGGGCACTGAATTTGTAATTGTAAATTCTTATTTTGCTGCTGGAGCCCCAGTGCTCCCCAACAAAGTTCTCGCCATATGGAAAAGTGGCTGAGGCTGCTCTCCTCCCGTCGGCAAATTCGATTTGCAACTGATCGCTCAACCCTGCGTGCAACGTCAGTGGTGACTTTGCTGTGCATCTCTCACCTCACAAATATGTGTGTGTGTATGTAAGCAATTGAATTCATTCTATTAATAGACTGCTTAGCCTGAGCAAACTCGCTCTTTCTCTCTTGCTCTCTCAAATAAATTCAAAGTCAACCACCACTAAAACAAGCTCGCTCTCTCTCTCTCACACTCGCTCTCATGAAAAAAACCCAAAATTAACAACAAATTGACAAATTTTCTGGAAAATTTGTATGCAGTTCTTCTAGAATTTTCATTAAGATCTTTTAAAATGAATTTGAGCATGACCGGATGGTAAACAAAAAAGTTGCATACAAAAGTTTTTCTTGTAATTTATTTGGCGACCTTTCTAATGTTTAATTAGTGTGAGTTGGCTGGCTCTAGGTCCGAAAAAGTTGCGTTTGTTCACAACTTGTAAACAACTTATGCATTTTTTTTTCGCAAATTTTCCACATTTCCCGACAGAATTTTCCAAAACCCCTTCTTAGTACGCACTTTCAATACAAATGGAAACTCCTGTCCAAAATTCAGCCTTCTATCTCTTACCGTTTGCGCTCTGCGTTGATTGCCAGTCAGTGAATCATTGAATCAGTCAGTCAGTCAGTACAAACTGTTTTATATGTAGAGTAGATGTAATATTAATATAATTCCAAGAAATCCAAAACAGTTTTATTTAACACTTATTTATGCTTAGGTGGCAACTTCGCTGTCCCGTTATAAACGGATCCAATGTAAGGAGTAAACGATTGAACAAGTCTGTATTTGTTGCAGCCGAGAAGTTTTACGTGTATGTTGCAACCGAAATTTTTGTATATCCTTATTTCTGGACTCAGCTGCCTCCTTAGACAACTCCCCAATCGATACAAGAACATTTTCGATAATTGCTAGACTGTGAATAAAAATTTTATGAACGGTAGGTGGAAGGGTAAGTTCTTCGGCTATATTGAGTGCGAATGTCTTAAATTTTTAACCTGAAGAGAGGGTTTGCAATAACGTAGAACATCTTTCAATGAGGTCACTATTTAGGCCTATTTGAGCGGACAAGCCAGCATTATTCGAAAATTTGGTGGCAATGTTCCCATCATTCGATGTTTCACACCCACCACTTTTCGGCTTGTCGACTATCAATCCCATTTATGTCAGAAAAAAGCAAAGAAGATAATCACAACATACGGCACAAAAAAGCACAGTTACACATACAAAAAAAAAGAGGAAAGCTAACTTCGGCTCGACCGAAGTTTATATACCCTTGTTTGTTGTATAATTAATAAAATTAAGGTTTTAAATGATTTTCGTCGAACATTCTTAGCTGAGTTATTTCCCAAACGCAGCTATAGATGGCGCCACTACTTTTACCATTTTAGCTACTAGGTTTGATAAGTAACTAACTTTATTGAATAATAGTATTAAACGCTAAAATGAATGAATGAAAGTCGATTGAGTTGACGATGATGCGACGCGCCGCCGCGCGTGTCGGACGCCAGCCAGAAACTGAGTGCCAGGAAAGGCGCGTGTTGTCGTTCTGCTATCGCGTCAGGGATGGTGCTCGATAAATTGTGTGACCACAGGTGGCCAGGGCAGCCACAGTACTCCCCCTCCAGAGACCATGTGGGAACGAATGATCCTCAAAACTTAAGTAAAGCTGCGATGAATGTATGTCCGGGGCGAGTGATGATCATCTACAGGATTTGTACAAGTCCCAAAATGGAGGAAAGCTTGCGTATAGTTTTCGCTGTGATGTTTGAGTCGTAGCTGGGTCGATGAAAGTGGGGGTTGACAAGCAAGTTCGCCCAAGCAGGGTTGAGGTTGCCTCACGTTGAGGTCGTTGCTTCGATTGGGGATCGATAAGCAAGTTCGGTCGATCAGGGTTGAAGTTGCAGTCAATAGTACTGGGAATTGTACCCCGAGTACAGACTTTCGATTGCCACACGTTGTGGACTTTCGTTTGCCACGCGTTGTGGACTTTCGCTTGCCACTCGTTGTGGACTTTCGTGGTGCCTCTCGTCAAGGACTTTCGTGGTGAGATCGAGAACTTGTAGGTAGACTCAGGCTGGCATCAATTGCCAAACAAAGAGCGTTTCGAGTCGTAGCATGTTGCTAGTGGTCGGTCAGGTATGCGTATCGCTGTGCATGAACATCTGCGATGATGACAGATGCGATGAAGATCCGAATTCAGCTGCGCGACGTACTTCCAAAGTATGATCGATCGTCTGGCAGGCTGCGTACAATGTAAGATCTGAAAAATTGGTCGGATGCTTGACCAACGTGATATTGGTTACATGTAGTTGATGAGTCGGTTAGGCGCGCGTAAATAGTAGGCGCGAGCGGCGGTGTAGGGCAGGCTGGCGATGAACGTTTTCGTGGTCAGCGGTTGGTGGACAGCCTGACGTGGAATGCATTGGCTGCAGCAGGATGTGGACAGCTCGACGTGTAAGGGGCGACAGACAGGAGGTCAGTGGACAGCATGCGTGGGCAGAGGTCGATGTCATGCAAGCGAAATGAGCGCTAAAGCATATGTATACATACCACATGCGTTGGTGTCTGTGTGTGTTCGCTGGGAGATACTGTCTGTGTGTGTGTGCTTTGCCTGCGTCTGTATGTGTTCGTATGCAGCGCCACAGTCTGCACCAAGGATCTTGTTTGCCCGTATCAAAGGTCCATGGCTGGTAGATGTGGGAACCGAAGGACACATATGAACGACCATGATCGATGAACGAATGAGCCGCCGAATCGCATTTTGTTTGTAAGAACACGGCAAAATTCGATTGATTGTAGCTGCAGACGCCGTGAGCATGTGAGTATGTGTGTGAGTACGCGCCAAAATTCGTTCGATCGGATGCTGCAGACGCCGTCAGCATGTGTGTGTGTGTTTTGACGGCGTCATTCGTGTGTGTGTGGGACAAACTTGGCCAAAAAGGCTACAGATGTTGCTGTCGTTGAGTTTCTGGCTGGCTGTTGTCGAAATAGTTAACTTTAGTTAACTTAATACTGTTTAAATTTACTGATCGAAAGCCGCAAGTCGATATGAATCCCACAATGGCGTCACTGTATGGGTGTGTGCGTGTGAGTGTGAATCTGCGGTCGAAATGTTTTACGCATCAGATAATTGTTGCAGAAGTTCGCGTATTCGTTGCTTTCAATCGTCGGAGGTCACCACTTTAGCTGCTAGGTTTGATAAGTAACTAACTTTATTGAATAATAGTATTACACGCTAAAATGAATGAATGAAAGTCGATTGAGTTGACGATGATGCGACGCGCCGCCGCGAGTGTCGGACGCCAGCCAGAAACTGAGTGCCAGGGATGGCGCGTGTTGTCGTTCTGCTATCGCGTCAGGGATGGTGCTCGATAAATTGTGTGACCAGAGGTGGCCAGGGCTGCCACACCATTTGCTTGCCAGTTTGTTATATGGCAGCTATACGATATATTCATCTGATTTTTACGAAACTTCCCAAAATTGTGTGGAAACTGATAATATTCATAATTGGAAAGTAAAAAGACTCTTCTATTGCAAACAAAAAAGTTTTTCTCACTAAAACAACTTCTTCGACAGATCGTTCCTATGGCAGCTGTATGCTATAGTCATCCGATCCGGCCGGTTCCGCAAATGTGCAGCGTATTTGTACCAAAAAACTTCATGCAAAGTTTGGTTACGATAGCTTTAAAACTGGCGGAGGAGATAGCATAGAAACAGACAGACGGACATGGCTATATCAACTCAGCTCGTCATGCTGATCAAGAATATATATACTTTATGTGGTCGGAGATGCTTCCTTCTGGCTGTTACATACATTTGCACAACTTCATGATCCCCTTTTCCCATTTTTAATGGGAACAGGGTATAAAAAGCGAGGCCACTTTGATATAGATAACACAGCAAGTCGCAAAAAGTCGCAGCTGAAACTTAAACTATAAAATCTGTAAATATTGACAATTATTTTAAAATAAATTAGCTTCGTTAGCTTCGATTACCTTCACTACAAAAAGCTTAAATGAAATTATAGTTTCCACACGAATTAATACTTAAACAGATACTTAAGTTACATTAATTTTTTAACATCAACACAACATGTTAACTACCCGCAAATTGTCACAAAACATAGTTAATACCTTTCTTTACAATATTAACTGCTTCCTTTGGACGAGCACTCCGTTTTAAATTCATTTTGTCTTATTCTATTTGCCTATTTCTATTGATGCTATTATTTGACAGGACGGTTAGCGAAAAACAAAGACAAGAATGCATTTTAATAGATAGATCTATTATGAGTTAGTGTTGACACATTGCAAGCCAAAATGTTGACTTTGATTTTTTATACCCTGTTCCCATTAAAAATGGGAAAAGGCGATCATGAAGTTGTGCAAATGTATGTAACAGCTAGAAGGAAGCTTCTCCGACCCCATAAAGTATATATATTCTTGATCAGCATCAACAGCCGAGTCGATATAGCCATGTCCGTCTGTCTGTATGAACGCGTCGATCTCAGAGACCATAAGAGATAGAGACACAAATTTTTGCATGCACATAGGTGTATACCGTACCCAGTTCAAGTTTGTTTCAGATTTGGAAAGAGATTTGTAGTCGGGAAACTCGACTACAGCGCTCTTACTTGTTTATTTTTGGCCTATGGGAGCGACCACTTTGCACCCCCAACATGCCCTTTCCAAATGGCACACATTGCCATGGCTGCAGGCCTTTAGCTTTCTCATCGGCAGCTTATAGGCAAAACCTAATGGATTATTTTCCAGGACGCTGCAGATATTCAAATTACAAGCCCGTTTGCTTTCCTTTATGAGTCGTTGAGGATTGGCCTTTTCTCCCTGAATACTTCCTGACGCTCATGTCTGCTCTCCGGACTTCGAGCACCCTGGCATGTCCTTCTCGCCCGCAGAAACTCTGATCTCTTCTCTGATATCTTCTGCGTCCACCAATAGTTTGGGATCCTCCTATGCGATCCACCACCTTTGGCAAGCATTGAACCATCACACACGATTATCAGATGTGCTGCCATCTTGTCCACTTTCTCTGTTGCTGTGCCATGCATTTCAAGACGCTCCATTAGGGTTGGGATCATCGCTGGGTCTAGCGTTTCCAATTTGTGGCTGCTCTGGGCTAGGTACTTTCGCTGGCGTTTCTTTTGGCGATGGTGCAGACTTAATAATATGGCCATGTGATCGCTCCCGGTATATATATCACTAACCTCCCAGCTGCTTCGTGACATGAGAGTGCTGCTCACAAATGTGAGGTCAATTATTGATCCTCTGCCTGCCTCGCTGTATGTAAGCTTCTCGCCTGTATTGAGAAGTAGTATATCGAGTGTTGCAAAAGCCTCTAGTAATGCGAGACCTCTCGCGTTTGTTGTCGGGCAAGCCCACTCGGTCGCCCAGGCGCTAAAATCTCCAGCTGTATGTCGGCCGTTATCTCCTCCAGAACGTGCGTTGCTTCCTCAATATTAAGGCTGGGGGACAAGCAACAGCTTTAGATGTAGACATACTCTATGAACCTTCGCACAAAGCATGATGACTGCATTTTTTTTTTCGAATTTTCGATTTATGAGGCCCGCACGATGAGATTGCCGACTTGCTTGCCAAGTCTGAAGCCCATTCGGCTCGGTCTCTATTACGGTACTGTTCGATTACTATAGCTACGTCTATTTTCGCCTCCTGTATGTTCTGTTCCAGTAATTGCTGGGCAACCGCGCAGTGATTAAGATTTATCTGCAAAAAAATTAATTTGTTTGTGCATTTCCTTCTTCGCCTTCTGATACATTGGGCATTTGGTGTCCGTTGTTCCATGGTTCCTGTTCTTCAGGTTGCCCCTTGTGCAAAGAATACAATTTGCTTTCGCTTTACAGGTTTTTGCCAGGTGGGTTTCCTCTCCACAGCTATAGCATGCTTTCCGGCAGTCGTGCTTGCTCCTGCAGTTTACCTGATTGTGGCTGAATTCCATACACTTGTAGCATCTTCGCGGCTGTGTCTTTAGTCGTATTCTACAACAGGACCAGCCAACACGATCATTTCTTATCTCTAGAAGTTTGTCTCCCGTTCCCGGTGACACCCGCAATGTTGCTGGTTGGGTGCTTCTGTATGCAGCCCTTAAGTTTGCGATGGCTGATATTGGCAATTGTATGTGCGCCTGTCCCTCGTCGATGTCTCGTATCTCGAGCTGTACCGTCTCCGTGATAGTCTGCACATCGATTTCTGCTCCTAGTAAGGTCTGTACTGCCAGCTGCAGAACCGCCGTCTTTGCGTCAGACACCTTGTCCAGTACCAGTAACAGTCCTCCATTGGCTGTACGCTTTACACCCTGAACTTTCTGCCGGAGTTCCAATAGCTGTGGTTCTGCCTCAATATCTTTCAAAATCTCAGCGTAGGAGATGCCTTGTGGGCCCTTGATGATTATTGCATCATTCCTGGGTGGCAGCATTTTCTGTGACTGCTTATTGCTTCTAACTATGGTTATTTTTCATTCCGTTGCTCCTTATTTGCCGGCTCGGTTGACTCAGTAGGTCTTGGTGCCTGAGTTCCTCTCGCTTGGCCCTTGGGTAAGGGCTTCGGCTGTTGACCATTTTTGGAGGCGATAGTACTTCCAAACCGTTTGAGTGTGTGTGTGTGCGTGTGTCTGTGACTGACAGCAGACCGCGAATATTGATGGCTGCTTACAACAATTAAAACCGAAACCGACTTGCACTTGATCAATAATCATGTTCGAGGGTCACTAATGTTTCGACGAGATATTGTTTTACATCCCATTTTCCTTTATTTAAATTAAAAGACTGAGTTCAGTTTTTGTGCGTTTAGTTGGATCAGAATTCCAAGCGAAAATGATGTAGCGATGACAAAAGATCGATATTAACTATCGCAAACTAACAGTGATGACAGAAATTAGAGATGATCGTTACACATTAATATGGTTAATAGTGACTTCAACGTTATAAGCTCAAGCGATTTTAATGCATGAGATTTGAAATGTAATATGTGAGATACAAAATTTAATTAAATAGCATTCTGCTGCTAGCAGACATCAAGCGGATCTATACCTAAGAGCATTTATGCCGACAAGCTGAAAGACTTGTAACACCAGTCCCAAAAAACTAAGCCGCAGTCATCCGAGTATCATTAATAATTATTGTCGTGATACATGTGCAAAGTATTCAGATAGTAAAGCTGCGCTACAGACTTAAGACCTTGAATATAATTCTGTATGGTGGAATTATATTATGGTCTTAAGACATTAACGCAGCTTTAGTATCTGAATGCAGTAGTAGGGGATGTCACTGGAACATGGAATTTTTACTTTTTGAGTATATTTTCTCAGATAGCTGCATAGTCATAGAAGTCCTTAATATACGAGTCGGAGAACTATCGCAACAGATTAATATTATGGACATACCTTATGTGTTATGAATACTGCATGTAGAAAATCGAAGAACAAAGTGGTAAAATCAAAGGGGCCCACAAAGCCCAAAATAAAAATATGTGTAACGTGGCAACCCTATACATGCAGCCCAGGTTGCCATCCGTCTGCTCGCGGCGGTCAGCATTTGGCTGATTTTGAGTATCAGTAGTCAGTAGCATCAGTGAGTCGTAAGAAGTCAGTCGACAACAGCAGTCGTCAGTCGTAAGAGAGAAGCAGCAGTTGAGGAGCAGAAGTCGCAATCAAGTTATCAAGTTATTAACGAAGTCGTTGTAGGGCTAAAGTTAAAAGTTGTTATCCGATACGTCGCAAAGAGGCCTGTTTGGCCGATTTAGCGTTGCAAAAATCAAAAATTGATGGTGCATTTTTGTGACCGCATAAAATTAATTTAATAAAGGAAACTCCAACTAGCCCAAAAAACTTTGGTTTATTGTTTTGGTCAATTATTTTGGTTTTTACAGTGGTTCTAAATTGAACATTGAAATTTATTGAATTGTGGTCGGGCGTGGCGTACCGGTCGTATGTGTGGCGGCTGGTGCGGGAGGTTGTGGGTTCGATCCCGCCTCGGACCATCTAATAGAAAAAGTTTTTTCTTTCTTTAGAAAAAAGCTTTTACACACCCGATCACCTTCACCAGCTACTGGCGCCAGCTGTGAAGTAACTAGCCATGAAAAAGCAAATTCTCTAACTATTGCCGTTCGGATTCGGCGTTAAACTGTAGGTCCCTTTCTCTTGTGCGAAAAATTATAAGCACACACGCCAAGAGATCGAGAGAAGCTTGGCCCTGGCCCTCCTGGAGGTGCTGTTTGAGCCAATTTTACTTTTTACTTACTAAATTGAACAATTTTTCAAACTCATAATTTTTGGTTTTTTTTGTTGGTATTTGAAACGTTTGGGAACGAATTAAAACCAGTCGGATATTCCGATTTGAATCTGACTTTTTGTTTTTTAAATATGCATCAATTCTAAAGAAAAATGAATTACAAAATTTAATTTTCTTTTGAAAATTAGTTGAGTTATTGGCGTTTTACTGAAGTTCTACTTTTGAACCATATTTTCCAAATTTGACGGACTGTTAAAAATGCATCCACACTAGTTCACGCTTCTAGCGTGACAATTTTTGTTAAATACCTAATTCTAAATAAAATATACAAATATAGACATGCCCTTTTTTCATATATATACATATCATTATGCATGATTAATCTATATATTGATATGAAATGAAAGCAAATTTCCTTGTGCACGAGAGTCGGGCCGTTTTCGCGTTGCAAAAATTGTAACTTTTGAACGTTAAAATATTTGAAAAATTCCAAAGGGAAGGTGATAGGGAATCAGTAGCTTTATAATGAACTTAAGGGTATCATTGTAGGTCAATAGGGTAACTCAAGATCGGCTGCCAAAGTGCAAAGATTAATACACTTGTTTGTAAAGAGAAAACCGATTTTTGTTTTTGTGAGTGTGCGTGTGGTCATTGCTGTCTCAAGCACACGCGTGCGAGCGCTCAAGCAACATTGTTGTTGCTTTTTAATTTGCCAGAGACATAGGAGAGAGAGAAGAGAGTCACATATGATGTTGTTGGTGCAGGTCTGCACGCGCCAACAACAAAACCTTCGATCGGAAAGAAAGAGAGGAGAGCACGCATATGAAACTGTTTTTGTTTTGTATAATGCCGTGTTTGTATATGGCCGCGTTTTTCGTATGCGCGCGGGCTATTTGTTGTTTTTGTGCACAATTCCAAGCGAGTTAATTTGCGACGCAGATTATTATGAGACTGGCGCCAATTGCCGAAAAAAAATCTCGAAGCAAGGGTGTGCCCACCATTGCCCACAAACGATAATTAGCGTTTTGTGTATCGGGCGCTAAGCATACATACATACATACAAAAGCGAGTGCCGCGCGCCAAAAATTTGCCCAAAGAAGAATTGAAAACGAAAGAGACAAAAACATGTGTATACAAATCAGAAGTGGCACGCGCATTTCATTTTGTTTAAGAAGTTTGACTAAGGAGATGCTCAACAATGACATCAAATTTATTATATACGAAATTTACATACAATGTGAGCACTGATAAATCAGAATGTCACGCATGTAAACTCAAGATGACCGGCCGTTATGCAGCTAATTTGCTGCGTCACCGTGAACGAAAACATAAAAGCATTTTTGAACAAATTATTGTAAAAAAAAAAGTTCCTAGTGTGGCAAACAAACACCAATCTATGCTCAATTTCGTGAGTGAAAGACTGATCAAAGTGAAAATCTCCAAAGAAGCTATATCGGATGCTTGTGTAGAGCTTATAACACAGAATGGTCAGCCTTTGAAGATGCTAGAGGATTCAGGCTTCCGTAAAATCATTGAGCCTTTGTGCAATGCCTTTGAGCCGCCACTTGCTATAAACAGGCAAAACATTAGAGATGTAATTGCATTAAAAGCTCAACGCATACGAGAAAGCATAATCAATGTTTTGCAGAATCGGTAAGTTCAGAAAAAATATGTCTGTACATATCTAAATTCATGCATATATGCATGGCTAGCTAAATATTTGTATGTATGAATTCACTTGCATATATACATATGTATATATGTATGTACATACCAGAATTGCCAATTTAGCCACCAGAAATAGCTATTTTGTAAGCTCGAAAACTGGAGCCTGCATTGTTTAGCTATTTAACAGTCGGTATCTGGTGGGAAAAAATTTCTAAATTGGCACTGCTGATACATATGTATGTACATATGACGAAAATCGACGTACATGTTTATGCATTCATGTGTATGTATATATTTTTGCGCGTGTGATGTACTCGTGATATATATGTATGTAGTATTTGAAAGCCAATAAATGAATTGACAATCAATAAAACATAATATTTTCTGTGTTATTTCAGATTGATATCCATCAAAGCCGATTGTGTTAGTCGTATAGACCGGTCGATAATTGGCATAAACGTGCAAATTATTTTAGAAGGCGAACTGAAGACTTATACACTAGCAATGAAGGAAGTCCATAACCAGCACACGAGCGCCAATCTCACATCAATTAAAGTCGACGTCTTACAGTCCTCCAATGTATCTACGCGTCAGGTGTACACCTATACAGTTGACAACGGAGCCAACATGGTTCGTGTGGGCGATATAATGGAAAACATTTGCAAAGCTGAACTGGATGATGCTGAGGGAAATGCAAGTTGCGACGCACTCAGTATCGTAGATATGGATTGACAGGATAATCAGATAACTACAATACGTTGTGCAGCGCATACGCTTAATTTAGTTGCATTGGATTTCTTTGAAGAATTACATATTGGTATGTCCAGAATTAGATTAGTTTGCAAAAAACTACGAACTCCCACATGCCTTAATTTTGTTGCTTGCAAGCAATTTAAAGAAACCAATTCTCGACTGTCTAACAAGATGGAACTCTACATTGAAAATGTGCGAACGCCTACTCGATCTCAAAGATTTTTGCATTGAGCATTCGAGCGATATAAAATCGTTACATTTAAGCCAAGCAGAATAGCAAAACGTAGATGCCGTTTTTTCAGTACTACGTCCACTGTATGACGCTTCCTTAAGACTTCAGAAATCTGATCTCCTGCCTAGCGACTTTTTATACCCGTTACTCGTAGAGTAAAAGGCTATACTAAAGTCGTGCAAATGTATGTAACAGGCAGAAGGAATCTTTTACGACCATATAAAGTATATATATTCTTGATCAGCATCAACAGCCGAGTCGATATAGCCATGTCCGTCAGTCCGTCCGTCTGTCTGTCCGTCTGTCTGTATGAACACCTAGATCTCAGAGACTAGAATAGCTAGAGCAACCAAATTTGAAATGTAGACTCTGCACGCAGATCAAGTTTATTTCAAATTTTTGCATACTTTTCGGCTGACCCACCTCAGGAACACAGGAAGGCTATTAAACATTTGTTTTCATGAGTAACGGGTATATCGAAGTTGGTTAGAGCCGACTTTAACATACGCTCTCGTTTGTTATCTGGTCGATGTTGTCCGACAGAGTCTCAAAATCACCAGGCAGGTTCAATGCCACTTTGTTAAAAATTCTAGAAAGACGTTCCGAATTTGTCATAAAATCTCCACCCATACTAGCCTCTGTGTTTCTAGATCCTTGATTCCAAAGTCCATTAAGTGATCCGCAAAAGCTAGAAGCCAAACAACACATTGGTAATATTTTGCATAGACATCAAAGCTTAAACAGTGTTGAGGTTCCGAATTTGGCTTTATCAATATCTATATCAAAAGATGACAATCTAGAAAGTTATCTCCGCAATGTTAACGAACAGCAAAGTGTTTCAAAAAATAAAACGATTAATGACATCATTAGAGCCTTCGATGGCATTGATAGAGAACCGTCTAAGTCCAACATTTTAAAATTTTGGACATCTCATCAATGTAATCAGCCTAAAGCTGTTGCGCTAACTGTCTTATCAGTGCCATCCATTCAAGTCTCAGTTGAAAGAGCTTTTTCCACCTTAAAATTTATTTTGTCTGATCAAAGAAGTAGCATAGACAGTCAACTACTCGAAGACATACTACTCATAAATTTAAATTCAAAATTAATATTACACTTGAATAAACAAAATTAAAAAAACTGAATATTTTTTTGTATATTAATAAAATTTATTGTTATTTTAAATATATTGGGTAAAACGTGCAACGAACCAAGGTTCGAACCAAAACCAAAGCCCGAAAACCTCGAACCTCAAATTTCCGAACCTCAACCGTTGGTAAATTTTGGTTCGAACCTGCAAACCGGAGGTTCCGAAAATTTTTTTGGGTTTGCAGCCCTGATTATAATTAATTTGAAGTAACTGATCTTGTTTGAAGTCCTAAGGAACTAGTTCTAAGGCAATTGAATTAACATGAATATTGTATTATCGATTATTGTGCTATCGATCATCGATAGTTATATGTAAGAAAAGCCATGAGGTTGGCGTGTAAAATAAATCTCTTCTTCTATTCAAACGACAAGCAGGCGGACGTAATTTTTGTAGGAGCTCAAGCTTGCTAACAGGAGTAGCGGAAACAACACTGAAAATGTTGTAACAAAACATTTAAACTTTTTTGAAAACGATTTATGAAAAATGTAGTAATGTAGAGATCGGCACTTTGTCCTTGCCCATGCATGTAAGCTGAACCCAAATTTAAGCATTTGTTGTTTAAAATATATTTCGGATGATCAACGGCAACAACTAAATAAAATAGTAGACTTTAGTTTCTCCATTTACAATATTATTATACCCTTGTAGAGGGTATATTAAAATTGTCCAGATGTTTGTAACGCATATAAGGAAGCATCTCCGACCTTACATTTTGTATTCTATATTATCTTTATTAATCAGAAAATTAAGAGACAACCATTTTTAGAGATGACACTTTCATTAGTGAGGATACAATGACTTGATCGATAACATATTCGAGTAATTAGTTAATATGGTTTATGCGTGTAATTGAAACGTGGCATTGAAACGTAAACGTGTATATCCAATACACAACATTTCTTCCCCTTCATCTATGGTGAGTAAGTTAAAGGAGGTCTTCGGATTCTTGTCGATCGTCTGATGCTAGGAGGGGCTGCTGGCCGATGTTGAGGTGCTTGAGGTACTTCTTGATTACTTATGTAAGACCTCGGTGGCGTCATTGGCGAGGCTTGAGTATTCGGGGTTGCTGTCGGTGATTGGACCGGAGGGTAGTAGTGTATGCGTCTTTCCTGTACTTCACTAGAACGAGATCCGTTCTGTTGCGGCGCTTCTTTTGGGTTATCATCCCAACCTTTCTCCTCTCCCTTCCGCATTTGGTTGATGTGGCGCTTATAATACCAGTTATTATGTTGTATTTCATAGTGTATGTCACCTAGTCGTCTGACAATAACACCTTGTAACCATTTATCTGTTCTTGGCTTATTGGAGAGGAACCAAACTTTGTGGCCTGTTTGAAATGTACGAAATTGTTTCTCCAGTTTTTCAAATTGCTTCTCCTTGATTCGTATATCCACCGTGTCCGGAGTTATTAGGTCCAAGCGTGTGCGGATAAGTCGTCCTAAAAATAGCTGTGATGGAGCTTGACCTGTTGTTGAGTGTGGGGCTCGTCGATATTGTCTCAGGAATTCGTTAATGTTCTCTTGGATTGTAGCTGGAGTAGTTTTCATCGCTTTTAGTGCATTTTTTATCGTTTGTACTGCTCGTTCTGCTTGCCCATTGGTTGCTGGATGGTAGGGTGCCGTTCGTTTGTGATACTTGACTCCCACGTTTATTAAAAAATTTTCGAATTCTTTGGATGTGAAATAATTGGTACCATTATCAGATACTATGGTAACGGGAATTCCAAAAGTAGAAAACACTTCATCGAGGATTGCGATAGTGGCGGATGCTGTAATTGTGTTTGTAGTCTTGACTTCCAACCATTTGCTGTATGCGTCGGAAATCACTAAAATCATTTTTCCAGCCACTGGCCCGGCGTAGTCAATGTGGATTCTCTCCCGTGGTCCTTTAGGGTATTCCCAGTGATGTTGTCTAAACTGAGGTGGGTTGTGAGCATTCTTATTGCAGCTCTCGCATAAATTAGCCAGCTTTTCGATATCTGCATCTAATCCAGGCCAATAGACGAAAGATCGCGCTAGTCCTTTCATTTTAACGATGCCTAGGTGTGCCTTGTGTAGATCCTTGAGTATTCTTTGTTGTAGGGATTGAGGAATTACAACGCGATGTTCAAACAGAAGACATCCTGACATGAGTTTGTACTTGATTTCTGGTGACTTATATCCACACCTGACTAAGTCCTTTCCCGCCTCCAACTCCTTTACGATTTGTCCTAGTTTCTCGTCTACTATTTTTGTTTCTTTTGCAATTCTGGATGCTGTTATTGGTAATTGTTGGATTTGGTTGACAATAAACAAATCGAATTCGTCGTAAATCCATTTCTCGTTTTTGGCCTTAATGTAATTTACCTCGTGTATTCTAATTGCTCGGGAACAGTAGTCTGCGTTTGCATTTGCTTTTGTATTTTTAAAAACCACATCGAAATTGAAATTGGCCAAAAAATCCGAATAGTTTGCCATGCGGCTAATACACAGAGTCGGAAGTGACTTGTGTGGGTGAATAATCTGTGAGAGGGGCTTGTGGTCAGTAATCAGTGTAAAATGACGAGCGTATAAGTACAAAAAGAATTTTTTGACTGCCCATATGATGGCTAGCGCCTCCTTGTCCATTTGCGGGTATTTCTGTTCTGTACTTGTCAGCGTACGACTCGCATATGCTATAGGCCGTTCTTGACCGTTTGTAAGCCGGTGAGATAATACTGCTCCTAGTCCCGTTTTGCTTGCATCTGTTGCTAGGAGTAATGGGAGTGTGGGATCATATGGCAATAATAAGACTTCTGACGAAGTTAAAGCATTCTTAATGTCCATGTATGCTGAATTTGCTTCTGGTGTCCACTGAAATTTGTCTTTTAGAAGCATGTCTCTCAGTGGTTTGCTTCGTGCTGATAAATTGCAGATGAATGAGTTGTAATAGCATGCCTTACCTAAGAATAGCTGCATTTCTTCCACTGAGGAAGGCTTGGGTGCCAGCAGAACTGCTTTCACGTGTGTATCGGATTTCTGAATACCGTTGCAATCAATTTTGTGACCCAAAAATTCTACCGCAGGGGCTGCGAAAACACATTTAGCCCGATTTAGACGTAGTCCATGATTTCTCAACTTTTCTAGCGTATTCCGTAGTGCTACGATCAGTTTATCAAAGTCTTCTGCGTAGATCAGGATATCGTCGAAAAAACTGCAAACGTTAGGTTGGTCTTTTAACACATTCTCCATATGTCGCTGCCAAATAGCTGGTATATTTGCAGCACCATATACTGCGCGTGTCGGTCGTATTAAGCCATGAGTTGGTGTGTTAAGGGTCAGTGCGTGCGTGAGCAAACTCGTTCTCAATAGTCAGATGTGAGTATGCATCTGTTATATCTAAATGGCAAAACAATTTGGCGTTACTCATCTTGTTCAGTAGGAATTCGACCTTCGGTATCGGATGTTCATCAATTATCATTCTTGGATTTAATGTTGGCTTATAGTTACCCGTAATTCGAATTTTACCATTTTTCTTTGTAACCATATGTGTAGGCGAAGCCCACTCTGAAAATTCAACTTTCTGAAACAGCCCTGATTGAATTTTGGCATCTATTTCAGCTGCATAAGCGTCTCTGAGGGCCAGCGGAATTTCTCTAGCTTTGAAAAATATTGGAGTTGCTCCTGGTTTGAGGTGTAGTGAGGCCGGAGCTCCCAAGTTTGCCAGGTGTGTCACTGAAGATCTGTTGATACTCTGAAAGGATGTTTTGCAAACGCAGCTGCTCACTGGGAATCAGTGCTGGTGTAGAAACCTTGATAGCCTTAATTTGCTCATTTGAAGTGAATAAATTTTCCCAGTCGATTTCTGTGGAGAAGTGTTTGATCCATTCATTCTCGCCCGAATAGCGAGTCGAAATCTCCATCGACGACGTACACATTGAGCTTCCGCTGAACTCTCCCGATCTTTACCCATACTGGGGCTTTGCCCAGGCATGGAATCTTGTGTCCTGTGTAACTTGTGAATTGTCTGCCGGTTCGTTGCAGTGAACCTGTACGCTTAATCTTCGCGAAGGTGGCTTTGCTTAAGATTCCACACGGAGCACCCGTGTCTACTTCCATTTGTACATTGCAGTCATTAATATTTACTTTGATTAACCCTTTGTTTGTACTCTTATTATTAATGACGTTAATCTCACTGTCGCCCTGTACTGACCCATTGTCGGTATCGCTCATGTCAGACTCATTGGTAATTTGATGAGTCTTGGACTTGCACACTTTAGCAATGTGCCCTTTCTTCCCGCATCTGTAACAAGACGCATCACGAAATTTGCATTGATCTCTTAGATGTTTTCCTCCACAACCATGGCATATGGTTCCTGGTGGCTCTCGTCTGTTGCTCGCACTGTAAGACGCATTGTCTCTCTTCTTCCTTCCTATTTGTAACGTAGCCCAGTTTATTTGTTTGCTCTGCTTTGAATTCAAGGGACGGAGCCTTCATTGAGATCGAAGTATTGTGTACTGCCTCCAATGCACTGGCCATTTCGAAAGCAACGCTAAAAGCTGTAGGATTTTTTGATATTATCTCGTCACACATGGGTCGTGACGTCATGCCGAAAATCAGTTGTTCAATTAGCATTCTGTCCAAGAAAACACCGTACTCGCAGTGAATTGCTGCTTGTTTTAAGCGTAGTCCAAACGTTGAAATTGGTTCGCCCTCGTGTTGTATAACTTGCCTGAACTTGATACTCTCGACGTACTTATTTCTTTTGATATCAAAATGCTGAATCAATGTTGCCTTCATGCTTTCATATGTAGCCGTCTCCGGGGCTGCCGGGTGTAGTAGACATCGCAGGGCCTCGTACAAGTGAGCCCCCATATGTACTCGAGCGTAATTGGCGAACTCCGTGGCAGGGATTTTGCTGATGCTAAGGGCCAGCTCAAACCGATGGAAATAGCTTTCCACCGACGACGCGAATCAGTCGCTTTGAATTCCTCCATTCGGAAGGAGGGAACTTTTGCCGCTGCTGCGACGCCATTTTGTTGAGACGCACTGGTCTCCGCTGCTGCCGCCGTAACATGTGACAGAGCATGCCGTAGCGCATCGGCCAGGCTTGTAGTTAGTTGACGAATGTCCTCTTCTTCTAGTGGCATGGTTTCATTCCAATTCTGACACCACTTTTGTATTCTATATTATCTTTATTAATCAGAAAATTAAGAGACAACCATTTTTAGAGATGACACTTTCATTAGTGAGGATACAATGACTTGATCGATAACATATTCGAGTAATTAGTTAATATGGTTTATGCGTGTAATTGAAACGTGGCATTGAAACGTAAACGTGTATATCCAATACACAACAATACAAAGTATATATATTCTTGATCAGCATGATGAGCTGAGTTGATATAGCCATGTCCGTCTGTCCGTCCGTCTGTTTCTATGCTATCTCCTCCGTCAGTTTTAAAGCTGTCTTAGCCAAACTTTGCAACAAGGCTTTTTGGTACAAAATACGCTACACATTTGTCGGAACCGGCCGGGTAGGATGACTATAGCATATAGCTGCCATAAGAACGATCGGTCGAAAAAGTACTTTTAGTGAGAAAAATAGAAGGAAGCATCTCCGACCACATAAAGTATATATATTCTTGATCAGCATGACGAGATGAGTTGAAATAGCCATGTCCGTTCGTCTGTCCGTCTGTTTCTATGCTATCTCCTCCGTCAGTTTTAAAGCTATCTTAATCAAACTTTGCACGGAGTCTTTTGGTACAAATACGCTGCACATTTGTCGGAACCGGCCGGATCGGATGACAATAGCATATAGCTGCCATAGGAACCATCGGTCGAAAATGTTGTTTTAGTGAGAAAAATTTGTTTATCTTCAACGCAAACGTTCCCAAACCTCTTATTTATAAGTTTTGTATGCTTTCACATAATTCCACCAAGTTTGATAGGACAACTATAAAATAAATCCCGAAGGACTTGTTAAATAAAAAAAAATAATTTCTTTTCGACCGAAGTCAAGAACTTTTCTTTATTGAGTCAAAAGCAGAACTAAAGTTAATTGACAATATTTTGGACCTAATAAACCCTCAACTTGCCAACCAACACATTTTGCTGCAGTTGCTGCGCTGCAGTTGCGCAACATTTCCGTCACCTTATGATGCGTTGGCGATTCCCACGGGAAGCGCTGTAGACCTGGAGTCAGCATATCGGGTTTCCGCAATTGGTGGCATTGGACTTGCGCAAGTGGTTGCGCGTGTTCGGAGTTATTGTTGTTTTACTTTATTTTAGATTTATTTGCTTATTTGTCAATTAATTGGATTTGTGAATGTTATTGCTGTTAACTCTTCCCTTCTCAAATTCGAACGTCCTCGCTCGTCAAGATGGGTTGACTCGGCTGGTTTCCTCTGGGTCACGGTGGTAATGTGTGCACGCCCTTTTCTTCTAAGGATGTACCTAGTTAGAATGATAATGAGACCAATCGTTGATACGAGTGCAATCGAAATATCCGTAGTGTGGGAGGTGATTCTTAGCAGGTCTGTTGCGTGTGTGTTATTCAAATGCAATTATTTCACCATCTCCAGAGTAAGAATTTCCTCAAATTTCCGAATGGTTTCTTCAGGTTGGAGGATTCCAGGTAGAGGTTTGTAGTCTGTTGAGGTTTTAGACACATATGTTTGCCCATTGATTACTACGATGGCGTTGCTGAATTTTATGATGAAGGTGCCGTTTAGTGTTTTTACTTCCTCGTCCATTTTAATAGTGCCGGTAAATTGGTTGAGTAAAATGATGCCAGGTTGAATATTTTCGATGTTGGGTATGTGCTGGTTGTTGATTCTTATGCAGGCGGTTGGTTTGCCTTTTAGTAAGTTTGGTAGGCAAGTTGAGTTGGTGATATCTACGATGTTATTATTTCTACATATTTTGATTTCGTTGTAAGTTTTACAAGTGGTTTTTACTAATAGTAGTTTGTTCTTACATCTTATTACATTTTCGTTTTCGATTTTATAGATAAATTGACCCCTTTTAATAGGTTTTATTAGCATCTCGTCACAAAGTTCTTTTTCGGTAATTGGAATTTTGATAATGTAAATAAGTGACGAGCCACTGCTTGCGATGCTTACGTCAGCTATTTGCATTGCTTCTTCAAGATTAATGTATGGAATCTGATCGGTTTCTATTACTTCTTTTACTTTTTTAATTTCTTGTTCACTTAATATGTGGGGATTGCTGATGTCGGCTTTTGCCCATTGTATCGCGTAATTGAGATTTAGGATCTCGTCTTTTAAAATTTGGATTTGATACATTAGAACCATTCCAATTTCTCTTTGAGCGCTACCTTCGAATTTAATGCTGTTCATTATATTTTGCGTTGTATGAGTCATGTTATTTATTTTTTCCATTATAAGTCTGTTAATGATGACTTGATTATTGGTATTTTGCAATGCGTTATTGATTTTTTCTTTTATTATTTGAAAGTCATTATTGTCGGGGGAGCCTGCTATCCACTTCCAAGCGGTTCCTATCAAGTCGATATGTCTTTTGTCTCGTTTCCTGACAACTAGATTGTTTAATAAGTTTTGTGTCTTACTAAGTTCTTCTTGAGCGAACGGAAGTAATGGGTCAAATGTTTTGAGTTTTGTCCGTATTGTCCGGTTTATAATGTCAAGTGTCTGCTGGTATTCTTCCAGGTCCACCATGTGGATCAGTCTATAAGTCCCGTTCTGTACTTTTACTAGTCCGGTGGTCATGGTCACTGTCTCGGAGTTCGTGTAGTCAATAAATTGTACGTCCGCTGCACAAAGAGTGCATATCGTTATCCTAAAATGAGAGTTGTCTATTAGTTTCGTATCAGTCCTTTGTAAACTATGCGTCCTGTCTCTGTTAGTACTGTCGTGTTTCTATCTTCTTTAACTGTCTCTTCTTTGAATCGGGCTGATAATTTCGTTCCTATCCTTTTATTATTTTTTACGAATATCTCTTCCCCTGGAACGTATATTTTTATCTGTTGTCTGCGTTTGTTATGGTAGTCTATGTCGTTCTGTTGTTTGAGCGCTAACTGATCTGTGTTTTCCTCTCTTTCTTTCCGTAATAAGCGCGGGTCGTTAGCGACGCGTCTTCCGAAAAATAGCTCAACAGGTTTTCGGTTTGTTGTTGAATGGATGGAGTAATTATATTTGCAAATAGATCTGTCAAGGAGATCCTCGAAAGAGACGTGTGTTTTTTCTGCTTTTGGACATCTCAAAATCTCGGCTAGAGTGGAGTGGAATCTTTCAATTTGACCATTTGCGAGGCTATTGTACGGTGGAGCTCGGTAGACTTCAATGTTAAACTGATCTTGCATCATTCTAATTATTGAAAAACGTACAAACCGCCGACGAGGTCAGACGTGTTTTTCTTGAGCTCCGTTTAAAAACGTTATAAAAGTGTTCAAATCGGATATTTTAACAAACACCTTCGACCCGCGACAAAAGACGCTAATGGACATTCATAGGCACTCGTGCTTATGTTGTCCAATAATATCTAATTTGTTGATTTTTAATTAAATTTAATTTAATTAAATGCCAACGTATACAAACACAACAAATGCAACTGGAAAAAATACCAACAACACCATGAGTCAGAGAGAACTCACTGCTCAAATGCAACAACAGCAAAGCGATCGCCGGCTTTCTATACAGCTCAACAATGCTTACTTTGCAGTAGTTTCCCCCGACCCCGCCAGCACGCTAAAACAAACAAGTGATGTGAACGTAAACTCTTTTTCAACCGCTCCGACATGGAGTGCCCAATGCCCCTCCCCTCTGCCCACGATGAGTACGGTAACGCTTACTACAGCACAATCGACATTAACAAGCACAACAACAACAAGTGTTCAAAATAAATCGATCACCACCAACCATCTTCCAATAATGTCAACGCAGCACGCACTCCCACCAGCACAAACACAAGGAAGTGCAACACCAACCACCCGCTCATATGTGCAGACTGGCATCGATCGGTATGTACAAATAAACAAACGAAAACTAAGCCCGCAAAACAAAAAAAGCGGCAACACTCCAAAAATTAATAAAACATGTAATTTACCAGTGGACAAAGATCCGCTCACTGGAAATAGGTTCCAAATTCTTGGCAAACAGCTTGACGCAGAGTGCGATGAAAAGGCTCCAAATGCCGCAAAACCAAGGCCTCCACCAATCTACATAAGAGATAACAACTGCGCGACCCTAGTTACAAAGCTTATCCCACTAATAGGCAACAACAACTTTTATGTGACATCAGTCAGCAAAGGCAAAATACGCGAAACGAAGCTCCAAGTCAACACCGAGGAAAACTATCGCACTGTCGACAAATACTTAAGAACTGAAAACAAAAACTATTACACCTACCAACTAAAAAGCTGCAAAGGACTACAAGTGGTAATCAAAGGCATTGAATCAAGTGTGCCATCAACGGAAGTCGGCACTGCTTTAGAAGAAAAGGGATTTAAGATCAAGTCCGTAATAAACCTTATGAACAGAGACAAAATACTCCAGCCACTATTCAAAGTTGAGCTAAGTCCGGAAAACACAGCTCCCAACAAAAATGTTGTGCACCCAATTTACAACCTACAGTTCTTATTGCACCGCAGAATAACTGTAGAGGAGCCCCACAAACGTACAAATCCAGTACAATGTACCAATTGCCAAGAATTCGGGCACACTAAAGCCTACTGTGCTCTACGACCTGTTTGTGTAGCATGCGGAGAGCTGCACAACACTGCCACATGTCCTGCGAGCAAGGAGGACCCTTCTGTTAAAAAGTGCAGTAACTGTGGAGGCAACCACACTGCAAATTACAGAGGTTGCCCAGTCTACAAAGACCTAAAGAGCAGGATTAATACGCGCACTGAATTTGCACGTTCCAATGGAAACCTTAATCAGTTTACACCCTCGCAATCGACTCCTGGAGTTTTCTTTACCAAAGCTGCTATATCATCGTTTGTCCCATCGAGTACTACCCAAGGCGTTTCTTTTGCAAGTGCATTGAAACTAGGAATGGATAGACCCACATCCCCAGTCACAATCTCACACAATACACGAACTGATCCGGCTCTGCCAACAATTAATAAACAAGCGGAACAACCATCAAACTATAGTAGCTTAGAAACCATGTTTTTATCGTTGCAGCAAACACTGAAGGAATTCATTGGATTTATGCAAAACGCAATGCAAGAACAAATGAGGAATCAAGGCATTCTCATTCAAATGCTCGCCTCGCAACAAACCAAATAATGGCTATCCTAAGAGTTTCACTCTGGAATGCAGATGGCATTCCTCGCCACAAAGTGGAGTTATCAAAATTTCTCCAAGACAATGAAATCGACATAATGCTTCTTGCGGAAACTCATCTGACGGACAGATATAACTTTCAATTACCGGGATATGCATTTTATGGCACAAATCACCTAGATGGTAAAGCTCATGGCGGAACTGGCATCCTAGTCAGAAACCGCATTAAGCATTACCCACTATCGAGATTTTCGGAAAACTACCTACAAGCCACATCAATATGTGTAGAATCTAAAAGAGGCAATATCACCTTGTCGGCGGTTTATTGTCCGCCCCGCTTCGCAATATCAGAAAATCAATTTCTAGATTTCTTTAATACATTAGGTCAGCGCTTTTTAGCCGCGGGTGACTATGACTCGAAACATCCGCACTGGGGCTCTAGACTGACTAATCCAAAAGGAAAGCAACTGTATAGCGTACTTATGCGCGCATCAAACAAACTCGACTATGTATCTCCGGGTAGGCCTACATATTGGCCAGCAGATCCCAAGAAAATACCCGACCTTATAGACTTTGCCATAACAAGAAAAGTTCCACAAAATTTGGTAACTGCAGAAGCACTCGCAGATTTGTCGTCAGACCATTCTCCGATCATTTTTACCCTTCTGGAGTGTCCTCAGATCAGAGAGTATCCTCGGAGACTGACATCACATAAGACAAACTGGCTCAAATACAAAAAATATATAAGCAGTCACATTGAACTGAGCCCAACCATAAACAGCGAAGAAGACATTGAAAATTCAGTCCGAGCCCTGAGCTCAATCATTACTGCTTCAGCTCATCACTCGAGCCCACTAACAGCATCAACAACAACAACACCTAAGCAGGATCGTAGATTAACGAACTGCTTTATAGACCGGCTGGTCACTGAAAAGCGGCGTGCAAGAAGAGAATGGCAGAGCAATCGGTCGCCTGCTGCAAGGACTCGCCTGAGACATGCAGAACGCGTACTTCACAAGGCACTCGAAGCTGAGGAGCAGCTAGCCCATAGCCGTTACATCAAAAAACTATCGCCTACAAGCACCAAATTCCCCCTATGGAGAGTACACGCAAGCATAAAGCCACCTGCAAAGGTAGATACGCCTTTGAGGGATCAGAGAGGAAAATGGGCCCGCAGCGACGAAGAAAAGGCAAATGTCTTTGCCCTTCACTTAAGAAATGTTTTCCAGCCGAATCCACCAACCAATGCATATGCACTGCCACTGATTCCCACTGCCGCACAGACTTACCCAATCAAAGTTCATTCGCTTGAAATACAAAAAGTTATAACAGAACTCAATCCCAAAAAAGCACCAGGACATGATCTTTTACGCCTAAAATAATTATGGAACTTCCAAGTCCTGCCATTACATACATCTCGAGAATCTTCAATGCCGTATTGCGATGTGGATACTTTCCAATTCAGTGGAAGAAATCGACAATCATAATGATTCAGAAACCAGGAAAGGATAAAACACAAGCGTCATCATATAGACCCATTAGCCTGCTACCTTGCTTATCAAAAGTATTTGAGAAGATCTTACTTCGCAAAATTGAGACCCATGCACAAAATATAATTCCTTCACATCAATTTGGGTTCCGAGCAAAACACGGGACCATTGAGCAAGTCAACCGTTTAACTTCAGATATTCGGACTGCGTATGAGCACCACGAATACTGCTCTGCCATTTTCCTAGATGTTGCCCAAGCGTTTGACCGCGTTTGGTTGGACGGGCTTATATACAAAATTAGGACACTGCTTCCTCCAAATACACACAAACTCTTAGAATGTTATGTCAGCAACAGAGTTTTTTCTGTTCGTCAAAATGAGTACACAACGGAAGAGCTCATCATTGGAGCCGGAGTGCCACAGGGTAGCGTTCTCGGTCCTTTTCTGTATGTATTGTACACTGCCGACATCCCAACAGACCCCCGACTAACAATGTCCATTTTTGCGGATGATACAATTCTAAGCAGATCACGATGTCCAATCCTCGCATCCAGACTTTTGGCAAGCCACCTATCTCACGTGGAGGAGTGGCTGGCCAACTGACGCATAAAAATTAACGAGCAAAAGTGTAAACACGTGACGTTCACACTCAACAGAAGCACCTGTCCCCAGATATCCCTAAACGCGACTATGATACCACAATCAAACGATGTTGTTTACCTTGGTGTCCACCTCGACAGAAGGCTCACTTGGCGCAAACACAAAGACTCGAAAAAACTTCAAATAAGGCTAAAGGCCAACAGCCTTCACTGGCTAATTAACTCCCGTTCCCCTCTAAAACTGGAATATAAAGTCTTACTGTACAAAAGCATCATAAAGCCTGTCTGGACTTATGGCTCACAGATATGGGGAAATGCCTGTGCGAGCAGTGTGGATATCCTTCAAAGATCACAATCAAGAATTCTTAGAACACTCACTGGAGCGCCCTGGTACATTCCTTTTGTTCTCCAAGCTATTTCTGTGTGCTCTTTTGTGTTCTTTTATTATAGCATTTTTTTCTTCGATTTCTTCTATAAGGTCTGTAACCATTGTGATTGAAAATGGAATTTTATAATTGGAGAAGTGGATGGGATAGATTTCTTGAATTCGACCCAGGATCCTTTCTTCGGTATGTAGGCCGTTGATTACTAAGGGGTTAAGACGTGCCTTTAGAATGTCTATTAACTTTTGCGAGTCGAATGAGCTTTCGGTAATAGTATGTCTGTGGTATGTGGGAAATATGATTTCGAAATTATACGAAGATTCCTCGCCTATCTGAAGCACAATTTGGTTTTTGAAAACATTGGCCGGCTCTTCTGCCATCTGAATAAGATTTTCTGACGAGCTATCGCTGCTGTGTATTGTTGCTGATATCGAATTTATTTCTGATGTCGTATGCAGAGGCGGCCTACTCAGTGCGTCTGCTACAACATTTGCCTTTCCTGGCTTGTAAACGAGTTCCTGGTCATATTCTTCTAATATGGCTTTCCATCTTTTCATTTTGCTGTTATGGTTTTTGTGGCTGAGTGCGTACGTTAAGGGCTGATGATCTGTGAAAATTTTGACCCTGGACTGTCCGTACAGATAATTTCTTAGTGTTCTCAGGGCCCAAACAATGGCCAACATTTCTTTTTCATTTGTGGCGTAATGTTCTTCTGTTTGGTTAAGTGTCCTGGATATGAAAATGATCGGCTTGTCTTCTTGAGCTAAAACTGCTCCTATCGCAAAGTCGGATGCATCTGTTGTTAGCTGGAACTGTTTGGTAAAGTCTGGGTATGTCAACATTACCTCGTCTGTGGTGACAGTCTTTTTTAGTTTTTCGAACGCCTCTAAGGCTTCCTTACCAAGCGTAATGTTTGTTTTTTTGGATTTGTGTTTGGACAAACGTCCTCCCTCCCCCCTTAAAAGGCTGTGGAGGAATTTGCTTTTTCATGGCTAGTTACTTCACAGCTGGCGCCAGTAGCTGGTGAAAGTGATCGGGTGTGAAAAAGCTTTCTTCTAAAGAAAGAAAAAACTTTTTCTATTAGATGGTCCGAGGCGGGATCGAACCCACAACCTCCCGCACCAGCCGCCACACATACGACTGGTACGCCACGCCCGACCCAATTTGGCGTAGTCTTGGATAAATCGGCGATAATACCCCGATAGTCCTAAAAATGAGCGAAGATCTTTGATGGTTTTTGGAGCTGGAAAATTGAGAATTGCTTCGACTTTTTTTGGATTTGTCTTCACCCCATTTTCAGCGACAATGAACCCTAGGAATTCAACTTCTGTCTTAAGGAACTCGCATTTGTCGAGTTGAACTTTCATATTTGCTTTATCGAGTTTCGAAAATTTTCTCAATATCGCAAAGATGTTTTTCCTCACTTCCACTGAAAATTATAATGTCGTCTATATAGACGAAACATCTTATGCCGATGTGTTCTCTTAGGATGTCATCAAGGGCGCGTTGGAAAATTGCGGGAGCATTTTTCAGTCCGAAAGGCAATCGTGTGTATTCGTATTTGCCGTTGTTGACTGAGAAAGCCGTTTTTTCGATGTCTGATTCTCTTAATGGGATCTGATGAAATCCACTTTTAAGATCGATTACTGAGAAGATTTTATTCTCTTCCAGCTGGGCCAGAACTTCGTTAATGTCTGGAATGGGATATTTGTCCGCAATAGTAATGGTATTTATCTTCCTATAGTCCTGTACTATTCTGTAATTTTTTTCATTTGAAGCATCAATTTTTTTGGGTACTACCCAAATGGGTGAATTATAGGGCGACCGTGAGGGTCGTATTATGCCGTCGTCAAGCATTTGCTTGATTTGTTTTTCAACTTCCTGCTTTAAGGATTCTGGGTAAGGGTAACATTTTGAATATACTGGGTTTTCATGGCTGGTTCGAATTTCGCCTTTGACTCTCGTCGTAAATGTAAGCTTTTCATTTGGTTCGCAAAATAATTTTGAGAATTTTGAGCATAGCTCATTCATTTTTTTCTTTTGATTCTCATTAGCATGATCAAGTCTTACATCTATTCTGTTTACCTCTGCCGCTTTTTGTTGCTTTACTTTTACCTTGAGCTTATTTTGAATTGAAATGTAACCCCTTGAGATATCTATCTGAAGATCGCACAATGAGTCATTCCCTATTATCGCATGGAATGTAGTAAGCTGGGGTAAAATGTAAAATGTAAGACCAAACGGGTTAGCTATTGTATAATGTGTTATTTTTACTTTTCCTCCAACTGAACTTATCATGAAGGGTTTTTTGTTTTGAATGGGATTTTTGACAATTTTTTCCTGGATGTAATTTTTGTTAGAGCCTGAATCGATTAGAATTTTGACAATTTCTCCGTTGCTGAGCTTGCACTCTATGTATGGTAACGAAGAATATTTTATACTAAAAAATTCAACTCAACATGGTCAACCACAGATTCTCCTTCTTCTTCTGTGGGATGTTCTTCTGTCGCTTCCAAATAGTCGCCTATGTCATAAACATGCCACCTTTTGTAATAGCATTAAATATTAATAGCGGCAGTGACAAGGATCAGCCCAGCAGACACACCAATTGAAAAGGATCAACCATGGTACCCACTTAAACAGGTCATCCGGTTCCCATCACTTAATATGCATCGTGTGAGGCAATGTGTATTCCTCACACGAATGCATTTTACAAATACTGCCTTAGTTAAGAATAGAAAATAAGGGATGCTCAACTAAAGGTGTATAAGTCTATACAATTGTGGATAGATACTCTTAAACTCTTTTTGTCTCTTGTGAATGTGGCAATTCGCCCTTTTCAACCCGCCATATCCTTTTTATGTTTTGTGTCTGGATGCGAGTTTTTGATAAATTCTTCTACGGCTGGTCCGGTTCGGTCCATTCATGGGCTATTTAACAATATGACTTAAGTTTTATATCATTCTTGAAGTTGAAATATGACGAGTTTGGATATGATTTTGAAATGATAATGCTCCAACTCAGCACGTTGAAAATATTTGTATCCGGCCAATATATTGGGATAGTAACATAAGTTCTAAAATAAACTGACTAAAGTTGTTCTTTGAACCAAACTTCTTTCAAGCAAAGGGTGTCCGGTTTGGGTACAGGGATTTGAGGTTAAAGATTTATGGGTCCGTTTCGATGGACCCAAAAAAATCGTACCGGTTATCCGGTTGAATCAACCTTTTTTACGACCACTCAGTCTGTTAAAATTTTGATTTTAAGATATAGATTTAAAAAGAAACCATGAATGACCGCAGCCACTTTTAAGCATGATAATTCTTCATAATTTGCGATTCATAGGAGGACCCCAGAAAAAAATAACTTAATTTACACTTATTTTTTGACTATGTCCGTCAACTCCCTTTAACCACCGTGTTTTCCTATGTCGACAATAATTTTGAGTAACAGATTTTGTTGTCACAATGATGTATCTGCTTGTCACATCACACAAAAAAACGAGGCGTTTCAAATTTTGCTTCTATGTTAAATTTGCTTTGCCCATGTTTTCAATGCCCGTCTAGTGATTGAGTTTCTTTTACTTCACCAACTCATCCTCATGTTATGTTTAATACTTAAACTTCAGTTAAGCAGAGATAAGATAGGCAAACAGCTGATTAAAACACTGGCCTGGTTTACTTGGATTCTAGTTAAAACAAAATGTTGAGGAATAAACCAATTTGTTAAGTCCACGCAATGGAAATTGAATATGAAGAGACAGAGCACCGAGAGAGTAAAGCAAGAAGCCTTTTTTATACCCAAGCAGAGGCTATATTAAAATTTTTCCGGACGTTTGTAACGCATAGAAGGAAGCATCTTCGACCCCATAAAGTATATATATTCTTGATCAGCATGACTATATGATGACTATAGCGTATAGCTGCCAAAGGAACGATCAGTCGAAAAACTAGTTTTAGAGAGAAAAACTTTTTTGTTTTCAATGTAAACGCGCCCTTTATCAGTATGGAACCAATATCCCACATCCCACCCTCTTCCCTTCCACTTCCCACCAACTTCCCACCAACTTCCAACCAACTCCCCACCGACTTCCCACACACTTCCCATAAAAAGGTAAGTTGACAACTGTGTATCACATTTTTTGTATTGAAAATGTTTAGCCAAAAAAGGTTTCCGTTACTTTTGGTACAAGACATTTGGCGCTTGGGTCCTAAATACCCTTTCGATATGTTTCTTATACAAAATTTTTTAAAATAAGAGAGTAACGTGAATCAATTTAATCTCCGACAGATATAAGCATTATTTCAGTTTTAACCAAATGGGACTAGTATTTAAAAACGGATAAGATTTATATCTGTTGAGTTTAAGGACGCCGCGCTAAATGCCAGAGATCCAATTTTTTGTTGAAAACTCTGGCGCTTGTACACCAGCCCAGCAAGGAAGTTAAAATTTTTTACGAAATGTTCTTTAAAGATTGAAACTAGCACACTTAATTTAAAAAGCAAACAAATAAGCTTTATAAGATATCGATAGTCCAAATCAAAGTTCCCACTTCCCACAAAGTTTCGCCGCTGATTTCTTCTGTATTATTTATAGCCGCATAATACTCTTCATCCTCAGTTGTCTTGTGGAAATTTCTTTGTCTTTTGTCTGTCTGATCACTGGATAAATTAAGTGGGGGTCTTTTCCCTGCTACGTCATTGTACGGACGATTTATGTAATTAACCCTCCTGGTTTTGATACTTTGGTCAACTTCCATTGGTTCTGGCCTAGGTAATGGCTTTGGAGCTATCGGACGCTGAGGTAAAGGTGGCAGGTTGCCTTTCGGACGAAAATTTGGATTTCTTGGGACGAACTGTTGTTGCGGCTCATATTTCTGCATTGTCTGCTGGGGCAAGTGAGCTAAGTGTGGATAAAATTGCTGTGTAGTTAGGCGCTGTATATTCCTATGGGGTGGAATAGGAAGGGCAGATGGGATATTTATTTTTTTTAACTTGCCTTGGCTGCTGTTGGCATAGTTAGTTCTGATTTTCTGGTTTTCCAATTTCTCACACAGTTGTAGTGCATCGGGCATGTCTGCTGGGCCTTTCATACCCAATAGTCTTGGTAGGTCACAATTTAATCCTCTAATAAAAGTATCGAGGGCTTTGTCTCTATAGCTTTTTGAGAATAAATCTAACGACTCCCTGCTCATTTCCATGCATGAAATTTTGTTCAAAATTAGTGACAAATGTGAGTAGACTTTCTGATAAAACTCTGGTATTGACAGGCTTCCCTATACTAAAGAAGTCATTTGGTATTCGAGTGTGCCTATGTCTCTTTTGTCAGGGTAATTGGCAGTCAAGCATTTGGATATTGCAATCCAATTCAAAGGTGTGTTATAGGATTCCAGAACCGCATCTATTATTTTATTTCTGATTACACTTAGAATTCCGTAGAACCTTGGTGTGCCTCGAATTGGGGTATAGATTTGCAATACGCGCTCTACACTTTTTTTCCAGGAGCTAAACCGGAAAATCCTGCTTGACCGGAAAGAATCTCACTACATCTGGAATTTTGTCCAGGTCGCCTAAATTGGACGCATTTACGTTAATTTCCTCGTCTACCTGTGGTTGATTACTTTATTTTGGTTCTCTACTGTTTAGCATACCCTGAACTATTCCTCTTATCTGTGCCTGTAGTTCTGTCGCTGTCATTTGAACCGGCGCATTTTCTCCTCGTTCGTTTTGTGTGTTGTTGTTGTTAGTCAAAAGTTGAGCAGGTCGGAGTAAATTGTTTGTTGGCATTGTGGTTTTGTGTATTTATATGGATATGAAAGTTGCGCAAATGAGATTGTGTGCCCTGTCTGTTAAATGAACTTTTCGAATTTGTAGACGTTTAATTTTCACTTTGTGGAGAGATAACCAATAGCTAAAAAATTTTTATTTTGGTTTTTTTTTATTTTTTTTTTTATTTTATATCTCTGGGGTGGGTGTATCGAAAAATTTTTCTTTCCTATTCCTTTTCTTTCTTGTGGGTTTTTCGCAATTTATTTTGAATTAATATTTCTTTGATTTTTGTTTTTGTTTTTTTTGGACACTTAAAACTACTTACAAGGTAATCCAAAACATCCCGTGCCGGTTGCTGGGTAGAATCCTTTTTGCTCCTGCCCTGGGGTACCCTGATCAACACCTCCGCTCCGGTTGTCTGCGAACAGAATCTACAGACTGATGATTGGTGATTTTTCGGAGTTGTCACGTAGCCGGTTGGTCCGTTTTGTCCGTTTTGCGTAAGCTACTACGGTACCCTGCACAACACTACCACTCCGTTGTCTGCGAACAAAATCTACAGACTTGACACTCCCGCGATGGTTCTTGCTTCTGGACCTTGACGCTTTGATTTGCAGCTACTTGAGGTGCTTTGTTTCCCTATGTCGTATGTGTCGTTGCAAGCGCTTGATAGCCTTTTGGTTAGTCACTTTTTTGGTTTTGGCTTTTGTGAGTTTTCACGCGTATCTACTTGAGGTACTTTTCGCCTTTTCCACTTTACACATTTAGGGTGTTGTTTTTCGCGACTTCTCCCGACACTTGCAGCTACTTGAGATGCTTTTTTCGACAAAGGACAACACGTCAAGGCCCCACGTTGGGCGCCAAATAAATCCCGAAGGACTTGTTAAATAAAAAAAAAAATTTCTTTTCGACCGAGTTCAAGAACTTTTCTTTATTGAGTCAAAATCAGAACTAAAGTTAATTGACAATATTTTGGACCTAATAAACCCTCAACTTGCCAACCAACACATTTTGCTGCAGTTGCTGCGCTGCTGCAGTTGCGCAACATTTCCGTCTCCTTATGATGCGTTGGCGATTCCCACGGGAAGCGCTGTAGACCTGGAGTCAACATATCGGGTTTCCGCAATTGGTGGCATTGGACTTGCGCAAGTGGTTGCGCGTGTTCGGAGTTATTGTTGTTTTACTTTATTTTAGATTTATTTGCTTATTTGTCAATTATTTGGATTTATGGCTTTGCGAATGTTATTGCTGTAAAAAATGTTTATAGGAGGCCTTGTCAAAAATATATAGCATACATTTGGCCGAATGTACATATTTGTGTCAGTGGAATTAGGCTACTAATTTATATAAATTATACAAGCTACAAGTGTATGTATATAAACTTCGGTCGATCCGAAGTTAGCTTTCCTCTATTTTTTTCTATTTTAATTCGTATATATTGCTTGTTTACCCTTCTAGATTCCGTTCACAGTATCAATAGCTAGACCGTATGAATACGTATCGCTTTTTAATACACCATTATTCCGAACGGTTGAACAGTAAGTATTTTAGTTCTAGATTTTCATTTTTAATCTTTAAAAAATAATCCTACAAAGAAGAGGGTTATTTTAACAATAAATAAATCAATATAATCTTTGCAGCCCCTCTATACAAAACTATATGGTTGATCACTTTGTTCCAACTGCGCCCATGTCCACCTTTACTTTTGGGTTTGTAATCTCAAAGCTTCAAAAATTGGAACTGGAATGTGAAAAGATTGGAATGCCCGCTGTTTCACCATGCATTCAAATTTGGTGTACAAAAATTGATGAATCAAGTTTAAAGGTAATATACAATCCTTTTTAAGCAACGGGGTAATTGGGAAGTTCTTATATAACTCGAAGGGGTTTTTGGACGCACAGCTAATGAATCTCATTACACTTACTATATCCTGTACTAAAAAGAGAGCGTAAGTTAAAGTCGGTTCTAACTGACTTCGAAATACCCGTTATTCATGGGAAGAAATGTGAAATAGCCTTTATGCGTTTCTGAGGGCGGAAAGCCGGAAAGAATGAAACATTTTTTTAACTCGGCTTTTTATTATCCGATCTTTGTGAAAATTTTAGGGATTGTAGATTTTGCAAATATAAAATTTAAGTTTTAAATTTGAGATCGACATCTTAAAATTTATGGAATTTATTCAAAATTTTTTAATGTGGGGGTTGGGGTGGCGTGGCACAAATTTTAAATAAACTTGATCTGCGTGCAGACAATTTTAAATTTGATTGCTCTAGCTCTTCTAGTCACTGAGATCTAGGTGTTCATTCGCAGAGACTGACAGACGGACAAGGCTATATCGACTCGACTGTTGATGCTGATCAAGATTATAAAGGTATATACTGTATATGGTCGGATATGTGTCCTTCTGCCTGTTACATATATTTTCACGACTTTAGTATACTCTTTTTACTCAACGAGTGTGTATAATTTTGTGCAAATGTAGTATGAAACAGCAGAGAAGCCTAAATAAACAGAGTGGCCCGAAATGTATCATCATATCGTAGGATAGCTTTTGCAAACGACGGCAACCGTTAGTTTTTGTTAGGCCCAATTTCTCAACGTCCGGTTAGTCAAACTTACCGGCAGGTTAGCCGAATTCGCGTGTCTATTGCTGTGTTTGGCGAGAACGGAACGGCAAAGTTGACCGCTGCCTCACTATGGGGTCAAATTTTAACCTGCCGGCAAGTTGCGATAGAATTATCGATATTTTTATCGAACGACAAACAGCTGTGTACAAAATTTGTATTGTTTACTTTGTCAATTGCCAAAACAAAATGTTTATACATAAACAAATTTCTTACATCCACGCAATGGAAATGTAAGATTCAGGCGGTAAGACAAGAAGACACAGGTGGCGATGTGGAACTTTCTTTTCAGCAGAATAGCAGCCGCCGCATTCATGGCAAATATTTTGACCGCCACCCCGACATATCCGAAATGGCACCAATGGCAAAGCAGGCAAACTCATTGCCCGCCGTCTGCAAAATCGAAGGACCCACCTGCCCAATGGCGGGTGATGGAAATTAGACCGCGCGGTCTAATTTCATTATGCAAAATGAATTTATACCGCCATCACAAAATGAAATTAGACCGCGCTGTCTAGTCTTTCAATGTTTGTTGTTTGAACGGATTGTGGATAGATACTTTTAAACTCTTTTCCACACCCGCCGTAGACAAAATTTTTTTTTTTTAAATCGCGAGGTTTAAAAAAGAAAATTAATTTCATTTGATGGTCGCAGCCTAAATTCATTTTGCAGAAAGTCTAATTTCACAGAGCCCCCAATGGCACCACCAATTGCCTCATGCGATGTGGTATACCGATAGTGATCCAACCGCTGATACGTGTGCACCATAATGAAAATATTATCCACACGCACGGCCAGCACCAGGAACGGTATTACCACAATGACCAACATGGTGGTGGTTATACCCACATAACCCCAGACGGAGCATCGAATAAATAATGTGAGAGAGTACAGGAAGAGTATTTATTATTTTACGGATCTGGATGATGCCAAATTTGTTCAACGATTCAGGTTAACAAACTCAGGATCTCACATAATTCTTGCTGGGGTTGGAGATCAAATTTGTTCGCAAAGTAACAGGTAAAAACTTAACTTCAGTTGCGGTTCAATTTATTATCAGGCCGGTTCCGGTTTTCACATTCGACAAAAATTGTCGAATTCAAATTTGTTAAATGTGCTGTTGTATAAAATTGATTCAATCCGTCGAGTAAAGAATAAGTAGAAACTAAAGTTTTGAAACGGATTTCATTGATTGCTTTATAGAAAATAGAACATGTTAAAAGTTCGAACTCATTTTAGTGAAAACCGGAACCTGGCAGTATGATTTAGATTGTTAACAGGAACCGTGGATTGTTGCCAGAGAGCAAACTTATGGTGGCGCTGCGCTCTTATGAAAGTGGCATCTTCCTTATCATTGCGGGCGACTTCTGTTGAGTCAGACTTCCTTCGGCAAACCGTGCAGCTATTACTGGGCATCACAAACAGACACTGACTGATTGATTTGTGCTAAAATTTTAAAAGTTTAAATATTTATAAAGCTTACATATCATAAATAAAAACTTACTACTATCATTATCAACCACATTTTTCAATCCTGTGGCTGAGCTTGGGATCATGCTACGAATTTTTGGAAATAGACAAGACTCCAGCGGTGGTGGGAATGCAGCCACCAGTTCGAGAAGTCTCCCGCTTCTTAATTGCAAATTATTTTCGAGATCGTTTTTTTAAATTCTCGTACTTTTCCCGTAAGTCTTTGCAAGGGCGATGAACTCCGGCATGGCGGCAAACTGATCTCCAAGCCCAGGCCTTCTGCTTCCAGGTCTCCGCATCACTATTTTTGTTCTCCAAAATGCATTTGTTTGACTCAAAAAGTCTACAAACAAATGTTGCCTAGCCGCAGAAAAGTTCTTCGCTCTTGGTATTTTCGGTGTTTCACTTTGATTCATCATCGCAAGCAATTTTATTAAACTATTTTGCCTAATAATTACCAGCGACAACAATAGCATTAAAAAAAAGCCCAGACTCTTGAAGCTCTCACAGAGAATAGAGAATGTGAGAACATAGCACAAGCAAGGAAAGCTAAAAATGTCATATAACGTGTCACAAAAATCTCAAAGGATGAAAGAGGGGTTGCATCTCTTGCGAAACAAATTTCCCAGTCATGTAGTAAAACTTGGCAACCCTAAGCTCTTTTGTTGTTGCCAAATTACATAGATGGCGCTGCAATACCAGCTGAGTTTGAGTCGAAAATTAGTTTTGGTTCATATGGCAGCCTTGGGTTGATTTTGCGAACAATTATTGAAACGCAAGTTCCAATGTTAAGCCAAATTAAATAATTTATTCATTGTACCAAAACAGCTCCAATGCCATTTATTATTTGTCGAGCATCAAGGCAAAATGCGACTTTTTTTGGTTAAAACACCAACCTCATAGGTGAGCTCCAAGGAGTGTTTGACTTCTCTTTCACTCCTTAAAGGCCTATTTCCAGAACAAATAAAAATTTATGTTACGAAATTGCAAGTTACTTATGCTAAATGGATTGTAAGCAATTGTGGGACCACAATGTCTTAATGGTAGGGTCACACTGATTGGTCAGCCGCTGAATTCAAAATGTTTTATCAAATTCAAGTTCAAACAATTTCAAAATTACCCCACAGCTTTCAAAGCCACATTATGTACTACCACAAGTGCGCGACTTGGTAGAGAAAGTCTTATGGCACTTAAATTTAAAAAACATGAAAAACTAATGTAAAAGAGTGTTATGTAATAAATTTATTATTTCTTGTACTTTTTTGTTGCGCCTTGCTTTTGCTTCCAATTTGTTCTATGTTGTCCGGAAAAAAGTGCTGCTAGTTATTTATTTTCAATTTAGTTCAGCAAATCGGCTGTGCTTGCAATACACACAAGCTATCGATATGGAAACGCTATGATTATTTAGTTTCTCTTCTGGAAATCAACAAAATAATGAGCGTTTATGCAAAAGAAAAAGGCGGGGTGGTTTTAGGTTATTTTCACTAAGTATGATTTTAATGTGTTTGAGTTTTGCGATAATGTGTTTGTTGTTTAATGTGTTGATTGTTTATATGTTATGCACAATGTATATGTTTACTTCACAATTAGGGTGTTCACTACTCCTAGTTGAGCTACGGAATTTTTGAGTTGATTTTCAACAAGTTCAATTGTGAATAACCCTTTTTGTGAACATGTCTTGGCTAGGTTGAATGGCTAGGTTTTTTTTATTTTTTTCTTATAAAATGGTCAAACAAAGCATTAAACATCAATTGACCAACCTGGTCGTAAGAAGTAAAATTTCAACACTTGTAGCTACAATTGGGCGAGGAGATGAGTTCAATATCCCGAAGTCAATTTACTGGCAGAGTCGGCGACGGTGAAACTTTGGCTAATGCTATTCGCGAAGCCGTCTGAGTACCAATGCCACATTGCATAGCCACGTATAGAGTGGTCCATCACGTGTTTGAAATTTGAACTATTCATAATTTTACTTTAAAAACGTTAAATGTCATTCGGAAAGCGACTAATATTTAGTAAAAACTTTGACATTTACGAAATGGGTCGCAATTCGCTTGAAGAAAGTTATAAGCATATTTCCAAAGTGGTGAGTTCTCGACTCAAGCTGTGCGGAATTTGAAAAAAACATTTAACAATAAAAAATGGATGGAAATAAATGGATGATATTTGGTTTCAACAAGACGGCGCTAAGTGCCACACAGCGCACGCCACAATCGATCTTCTGCGCCCTATCTTCGAAAATCGAATAATCAGCAAATATGGAGAAGTGAATTGGCCGCCAAGAAGCAGTGATCTGCCACCGTGACACTATTATCATTGGGGAGCGGTCAAAGACAAGTGTTATGCAAACAATCCTGAAACAATTGATGAGTTGAAGAACGAGATTCGAGTTGCTATTGCTGACATACGTGCCGAAATAACTGAAAATGTTCTTAAAAATTGGGTGGATCGAATGGGCTACTACCAAGTCAGCCGTGGTGGTCATTTGACCGAAATTGTTTTTCATTAATAAATGACATGAACCAACCTTTCCAATAAATGTTCAACCTTTGAAAAAAATATTGAACCGCTTTTTTTTATTGCAAAATTTAATTCCAGCTTTTAAGTGGACCACCCGTTACATCTATCACAATTTATTGTTGCTTATTAATTAATTTTTGGCTCACGACCATTGCCCTCGTCTCTCTTACTGGCGGCGTCAATGTGACCTAACCACACTTTATCAATCGTTTATCGATAACTAACTTAGGGCTGGCGAGCTGATCTCGGTTCAGGGCTGCTAACTAGCGCATTCAAAAGTGGGAAGCTATTATTTTCAAAAATTACTATCTCCAACATTCCACCCACCATAAAGCGACTAAGACGTTTTACTCAATACATCGAGAATAGCTAATTTAGTTATACGTCGTTTAAAGATGACTGATGAAGTTTGGATTTCCGCAATTCGAATTTGTCCATCTTTGGCTTGTACTGGACGAATGACAACACCACTTTTCCAATTTCCTCTTGGTTGGTTCTCATCGCAAATCAAAACTACGTCTCCGGTTTCTTCGTCAATGTAGGCAGGTACTCTCTAATCCAATGTCTCCAAAAGTGATCCTTCATTTGTTGCGCTATGCGGTGCGTTTTTGTGGCTTTATCTGCAACATTTAGATGAGTCGGAACCCAGCGCCAATCATCTCTTTTGTCGATTCAAGAATCTCACTTTTCCGATGAGCTACGAACTGTTTATATTGTCGCTGGTCCGAACGAATCCATGAAAGTGTTGTTCGTGAATCTGACCACATTATTGTTCTGCCTACTATGACTTCGTGGTTTTCTAATATCAAGTTCTTCAATCGCGTTCCTAAAACAGCAGCTTGCAGTTCAAGTCTGGGCACTGATAACAATTTGAGTGGCGCACATCTAGTCTTTTCTGCAACAAAGGCTACTTTAATGTTACCTTCGAAGCTAATTCGCCAATATGCCACTGCTGGAAAGGCTTGCTCGCTTAGTGCTTGGTGTTTTGACCAAAAAATTTCAATGAATAACAGCGATCTATTTTAAACTGTTTCACTTTGTTAATTTGTTGTATCCATTGCTTTAATTGCTTGAACATCGCCTTTTTTTGCAATTGCCTTTTTGTATGACACTTAGATCCATTGACTATCTCTGGATGTACTCTGTTCATTTTCAAGTCGAAGACAAAAACATCTTGGTGTTTTTCCCCAATACATTCCTAAAATTTTGTCAACTGCTTTGCCGTCAATCTTAACAGACTGTCTTGAACTTCCTCTGAGTTAGATATAAAACCTCTCAATTCAAAATTTGCTTTCTTGTGCACATTTCTGACTTCATCTGACCATTATGTCTGCAAATTCGGCAATTATTGCTTGTCGAAACTGAAACATGATCTGAAACAATGACGGATTTTCATCTGGTCCCTTAAGTAACTTTGTGTTCAATGAGGTACCATCTACCATTGCTGCCGCGTCGAACACAAGTCTCATTTTCTTGGGCTTATTTATGTTGTATACACCAAAATGTGGCCGATACCAAGTATGTGTGCTGACTTTACTTGCTTCTTCATTTGACAATTGCACAGCGTATCCTTTTTGTACAAAGCTCATTAAAGCTTTTTCGTATTCTTCTTCCTGATCAGTTCCATTGATCTTTTTAATGATTGTCTGTAGTCGTTTCAGTGCCATTTGATAACTATCGGGTAAGCGTACATCATCTTCTGACCATAACAGAGCTGTTTCATATTCACCATCAAGTAGTTTCGTCGATTTGTTAAGTATTTTTCGGGCTTTATTGGTACCTTAACACCAAAATTTTCTGTGCTAAAATATTCACCAATTAGATAATGCATTTCTTCATCAATGTTGTCGGGATTAGCATATGTGTGAAGTACTGCTGATGCTGAGAAAGGTTCTTTCATTATATATATAGCCATATATCAGCCAACCCAAAGGAGTCTTCACAGCTATAAGATCCTCATCTAAAAATACGCTTCGAATTGTTTTGGTCAGATGACAAATTTCAATTCCAATTAGCATCGTTGGCTTAGCTTCAGCGTATCCTTTAATTGGAAGATGTTTCAATTGCTGATATTTGGTTTAAATAGTTTCAGCATTCAATGACTGCAACGGAAGTTCCATATTGGGAACTGTATTACCGGTCAAATTCATCCAGCCTTTGTTGCTATCAGCAGTTCGGACTTGCAGTTCACATTTTATTGATGGAACCTATTTTGTATGATTATCAATCCAGTTTATTAACAAATTCTGTTTACTCTTGTCCACACCTAAACTTTTAGCTAACTCTTCGCTGAACAATGTTGCTGTCCATGCAATGTCAGGTCCTTTCGCACCACCCATTGCGGTGCTGAAGCTATAATTGCCATCTCGAGCAGCCCCAGAAGTTGCTCCGCCATTTTGAGGAGCGCCTTGCCCATTTGCATCTTTTCTCCCATGTACCAAAGCATCCACTTTTTGCTTATAATCAGACATTTGTACCGTCATATTTGTGAATTGTTGCGTTATCTTTTCCATAAGGACGCGCAGAGTAGTCAAACCGTCGTTTTTTGGCTCAATTATGGTTGTATCGCCATTGTTGCTTTTCAAATCCATATCCTCAGATTCGTTGTCGCTATTGTCTCCTGAACTTGGTGTCGAAGACTCATCTCTTTGCATTTTTTCCCGCAATTTTTTCTGTGCTCGCGTCAGCATTGTCAGTTCTTTATAAGTACGAGTGAGACAACCAATGTATTTCACAATATAACTCAATGTTTGTAGAGCTTCGTCTGTGAGCCTTTTTTGTAATAAACAGGGCTGCAAACCCAAAAAAATTTTCGGAACCTCCGGTTTGAGGTTCGAGGTTTTCGGGCTTTGGTTTTGGTTCGAACCTTGGTTCGTTACACGTTTTACCCAATATATTTAAAATAACAATAAATTTTATTAATATACAAAAAAATATTCAGTTTTTTTATTTTTGTTTACTTAAGTGTAATATTAATCTTTAATTTAAATTTATGAGTAGTAAGTATGTCTTCGAGTAGTTGACTGTCTATGCTACTTCTATAATCAGACAAAATAAATTTTAAGGTGGAAAAAGCTCTTTCAACTGAGACTTGAGTGGATGGCACTGATAAGACAGTTAGCGCAACAGCTTTAAGCTGATTACATTGATGAGAGGTCCAAAACTTTAAAATGTTGGACTTAGACGGTTCTCTATCAATGCCATCGAAGGCTCTAATGATGTCATTAATCGTTTTGTTTTTTGAAACACTTTGCTGTTCGTTAACATTGCGGAAATAACTATTTACATCGTCATCTTCTGAAATAGATAATGACAAAGCCAAATTCGGAACCTCAACACTGTTTAAGCTTTGAAGTCTATGAAAAATATTACCAATGTGTTGTTTGGCTTCTAGCATTTGCGAATCACTTAATAGACTTTGGAATCGAGGGTCTAGAAACACAGAGGCTAGTATGGATGGAGATTTTATGACAAATTCGGAACGTCTTTCTAGAATTTTTAAGAAAATGGCATTAAACCTGCCTGGTGATTTTGAGACTCTGTCGGACAACATCGACCAGATAACAAAAAAGTCGCTAGGCAGGAGATCAGATTTCTGAAGTTTTAAGGAAGCGTCATACAGTGGACGTAGTACTGAAAAAACGGCATCTACTTTTTGCCATTCTGCTTGGCTTAAATGTAACGATTTTATATCGCTCGAATGCTCAATGCAAAAATCTTTGAGATCGAGTAGGCGTTCGCACATTTTAAATGTAGAATTCCATCTTGTGAGACAGTCGAGAATTGGTTTCTTTAAATTGCTCGCAAGCAACAAATTAAGGCATGTGGGAGTTCGTAGTTTTTTGCAAACTAATCTAATTCTGGACATATCAATATGTAATTCTTTAAAGAAATCCAAGGCAACTAAATTAAGCGTATGCGCTGCACAACGTATTGTAGTTATGTGATTATACTGTAAATCCATATCTACCATACTGAGTGCGTCGCAACTGCATTCGCCCTCAGCATCATCCAGTTCAGCTTTGCAAATGTTTTCCATTATATCGCCCACACGAACCATGTTGGCTCCGTTGTCAACTGTATAGGTGTACACCTGACGCATAGATACATTGTAGGACTGTAAGACGTCGACTACAATTGATGTGAGATTGGCGCTCGTGTGCTGGTTATGGACTTCTTTCATTGCTAGTGTATAGATCTTCAGTTCGCCCTCTAAAATAATTTGCACATTTATGCCAATTATCGACCGGTCTAAACGACTAACACAATCGGCTTTGATGGATATCAATCTGAAATAACACAGAAAATATTATGCTTTATTGATTGTCAATTCATTTATTGGCTTTCAAATACTACATACATATATATCACGAGTACATCACACCCGCAAAAATATATACATACACATGAATGCATAAACATGTACGTCGATTTTCGGCATATGTACATACATATGTATCAGCAGTGAGAATTTAGATATTTTTCCCACCAGATATCGACTGTATCGATAGCTAAATTGGCAATTCTGGTATGTACATACATATATACATATGTATATATGCAAGTGAATTCATACAAACAAATATTTAGCTAGCCATGTATGTATGCATGAATGTAGATATGTATGTACAGACATATTTTTTCTGAACTTACCGATTCTGCAAAACATTGATTATGCTTTCTCGTATGCGTTGAGCTTTTAATGCAATTACATCTCTAATGTTTTGCCTGTTTATAGCAAGTGGCGGCTCAAAGGCATTGCACAAAGGCTCAATGATTTTACGGAAGCCTGAATCCTCTAGCATCTTCAAAGGCTGACCATTCTGTGTTATAAGCTCTACACAAGCATCCGATATAGCTTCTTTGGAGATTTTCACTTTGATCAGTCTTTCACTCACGAAATTGAGCATAGATTGGTGTTGGTTTGCCACACTAAGAACTTTTTTTTTCACAATAATTTGTTCAAAAATGCTATTATGTTTTCGTTCAAGGTGCCGCATCTAATTAGCTGCATGACGGCCGGTCATCTTGAGTTTACATTCGTGACATTCTGATTTATCAGTGCTCACATTGTATGTAAATTCGTATATATTAAATTTGATGTCATTGCTGAGCACCTCCTTAGTCAAACTTCTTAAACAAATGAAATGCGCGTGCCGCTTCTGATTTGTATACACATGTTTTTGTCTCTTTCGTTTTCAATTCTTCTTTGGGCAAATTTTTGGCGCGCGGCACTCGCTTCTGTATGTATGTATGTATATAGTTTTGCTTAAGCATGCACGAATTTGCTTAGCGCCCGACACACAAAACGCTAATTATCGTTTGTGGGCAATGGTGGGCACACCCTTGCTTCGAGATTTTTTTTCGGCAATTGGCGCCAGTCTCATAATAATCTGCGTCGCAAATTAACTTGCTTGGAATTGGGCACAAAAACAACAAATAGCCCGCGGGCATACGAAAAACGCGGCCATATACAAACACGGCATTATACAAAAGAAAAACAGTTTAATATGCGTGCTCTCCTCTCTTTCTTTCCGAACGAAGGTTTTGTTGTTGGCGCGTGCAGACCTGCAACAACAACATCATAGGTGACTCTCTTCTCTCTCTCCTATGTCACTGGCAAATTAAAAAGCAACAGCAATGTTGCTGAGACAGCAATGACCACACACACACACTCACACAAACAAGCATAAATCGGTTTTCTCTATCTATTTCTTGTAGTTCTTCTTGCTTGAGTTGTATTTTGTGCATTTGTATTGACTTTCACGAGCTCGTAAGCTCATTCTGGGCACCCCTGGTTTAGATTGAAAGGGGCGCATATGTATAAGATTAAAAATAAAACGTTTAATACACTGCACACTGTACGCTGTACATACATAGCTATTAACATTGAATTTGTATATTACAAATTAATATGTTTGACTGGAAGTAAGGGCAAAGTATGTATTTCATAGTCGGGTTTGACCGACTTTCAGTATTGTTATATTTCTAATTGTCGACTCTGTTGTGGCGTACATGCAAGCGTACCCAAATTAAATTAATGTCAATAATTTTTTTTTTTGAACCGAACCAAAAGCTTGGGTTCGGAACGGGTTCGGGTTCAACTATTTTCTATCCCGTGGTTCGGTTTAGGGTTTGGTTAACAGTAAAAAAAAGCCGGAATTCCGGGTTCGAGCCGGATCGGTTCAAAACCGGTTTGCAGCCCTGGTAATAAATAAAACTTGTTCGAGCACTGCCAATGCAGCTCTATTATTAATAAACCTTGTCGTAGCGATGCCATTCCTAACAGCGCTTTAAACAAATAAACCCGTTGCGGCTCCTTCAATAATATAACTTTACATGTTGAGTCGTTACATTTTGTTTATTTGTTGCTTACCGATTTGTTTATTAATTTTCATGCTGTACAGTTTATTGTTTTACAGATGTACAGTTTTTTACAGTACAGTTAAACATTCATGACAATTTATTATGTTGTTTATTTATTAAATTTTGGCTCACGACCATTGCCCTCGTCTCTCTTACTGGAGGCGTCAATGTGATCTAACCACACTCTATCAATCGTTTATCGATAACTAACTTAGGGCTGGCGAGCTGATCTTGGTTCAGGGCTGCTAACTAGCGCATTCAAAAGTGGGACGTTATTATTTTCAAAAATTACTATCTACAACAGTATGTAAGCGTGTGTATGTATGTGGTCTTGGTGCCGAGAGATTAGAGATAAGGCAAGCGACTGGAAAGCAAAGACTAATAATAGAAAAGTTTACATGCAAGTTTTGAACATTGATCGCATGCTTACGCTTATGCTTAAACTGTAATTACGACAGTGCTACTATATTAGCTGATATTAATTATATAATTATATATTATACTAGCATAGTACCCGTCGCGCTTCTCTGCGCCGCTGTCAGTATAGCCTTTTTAATTTGTGTCCCCGTAGAGCCTACAAAGCGAATCTTACATACATCGGCTTGAATACAACGTCATACTACTTTGGGGGCGCATATGTATATATATGTATATGTATATGCTGATGGGTTTTCCCTCCAATTCCCACCCACATCCTACACACTTGCCACTCACTTCCCACCCACAGTTATCGTTATCGTTATCGCTATCGTTATCGTTATCGTTATCGTTATCGTTATCGTTATCGTTATCGTTATCGTTATCGTTATCGTAATCGTTATCGTTATCGTTATCGTTATCGTTATCGTTATCGTTATCGTTATCGTTATCGTTATCTTTATCGTTATCGTTATCGTTATCGTTATCGTTATCGTTATCGTTATCGTTATCGTTATCGTTATCGTTATCGTTATCGTTATCGTTATCGTTATCGTTATCGTTATCGTTATCGTTATCAATATCGTTATCGTTATCGTTATCGTTACCGTTAACGCCCCATTTCACTTTATTTCGTATTCTATCCTTAAAAACCGAGTTTCTAGCCAATCGGATGAAAATAGTTTTTGCATGCAGTTTTTCCGGGAATTTTCACGCCAGTGGCGGATTTTGCGACATTGAAAAATCACATTTCAAATTATTTCGTATTCTATCCTTACAAACCGAGTTTCACGACAATCGGATGAAAAATAATTATTTGTCCACAGAATTTTCCGGGAATTTTCACGGCTGGGGGGCGGATTTTGCGACATTGTAAAATCACCTTTCAAATTGTTTTGTATTCTATCCTTACAAACCGATAAAAAACCGACAAAAAAATAGTTTCTTGCATGCAGAATTTTCCGGCCATTTTCCGCCTGGGCGGATTTTCCAAAATCGGGCAAACACGTGTCGAATTCCTCGCGTCTACGCTTACAAACCAAATTTCATGTCAATCGGATGAAAAACAAAATTTTTCCAATACAAACTTTTCCGACGCTTTTCCGGTTGGAATTTTCCAAAACCCCGTCTTAGTACGCACTTTCACCACTAATGGAAACACCTGTTCAAATTTCAGCCTTTTATCTCTTACCGTTTGCGCTCTGCATTGATTGCCAATCAGTCAGTCAGTGAATCAGTCAGTCAGTGAATCAGTGTATCAGGACAAACTGTTTTATATGTAGAGTAGATAAATATTAAGTGTACGGGCTTAAATCCAACTATAAGGTTTAAAGCAGGGCGGGCTGCCAACCGGGTTTGAACCGAACCGGTTCGAACCCGGAATTCCAGTTTTTTTTTTACTATGAACCAAACCCTGAACCGAACCACGAGGACGAAAATAGATGAACCCGAACCCGTTCCGAACTCAAGCTTTTGGTTCGGTTCAAAAAAAATGGTTATACACATTAAAATTTATTTGGGTTCCCTTCTATGTAGGTAACAGCAGAGTCGACAATTAGAAATATAACAATACGGAAAGTCGGTCAAGCCAGACTATGATATACTTTGCACATGCGAATGTGAATATATGTATACACTTCATAGGGTCAGAGATGCTTTGTACTGGCGGTTATTTTTTTTTTTTATTTGAACAAAAATTCTGTGTGCCTGTGGTACAGAACATAAACAGACGCTAAATCAAAGAAAACTGGCACAAATTTTTCATATCGAAAAACTTCATTGGCAGCTTGCCAAATTTTTATGTCATCTGGAATCCAGCCTTAAGGCCTATTTCCAGAACAAATAAAAATTTATGTCACGAAATTGCAAGTTATTTATGCTAAGTGGATTGTAAGCAATAGTGGGACCACAATGTCTTAATGGTAGGGTCACACTGATTGGTCAGCCGCTGAATTCAAAATGTTTAATCAAATTAAAGTTCAAACAATTTTAAAATCACCTCACAGGAAACTAATTTAAAAAAATGCTAATCTATGTGCTAATATATTTATTATTTTTTGTACATTTTTGTTGCATCTCGCTTTTGCCTCCAATTTGTTCGATGTTGTTCCGAAAAATATGCTGCAAGTTATTTATTTTCTATTTAGTTCAGCAAATCGGCTGTGCTTGCAATCCACACAAGCTATCGATGTGGCAACGCTCTGATTATTTAGTTTCACTTCTGGAAATCAACAAAATAAATGAGACTAAATAAATGGCTCATCAGCTGTTCGAAGCTGTTTTTTTTATATTGAGTTTGACATAAAAATTTATTTTCCTGTGTTTTGGAAACAGGCCTTTAAACATGGAACAATTTTATTTCATATGATGTTATATTATTAAAATGTTTTTCATATACCATCTCGCTTTTTATACCCTGTTCCCATTCAAAATGGGAAAAGGGGATCATGAAGTTGTGCAAATGTATGTAACAGCCAGAAGGAAGGTTCTCCGACCCCATAAAGTATATATATTCTTGATCAGCATCAACAGCCGAGTCGATATAGCCATGTCCGTCTGTCTGTCTGTCTGTCTGTTTGTATGAACGCGTCGATCTCAGAGACTATAAGAGATAGAGACACAAATTTTGGCATGCACATAGGTGTATACCGTACCCAGATCAAGATTGTTTCAGATTTTGAAAATATCCCCCCCTCCTCCCTTAGACCGCCTAAACTTTCACAGCCACAATTTTAAAGTTAGAACCTGGTGGCGTACTTTATATTATCCTAGGCCTTATATCTTACTACTCTCCAAAGGAAAATAAGATACGAGCAAAAACACCAAAGTTATTAAACAATTTAGCTTATAGGAGCGGGGTGGGGGAGGCGGCCACTTCATGCAGGCAGCGCTGCCTGCGCAGGCCGCGTGTGAGCGTGCGTGTGTGTGCGCTCGTATGTGTGTATGCGTTTGTGAGTGTGTTTGCATGTGCGTCTCAATTGAACAGGGTATTTTGTAGTCGGGAAACTCGACTACAGCGCTCTTACTTGTTATACACTTGAAAAGTGTATTATAATTTTGCCCAGGAGTTTGCATCGCAAAGAAGGAATCATCTCCGACCACATAAAGTATATATATTCCTGATTAGCATGACGAGCTGAGTCGATTGAGCTTTGTCCGTCCGTCTGTCCGCCTGTCTGTCCCTCAGTTTGAAGCTATCGAGCTGAAATTTTGCACAGTGTCTTCTCTTAGCTGCACGCTGCTAATATGTCGGAACCGCCCGGATCAGATGACTACTTCTTGTAGCTGTCATAGAATCGATCGTTCGAAAAATGGGTTTTTTTTAGAAAAACTTTTTTGTTTTCAATGTTAGCGTGCTTAAACTCGGTCATTATTAAAATTAAATGTTTTCAAACTGATCTGCGTAGTTTGGTCGAAATCGCTAACCTTTGGACCGTGCTTTTTCAAGTGTATTAAAACTTCGGCACAGACGAAGTTAGCTTTCCTTTCTCGTTTTGTGGTAAACTAGTGTCATGGACTTCTTTTGATTTATTAACGGAAGTCTACGATGAACTGCAGATTCTTCTCAAGACGATCTGCGCTATTCAACACCTTGGCGTGCGTTCCTAGAATTTGGCGCTGTTTCCAGACATGTTAAAGCGGCGACAGACTCGCTGTATATGGCCCTTAAGTCCCATGATTGGCAAACCGACCCACGATGGGGGCACAGTTTCTCTAGGTGATGACCACCGCTGCCAAAACACGTATCAACCGAGTCGATATATCCATGTCCGTCTGTCTGACCGTCTGCCTCTCCATTGAACAAACAGATCTCAAAGATGGTAAGAGATAAAGGTTCGAAGCTTATGGAAAGTATACTTCTTGCACATAGACTGCATAGACTCAAGTTTATTTTAAGATAGATAACTAGTTCGTTCTCTTTAGACAAATTTTATAATTTTAGACCTAAAATATGGCAGCCTAAAAGTGTGTGTGAACGGTGAGTTCTTGCTTGTTTCGTTCAGGTACCTGTCCAAAATAAAAGTCTTAAATAAACCCACATTGCTTTTTTTTCCAGGAAGTGCATAGAAGACTTACTGCCATTTATAGCACAATCAGGGATTACTTAAATGTCACTATTCCTCTGTCTAAAATTGATGTGGTTGCGATTCCCAGCCTCCCAGTTGTACGCCCGGCTGATAACTGGGGCTTATTGATAATTAAGTAAATCATTTTTACAATATCGAATTTCACAAAATACACCAAATTTATTATTACAGGGAAAGCGAGCTTCTCAAGAAAACTTATTTTGGCCTTGTACAAGAGCTGATTTACCAATGGATCGGCTCATGGATTACACCTTACTGGTGGAATGATGCACATGTTAACAAAGCCTTAACCAGTTTCTTAGCATCAGAAATAGTCACTCAAGTAAGGCGCAACGTACATTTCATAAATTTCTAATATCCTATCCCATTATTTAGATAGATGGAGGAGTCGAGTTTAATGGAAAATATCCAATGACAATTCTTTATTCCTTATACTATGAACTAAGTAAAAGATATCCCCATTCTCGCATAACGGGCATGAAACAAGAGACAGTTTCATTTAAGACGGAACTAGTAATTCGTATGCTAAACTTTACATTAGGAAAGTCAACTTTTCAAAATGGTATACGCAACTTCATTGCAGACCATCACTATAAAACGTTTACTGGGAACGACCTTTGGGATGCGTTAACCAAACAAGCTGTGCAAAATGGGAAGCTTGATAAACAATATAACATATCGGATATTGCTAGTTCTTGGATTAGTAAAGACCGTCTTCCTGTTGTTAATGTCCAAAGAGATTACAATTCCAAAACGGCAATATTGCATCAAAAAGTATATCTTCGAGAGAGGCCACACGATGTACCTGAGCAGGACAAAATGCTTTGGTGGATTCCAATAATACTGAATCGTCAAAACACACTTAACTTCGCCGAGTGTAGCCCTTATGTTTGGATGAACAAATCTAGGCAAATAAATATATCGAATATGCCTGGAAATGATCAATTTATAATTATAAATCAAGACGAAATTGGTCCGTTTCCAGTTAACTACGATGAACACAATTGGAACATGTTGTCGGAATTCTTACAAACTGAGACGGGAAGAACTACGATACCAGCATTTACAAGGTGAGAAAATCTTGAAGTACACAAGTGGGCATAAGTATTTTGACAAAAAAATTTCATACATAACACATTATATCTTTTAAATAGCTGGAGAAGGTGGCCGGATGAGTCAAAGCTATTTTCTCAAGAAAGAACAAAAATTGTTTTTAAATGGTCCGAGGCGGGATTGAACCCCCGCTTCACACTAACCGCTGAGCCACACCGACCATTTATCTAAAACATGTAATTTCATAATAAATTGGTTTTGCATATTTTTTACCATTACCATTACCATTACCATCGCTAAAAACAGGGCTGCATCTCTCGCAAAAAAAATTTTTTTTTTAGTTAAGGGGTAATTTGAAGTTCAAGTGATATTTATTGATTGTATTATAAATTTTATGCTGCATTTTAAAAATATAATTCAAATTTTAACAATTTGATCATCATTTAACAAACAGCAAACATGAAGGTGTACATACAACTATTTTAAATGCCAAAAAAGCTTAGCCAAGCAGCGGGGACGCTTAAAGTAACTGCTACAGTGCAAGAACTACAACATCGTTCCAAAGCACCTCCAAGGAAAGACGTCAGGATTGAAATACAACTACACACTGCACGACACACAAAAAGAACTGGCTAAATTGGAGACAAATTTCTTGTTAAAAATTGTACAACTAGAAATTAAAGGAACACACAGACACATATTAACCATTAACAAAACCAAACTCACCAGTACCATATTATAGAGAAAGTTTTAAATAGTCAGGACATAGATCAAAAATTAGCATACCAACGAATTATAACTCACACAGACCATAATACTGAACAAAAATTAGGAAAATTAAAGAGACACTACTAGAAAAACACAATATAAAATTAAACAAGAAATGGTTCTTAAACCAGACAGAAGTATTTCTTCCAGACTATAGCAAACGGTTATTATCGCTGGGACCAAAATTCGCACTCCCAGTCACAAATGAGAATATATCGCCAATACACATAATTGCTGATTTAGAACAAGGGATACAAATAATAAAAGATGACAGAAGGACACTACTAGAAGTAAACTTGCGGCAGGACTCAACAACTTCAAACATAATAGGAAAATAGACCAGAAAGATAAACTCACTCTAGCAATATCAAAGAATACAGAACAACTCATAAGGGAACACAAAGACAAAATCATTATTACACAAGCAGACAAAGATGCATAAACTATTCGATGACAAGACGACATACAGAAAAGTACGAAAGGATCCCACACAGACCCTCATAAAGAAAAACAACAACATTGTGAATCTTCTGTATAAACTACACTATATTGATGCCAGGCTTAAAATGGGACTATACCGCTCTGGAGGACACGCACCGAGAATGTTGGTCTCCCAAAAATTCACAAACAAGACACACCACTGAGACCGATCAGCAAACGTTCCATGCTACAAATTAGCAAAACACGTAGGAACTATAATAAAAAACATTGAGCGCGTTCACCAGCACACACCAATCATCTAACATAAATCATCAATCAACTAAAAATTGTTTGGCTGCTAGTGAAAGTGTTTGATAAAATTTTAAGGCAACAGAGTCAACGATATATTTTTGTTGGCGGAAGTTTTGAATTTTTGGCAGACTGTTAAATTTATATGACCGTCGTCAATAGCAGCAACTGCTCCTAGAATCCCCTTGACTTTTCCTCAAAACTTTGTTAGCCATTTAATATTTGTTGTAATCCCGGCGAGAATGTACACAACAAACTCGCATATCTGATGGCCAGATCCTTTTCCTATTTCAAAACGGTAATTTAGTAATATGAAGAACTCCTCTGTTTTGCCAGCAGTCAAATTACATAACGCTGGGTTTTACTAAGTTCATCCAGGACAACGCAAAGAAGGGTCTGCAAATGTTAATTTTAATAAAGAATTTAATTGGCAATGAGCTGAGAGTCCTTAACGATGCACGGCACATCATGAAATAATCCTTGAATTTGTCCATTCTATATTTTTGTACTTTCACAACAATTCAGTACGCGCGGGCTGCTTCTTTTTGAAGAGGCGGCTTTCCAAGTTTTCCTCCTCCGCAACAACCAGTAAAGACTTCAGGGCCTTGCACGAATTTCCGTGAGCTACTTGCGAATCCACGTCCTTTGCCAATTCATTAATTAATAACAAAGTTTTCCACATTCATTTTGCATTTGCCTTGACCAACTTACTTGTTTGTTTAGAGCTGACAGCTGTGTGCTATCGATAACAAATCACAATCAAGCAATTCTAACAATTTCTTTGATGTATCGACTTTTTGTCATCGATTTATGCTGGTGAACGAGCTCATTGTCTCCGACACATATAACAGAGCGCGACACAACTAAAAGAAAAATTGACCACTGCAAAGATTAAAAATGAGATACTAGTTTCGTTTGACGTCATCTCACTATTCACGAATATACCAGTAAAACTATCCATCAACAACATTATGGAAAAATGGACGGACATATCGATACACACAATCATACCAAAGACTAAGGTTAAGGAAATCTTAGAGTTTGTTCTTATTAAAAACCACTACGTATCCTTTGACAATAGCATTTTCACCCAAATATTTGGTATGCCAATGGGAAACCCGATATCACCAACTATAGCCAATGTAGTGTTAGACAAAATATTAGACGATACAAAAGAGCAACTAGACAAACAAAATATACCCATTAGACACTCATACAAATATGTGGATGAAATATTTTGTATTATAAACAAGAAAGAAAGTCGGTCAAGCCCGACTATAACATACTCTGTACCCTTACACTCGCATTTGCTCAGGAGTCAAACGGCCAGTTAACACCCCGCGCACAACGCGGTGCGCTCTCTAAGTTTTTCTCTCTCTCTCTCTCTCTCTCTCTCTCTCTCACTAAGATTGCCTCTGTTGAACGGTTATGGTATGTTGCTGTGGTTATTGGTGGGGGGGTGGGTTGTGTTTACTGGCCGTTTTTTGCTCATAACTTGAGTATCGTTCATCCGATCTTCATTATTCCTTCAGCAAATCGATAAATAATTTTGATTACTAGATATCTCTAGAAGGTACGAACCATCTATCATCAAAACTGTGGAAGATACACGTTTTTTCCAAATTGCGGGGGCGGGAGGGTGCTTATCAGAAATTGAAAATAGACTTGATCTGCCTGCAAGTATAAGAAATATATGTCCCATACATGTCAAACCTCCATCTCTTACCATCTCTGAGATCTTTTCGTTCATACAGACGAACGGACAGACGGACAGACGGACGGACGGACGGACGGACAGACGGACAGACGGACATGGCTATATCGACTCGGCTGTTAATGCTGATCAAGAATATATATACTTTATAGGGTCGGAAACGATTCTTTCTCTCTGTTACATACTTTTGCACAAACTTAATATACTCTATGTACCTTCGGTACAGAGTATAAAAAGGATGATCAAGAGAAAATATTGGAGAAGTTAAACAAGCAACATCCAAGAATTCAATTTACGATAGAGGAGGAGAAAAACAGGAAAATACCATATTTAGACACTGAAATAAAAAGAGAAGAGGGAAATCTATGGCTTATATGGTACACTAAGGAAACAGCATCAGGACGAATAATAAATTTCCATTCGCACCAACCAATATCCCAAAAAATACACACGGCCAAAAATATGATAACCAAAGCGTACACACTAAGCGACCAAATATACAGACCGGAAATATATATTAAACTAAAGACAATTCTACTAAAGAACAACTTTCCCAGGCAACTGATCGAAACACTTATCACAGAAACCGCAAAAACGAATCTCCACCAAAACTCTAATAAAGAAACAAAAGACACAGTTTACATAAGCGTACCGTACGTGGACAAAGTAACAAACAAACAATCAATTTCAAAAATTATACCAAGACAACATTCAAACATAACGTATGCTTACAAAGCTCACACAAACACAAGGAAACTCTTTACAAACGCTAAAGACCGACTAAACAAGGAACAACAACAAAATGATATTTACGAAATAGCATGCAAAGGAAAAGAGGGTGAATCATGCGACGGCGTTTATATTGCGACTAACAAACGATCGCTGCAAACAAGAATATCGGAGCACAAAGGAGACGCGAAAAACAAAAAGGAGACAACAGCAATATCGCAACACCACCGCGAACCAGACTTACGTTGGAAAGCTTACGTATTCAACAGAGAGGAGAGATCTTTGAACCACAAAGAAGACTTCGACCAAAGCAATTGCACGTACGCGGCATCGATAGCTGAAAATATCAAAAAACAAATCAAACACACAGCAAAACGCACAATGGTACGACTCGACAATAAAAATTGCACACACCTAAACTAGCACTATGACAACAATTATTATGTATGTATGTATAAAAATGTATGTGATTATGTTATTTGTTTTAATGTGGAAAGAAAATTAACAGAGGCTCCCTGAAGAAGGCGCGACAAGCGGCCGAAACGCATAGGAGAGACATTTAAAAAAAAGCATGAATTTTTATTTTGAATGAGGTAGAACGGCCATTGCAACCCATACACACAAATTTTTTTATATTCATATCATCCCTGTCGGACTTGTATGCATACAAGAAGTACATATTTCATGCGTACTTCTCACGTCAGTAGGCATGAGAAGCAACGCCGTAAAACTCAGGGGCTGTTGTTGTAACCGTTAACCGTTTGGGTGACGTCACGCGGCAGCCTTCGGGTTCTGCTCTTCTCTCTACAAACTCAGTATTTCAGATGTACCTACTTTGTATATCGTAGGTAGGAAGAGTTGAGAAGTTGGCTGAGAAACCCCCGACTTTTGTATGAGATGTCACCACATAATTAAATTAAATAGATTTGAGTTTATTAGCAAACTTTTTAATATTTAAACCAACAACAATTTTGATTACTTCTATTATTATTATTGATGTTCGCCATGGTGCCTTTCATGTTGGCGTTCGTTGCTGATGTTAACGAGGATAGTTAGCGATTTGGCCTTTAAATGTGTAGTTGTTTGTAGTTTTTAAGCAAGTGACCTGTTTTAAGTAAAAATTTATTAATAGAATTTTGGTAATTAAATGATAATAATAATACATAAATGCTATAAAATCCCTAGATGTAATTAAATTCGATACTCACCAAGAATATATTGCGCATTTGTAATTATAAAATTATTATTAATATTCACGGTCAACACATCTTTTTTGCGCAAAAGCCGAAATCGAACTGACTTCATAATTTTATTCGTATCCTCTCTCTCGTTTGGTATCAAGCGTTCGGGGATAACTTCGTTTTTCTACTTCGTGTTCGATCTCCACGAGAGAGAGTTTGAACCGTTTCACGATATGCTGACTCTTAGCCTTACGAATAGCTGAGAAAACAACGTGTGAGTTTGTCTTGGAAAAAAAAGCACTTATTTCATGCCGAAAAAATAATGTAGTGACTATTTTCGTGAAATTTCATGCCATCAAATGTACTTATTTTGGTAAACACATGCTGCAAAGTCCGACTGGGATAGTCTCCAAAAATAAAATGCGAAATTTAAAAATGTGTTCGGGCCACTCATGAAGTATAACTTGCTCGCCCTTAGTCAGCTGGCTGTCACATAGAGGGCGTCACTATCTGTAAATGGCGCCAGTTGTAGTGGTTGCTTTTGACTAATATGAAAGACTTTGGTTGGTTTTGCGAATAGTTATTAAATCGCTAATTTCAATGTGTAACCTGATTAAATAAATTATTTATTTGATGTTGATGCACTTTGTAAGCCTATTCATAAATTATTTGAATTGTCTCTTGAGTCATCCTCTTTCCCTGTGTTGTGGAAGGAATCTTATATCATTCCTCTCCATAAAAAAGGTAATAAGTCGGATGTTGAGAATTATAGAGGTATTTCCAAGTTGTCTGCGATTCCTAAAGCTTTTAAGAGAATTATGACATCTCAACTGCAACATTTATGTAATTCCATTATTTCACCCTATCAACATGGATTTGTGAAGCGTCGATCAGCTACCACTAACTAATTAGTGCTTACATCATTAGTGATCAAAGGGATCTTAGGTAAGATGCAAACTGACGTCATTTATACTGATTTTAGTAAGGCTTTTGAATCTGTTTATCACTCCTTGTTGCTTCATAAACTGAGTTTAATTGGTTTCCCAACTAACCTTTTTAGTTGGATCTCTGATTACCTAAGTTCTAGAACACAAAAAGTTCTATTTTGTAATTCATATTCGAAACTAATCCAGGTTACCTCTGGAGTACCCCAAGGCAGTCACTTGGGTCCATTGCTTTTTACTCTCTTCATACATGATCTTCCGTCAGTCTTGACTCACTCTCGTGTGCTTATGTACGCCGATTATGTGAAACTATTTTTAACATATAACGATTTGGTTTCCCGCTATAATTTGCAAGCTGACTTGGATGCATTTCAGTCTTGGTATAAAGATAATCTATTAAACCTTAACGGTTCCAAGCTATGACATTTTACAGAAGCTTGCCACAATTCCTCACTTATATGCTTGATAACGTCCCACTTGAGTGCTTAAATGATTCAGCCAATGAATTAAATGACATAGCTGTAATTCTTGATCACCGACCTAAATTTGACTCTCATGCTACTGCTACTGTTTGTAAGGCCAGGAGTGTTCTTGGGTTTATTAAGCGCTGGTCGAAGGAGTTTGATAATCCCTATACGACGAAGATATTTTATACTTCTCTTGTCCGTCAGATTCTCGAGTACGGATCTTGTGTGTGGTCTTCGCAATATTCGACCCATCAAGATAGAATTGAGTCTGTGCAAAAACAGTTTTTATACCCGTTACTCGTAGAGTAAAAGGTTATACTGAAGTCGTGCAAATGTATGTAACAGCCAGAAGGGATCATTTCCAGTCATTCCAGTCCAGACCATATAAAGTATAAATATTCTTGATCAGCATCAACAGCCGAGTCGATATAGCCAAGTCCGTCTGTCCGTCCGTCCGTCTGTCTGTATGAACACCTAGATTTCAGAGACTAGAACAGCTAGAGCAACCACATTTGAAATGTAGACTCCTATTGTCTGCACGCAGATCAAGTTTATTTAAAATCTTGGCCACACCCACCCCCGTCACCACAATAAAAAATGTTAAATAACTTCCACAGTTTTTAAGATATCGATCAAATTTAAAACTTACATTTATATTTATATTTATATTATCAATAAGCCCTAAAATTTTCATCAAGATAGAATAATAAATAGCCGAGTTAAAAAAATGTTGCATATTTTTCGGCTGTTCCACCTCATATAATATTGCGGAGACCACACACATGATCCGTACTCGAGAATCGGACGGACAAGAGAAGTATATGCAAACTTATAAGGCAAACAGCAAACTAATCCATCCTAATGCAATATTCAAAAGGGAACTGAAACAAGCTAAGCGAGCATCACAAAAAAAATTTACTTCTGAAATAACCTCAACCACCCACTCCTCAAAAATAAGGAATAATTTTAGAATATTCTGCGGCACAAAACCCAATCTACCAATAATCTGTATAAAAGACCAAAACACCCAACATTACATCACATCCCACCAAAAAATTGCAGACGCATTCTGCATAAATTGGTCAGCGAATCCAACAGCTCAAATTTTCCATCTATCTTCGAGTCCCACAAACAATCAACATTAAGTATGCAATTTATACATCTCACCTGCAACTCAGCAAAGTTCCTGGAAGACCCTATAATTCCAATAGAACTACAAATCGCCCTACACAGACTCACCGGCCCAGGCTTAGACCGCATATAATAAAGCACCTTCACCCATTTGTTCATCAAAGACTCTTCAATCTCTACAATAACATATTCTAGTCATATATCCCTCACCAGTTTAAACTTAGCCAAATAGTACCCATAATAAAGCCCCAGTCCGATAAAACCCAGATTAATTCCTTCCGATCAATCTCGCTTAACTCATGCCTCGCTAAACTTCTCAACAAGATCATTGCCAACAGACTGTGGTGGTTTGTCCTGCGTAACAAATCGATCGACAGTCGGCAATCCGGCTTTAGGAAGGGCAAGCCCATATCTGACTTTCTAGTGTCCTTAGATTATCAGATATCGTCCGCCCACTCCACAAAAAACCATGCATCTGTTATCTCACTTGGTTTTACAAAAGCTTTTTTATATGGACGTTGACGTACAATGCGCAGTACGTTCAAGTGGCCCATGCGACACCAAGCCTAAGCTTGTTACGCGCGAACCCCAAGCAAAATAGCAGCCCACCTCCCGCCCAACCGACCGAGAGGCGCAGCCGCTAACGTGTGACACGAGATCGCGAAGGAAGAACATAAAGTAATGTTAACTACGGGCTAAATAAGTTAAAATAGAAATTTTTATAGCAGGAAGAGAAGCTTCAGAGTTAATTATTCGGTAGAGTTTATTGTAATCAGCACAGAGGACACGAAACGGTTCATGCAAGGCATAGTTAGTATTACAACGATGTAGTGATAGGGGGGTAAAATTAAGAGTCGGTCTAATAGGAACGTTGAGGTTAATTTGGCCAACCAACTCAGTTGAGTCGATTTCACCATTAATTAGTCTATGTATAAAGATTACGCCAAGCATAACTCTACGGTTAATAAGGGAGGGAAGGTTAATCAAAAGAAGTCTACTAGAGTACGATGGTAAACGGACCTCAGGATTCCAGCCCAAGCCACGAAGAGCAAACAATAAAAACAGTTTTTGCACAGATTCAATTCTATCTTGATGGGTCGAATATTGCGGAGACCACACACATGATCCGTACTCGAGAATCGGACGGACAAGAGAAGTGTACAAAATCTTCGTCGTATAGGGATCATCAAATTCCTTCGACCAGCGCTTAATAAACCCAAGAACACTCCTGGCCCTACAAACAGTAGCAGTAACATGAGAGTCAAATTTAAGTCGGTGATCAAGAATAACCCCAAGATCATTTACCTCATTGGCTGAATCATTTAAGCACTCAAGTGGGACATTATCAAGCATATACGTGGAGAATTGTGGCAAGCTCCTGTAAAATGTCATAACCTTACACTTGGAACTGTTAAGGTTTAAAAGATTATCTTTACACCAAGACTGAAATGCATCCAAGTCAGCTTGCAAATTATAGCGGGAAACCAAATCGTTATATGTTAAAAATAGTTTCACATCATCGGCGTACATAAGCACACGAGAGTGAGTCAAAACAGACGGAAGATCATTTATGAAGAGAGTAAAAAGCAATGGACCCAAGTAACTACCTTGGGGTACACCAGAGGTAACCTGGATTAGTTTCGAATATGAATTACAAAATTGAAGTTGTTGTGTTCTAGAACTTTGGTAATCAGAGATCCAACTAAGAAGGTTAGTTGGGAAACCAATTAAACTCAGTTTATGAAGCAATAAGGAGTGATTAACAGAATCAAAAGCCTTACTAAAATCAGTATAAATGACGTCAGTTTGCATCTTACCAAAGAACCCTTTGATCACTAATGATGTAAGCTCTAATAAGTTAGTGGTAGTAGATCGACGCTTCACAAATCCATGTTGATAGGGTGAAATAATGGAACTACATAAATGTTGCAGTTGAGATGTCATAATTCTCTCAAAAGCTTTTGGAATTGCAGACAACTTGGAAATACCTCTATAATTCTCAACATCCGACTTATTACCTTTTTTATGAAGAGGAATGATATAAGATTCCTTCCACAACACAGGGAAAGAGGACGACTCAAGAGACAATTCAAATAATTTATGAATAGGCTGACAAAGTGCATCAGCACAAAACCTAAGTACACAAGCAGGTACTCCATCGGGACCCGGTGCATACACAGGCTTAACAGAGTTAGGATCGCTAAGGAGAGAGCTTTCAGTGATTACAGGGCTAAAAATACAATTAGACCCATTCAACTGATAGGGGTATGGTTGATTCGCAAAGAAGCTAGAAGACGAGTAGGTTGACGTAAAAAACTCGGCAAACAGATCGGCTATGGCCTGATCAGTGTTTGCTTTCGCATTACCATACCGCACAGAAGAGGGCATAGTGGAAGATTTGCGTTTAGAGTTAACGAACGTATAAAACTGCTTAGGATTGTGCGAGAATTGAAGTCTGCAACGGTTAAGATAGTCTTTATAACATTGTGCGTTCAGCACATTAAATCTAGAACGAGCATCCACATAACGGAAGAAATCAGATGATTTTTTCGAATTTTTATACTTTTTGAAATACCTTGACTTCTTGTTTTTCAAATTTATCAGTTCTCTTGTGAACCAAGGCTGCCTATTAGGACAGCAGGGGAGCTCAAGTGGAACACAAACATCAAAAAGCGAGTACAAGGTATCATAAAAAAGTTGTATGGCAACATCAATATCTGTACAAGTGTACAATTGAGACCAATCGGTTTCAAAAATTAAATCATTCAGTTTTAAAAAATCTGTTTTTTGAAAACAACGGGTTTTAGCCGTCGAGTTTCCCGAAGCAGAGCACACCCGAGAGGGCAATTCAATGGTAAGTTCCAATGTAGGATGAAAGGGGTCCTCAGGAAGAACCAACGGGTCAATTCTAGATGCAACATTGCCGGGGGGGTCCAACAAAAATATTAAATCAAGAGATCTGTTTATCGAGTTGCGAATAGGATTAACTTGTGACAAAGACAACTCAAATAGGCCATCGATAAAATCATGGGACTTCGAAGGTAAATGCGCATTTGATTCATTGTTCGTGGACCACATAACTTCAGGCAAGTTAAAGTCTCCAAGAACAATCAATAGGTCACTGTTTGATAATAACAGATAGATCGACTCAATGGCAGAGAGGTGAGAGGAGTAAATTGTGGTATCGGAATGTGGAGGAATATAGGAACAAGTAATAAATACGGAAAAAGTAGAAAAAGTTATTTTAACACTTATAAATTCGATGTCATGGGGAATTAAAGAATGTGTCAACTCCGACGAAAGGCCGGAATCCACAGCAATTAAAACCCCACCCCCAACGCGGGAAGAGCGATCGCATCTATAAGTGGTATATTTAGTGGGAAAAACTGTTGAATCAGAGATGTCAGATTTTAGCCACGTCTCGGTGAAAACTAGAACATGAAAATCGAAAGATATACTGTCTACAAAGAGTTTAGCTAATTTAGAATTAAGACCACGTACATTTTGATAGGCAAGCAGAAGGGAGGAAACTAGTTTTTTGACGCAGCAGTAGAGGTAGAGGCGCCAGAAGGGTTAGAAGGTAAAGACAAATATATAGGAGGCCGATTTTTCTTTTTGGCAATATACTAGAATAGAAATCCTTTGAACAAATTGTTCTAAAAATTTTATCCGGGACACTTACTTTGAAAGAGGCAACATCCCTCTCATACGAAAACTGAAACTTTTCCACCAAAATACCTGCGGCTTGAATTTTGGCCTGAATGTAGGCTTTAACATCATCAGATGTGAGATCAGGGGCAAGCCGAGAAACAAATATATGTTTCTTCGGTATAATACCTATAAGGGGCTTTGGAGCACTTGATACCCCAGCTACCTCGGTACTGTTTACCGAAATAGGAGGAACACGTAGCGCCACCACTGCACTCCCTATAGGTATACTTTCAACAACAGGGGGGGTAGGGACCTCCTGGACGGACATTTCGGACACTACATCTGATATCGCTAAATTGGGATCAGAGATGCCACTGTCTGTAGTGGTAAAATCTCCAGTACCAATTATCCTCCGCGCTGGAGCCGGAGTATTAGACAATATCAGACGCTGTATGTTAGGAGAAGATGGGCCCTGAGCCTGATCAGGGACAGAAAGAACACTTTGCTCCTGAGGCACACCCGAGCGAATGGTTTTTTTGCGCGTGGGAGACTCATTCATCAGTTTTAAACTGGCGAATTGTGATTCCAGCGTCACAAACTCGTCAGTAACTTTCCGAAAGTTAGCAAACACGCGCTTATGACCATCTCTAGTCTGCCTCATAAACAATCTCATGTCCATTTCTATTTCACGGCAAGACCCACAACTCCACTTCACTCCACTGTCTAGCTCGATGCAGTCTTTAACCCTGGCAGTGTAACCAGCACATTTGACATGCATAACATGGTCACAAAGCCAACACACGATAAAGGTATTGTTGGCGGCAGACGACAACTTGCACTTCTTGTTGAAGCAGACCGGATAACTCATTTTTTAATAGGGCAATTAAATTCTGGGGTCAAACAATCGGCAAACAGTTGGAGTAACCAGAAACAGCTTACAGCTATTTCAAGCAGAGAAAAAACAAAAACTAAATTCACAAAACACACAGTAACTGTAATGCACACAAGTAGTCAGAGCGCGGGTGGACGCGATCGCGAGCGCGAGAGAGATGAGTGGGAGCGGGAGGGAGTTAAGCTACACCAACACCAACAACAACAAGAGAGCGCGATCGGTTGACACGGTTGGCACGGCAACAGGAATGCAGAATTTGTTTTTGCGTTTAGTTTACAAAATAATAGCAACCAAATTAATGAAAGCTATTGTAAATATATTATCCCGAGAACTTATTAGCACAAGACAAACAAGCAGAATCGGTTTTGACACTGGCAAGGAAAATTAAAAGAAGCGCAGGTTAAAAAACACACGTCCGTCATCAAAGAGAATGCGAATGCGATGATTTGATAGAATCGGAAATCATTCTGCGATTGATGAACTTGTAAACTGGAAGATAGGACACAAAATAATAAAATATGTAATAAATTTTATGACAAACAGCACAATCACTGTTTCCATAGGTCAAAATCTTTCAACAACTCTTCCACTATATAATGGCCTACCACAAGGTACACCTTTGTCGGTCAATCTTTTTCTCATAGCCTATAAAATGCTAATTAGGACTATAGCTGTTTATAAACAATTTTCATTCTACGCCTACGCTGACGACTACCAAATATTTAAGAAAATGGGTAAATCCACTTCACTGAATATAGATCCCCTTCTAACCGATACTCTGGAGTGGTGCAACTACTTCGGAGCTAATATCTCCATACAAAAGTGCAAACACTTGCAAATGTGCAGGAAGCACCATTGTCCGGTATCCGTTACCTCCTCACTATCTCTAATAGAAAATTTAACTGACATAAGAATCTTAGGCATTATCTTTAAAAAACGTTACAGTTGGAATACTCAAATTCTTAATCTTCTAAAATCCCTCTCCAATAAGCCAAACATTATCAAACGCTTATACAGCCACAAATTTCAGTGCAACCACTTAATACTAATAAACATTATTAAAGCCACAATAATGTAAAAAATCGACTACGGCTTATATCTTTATGGTAGTGCCCCCAACTCAACCAGGAACAAAATCAAAACCACCTACCAGTCCTATGGGAGCTATAAGATATAGTCATCTGATTTTGACCAAATTTAGAAAATCTGTTTGAAAGCATATAATATTAATAATGGAAGAGTTTAAGAACCCTAATATTGAAAACAGAAAAGTTTTTCTCACTAAGACCCATTTTCCGACCAATGGTTCCTATGGCAGCTATAAAATATAGTCATCCGATCTGGTCGGTTCCGACATATTAGCAGCGTGCAGTAAAAAGAAGACTTTGTGCAAAATTTATGCTCGATAGCATTAAAACTGAGAGACTAGTTTGCGTAGAAACAGACGGACAGACGGACAGCCAGACGGACTGAAAAAGCTCAATCGACTCAGCTCGTCGCCCTGATCAAGAATATATATGGTTTATGGGGTCGGAAATGAATATTTCTATACGTTGCAAACTTCTGGGCAAAATTATAATACCCTTTGCAAGGGTATAAAAATAGACAGTATGTAAATAGCGATTTACCTGGAGAATCACATAGCAAACAGTAAATTTTTTTTATAATACGCTGAATAAATACAAAAATCAATAGAAACAAAAAAAAATACGATTCGTTACCTAGTTTTCTTGATATTCTACCAGAAACTGGACCAAATTGCCTAAAAATGTTTTTTTTTTAAACTGAAAATCGGTCAACTTTGAAGCGTTATATTTAATGAACTAAAAGTATGATTTTATTGAAAATAGCAAATTTGAAATCTTTGAAAAATTTCCTATAAGATAAGATTATTCTATTAATATATTATATTATATATTATTATAATATTGTAAGCGCTCATGAAATTTTTGAGTTTTGCAACCTCATTCGTTCTAAGGGCGCCACTGTGTGACTTTCACGTTCGACATCATGGAAATACCCATATTCCTCCGATTTTGATCAAACTCCCAAAAATTGTGTTGAAACATATAGTATTCATAACTCGTCAAGGGAATAACATGAGCACGTTGCTCATTATTGGTAGTAAGATAGGCATTGAGGAAAATTTGAACAAAAGAAACTTGATGAGAACTAAATTTAGAGCAAGAAAATTTTACCTATGGATATTTATATTTATTAGCGTTTGGTAACTTTTCCTAATCACAATTTCCGATTCATATCAAATATTTAAACAAAAAAATGATTAAAATTGTGCGAAAGAGAATTTCAAAACAGAGGGTAATGTAAAATTGGCTTTACAGGCCCGAAGCGGGCCAAGCCAAGCTTCTCTCAATCTCTTAACGTGTGTGCTTATAATTTTTCGCACAAAAGAAAGGGACCTACAGCTTAACGCCAAATCCTAATGGCAAAGTTTGAGCATTTTGCTTTTTCAGGGCTAGTTACTTCACAGCTGGCGACAATAGCTGGTGAAGATGGCCGGATGTGTACAAGCTATTTTCTAAAGAAAGAAACAAATTTTTATTAGATGGTCCGACACACTAACCGCTGAGCCATACCGGCCACATGTAACAGAGGGTGGTTAGATAAATGTATACAGTTTGCCTATTAAATGAGTGTAGGATTGCCAACCCTAGCAGTGTAAGTAACTTAAGCATCCCAAGATTTATCGTAGGTGATCGACTAGAGCTCGATAGAGATCAAGCAGAAGAGAGAGATTTTAGCTTTTGAAGAGAGCAGACGTGTGCGGAAATCGCTGCGACGCATTAATATAAAGTTGTGAAATAAGCTAAGTTAATAATGGAAAATTATTAAATAAACACTAAAATCATATTATTTAAACTCTACTACGAATGGTGTTTTTTACGGCTTCGAAAGTTGGATCTCTCCAAATTTGGGGGCTCTGCCGGAATGTACCTAAGAAGTGAACGTGAAAATTCCCCAGTGTACCACTAAGTCATTGTGCAAACAACAATTCATTAAGCAAAAACTAAGGTGCAGTAGAAGTATTGTTAAATGTTGCCAAAAACCACTAAGATAAGCAACGACGCAATATAAAGAAGACGAGCAAAAACTACGCAGTTGTTAATTCAAAGAAGAAGACGAGAAAAGACGACGCAGACGAAAGTTCAAAGAAGACGTGCAGCAACTACGCAGCTTAAGCTACAAGAAGAAGACGAGAAGAGACGCCGCAGACGAAAATTCAAAGAAAAAGACGAGAAGAGACGACGCAGACGAAAAATCAAAAATTAGACGTGCAAAACGACGCAGTTGGAAATTCTGTCTCTTTACAGAGTTTTGAGCAAAGAGGAGCAGCAAAACGACGCAGTTGGAAATTCTGTCTCTATAAAGAATTTTGAGCAAAGAGGAGCAGCAGAAACGACGCAGTGGAAATTCCGTTTAGTAAGAGGAACAATTTGTACACCGGAGGAGCTGAAACGACGCATTTGAGGATTCTGCACAACAACAAAAGCGAACGAAGACGACGTCATTTGATTTCGTCACAACGGCATTTGTGGTAGATTTGAAAATTCAAGGATCGAGCAGCAGGCACAGCGAGACAGATGGAGGCAGTGAAACAAAGCAGTAACGTGCAAACAACAACCGTTTCAATTTGTCCAGATCGGTCAACAGAGAAGAGCAGGAGCAAACGTGGAGTGGAGGTTATCAAGGCAGGCAAGGCCAAAAAGGCGATGGTGTCAACGGGAATTTTAGAGGACAAACGACAAGCACCAACAAAGGTGGCGCGACTGTACGCGGATGTTCAAAGGTTCAGTAATACACATATTTACAATTTTGATTAACGTTTCGTAAACAATATTTAATGTGAATTTTAACCTTAATTTGTATTTTGTGTAAAGAAACGATGTAATTTTTGTAATATGCAACGCATCGAGATAGCACAGTTAAAGATAGCCGAACTTAAAGAATTACTAAGAGAGCTAAATTTACCGCTCTCAGGTGTTAAGGTAGTTTAACAAGAAAGACTACTTTTATACTTTTGGCCTATACAAGACGATAACGAAGAGTCTATATATGAGGAAGCAGAAAACAGAGAAGAAGAAAACCTTGAAACAGAAAACAGAGAAGAAGAAAACTTTGAGGCTGAAAACAGTGAAGCAGAAAATTGTGACGAAGAATCTTCAAGTGACCAAATTGTGACAATGTCGATATTTACATTAAGAGATATAGAAGACTCCCTTTCAGCTTTTACAGGTAATGGTACGCAGGACGTTGATGAGTGGCTGCGAGACTTTAAACTTAATGCTGCAACTGTGCAGCGAAACGATTTGCAAAAATTGATATATGGGAGACAACTAATAAAAGGCGCAGCTAAATTATTTTTGAACAGTCAATCAAACATAAATGATTGGAATTCTTTAGAGCCAGCTCTGAAAGAAGAATTTAGTGAGAAATTGTTCGATAAGCAAGTGCATAAGATGCTAGAGAACAGGAAGAAGACCCAAAAAGAAAGTTTGACAGAATATTTCTATAGTATGTGTAGACTAGCAAAGCAAGGTCAGTTAGAGGAAGTGAGCGTAATAGAATATATTATTGACGGCACTCCAGACTCTAAGCTAAACAAAATATGCTTGTACCAAGCAACAAATTTCAGAGAGTTTCGTGAAAAAAATGAACATTTACGAAAAAATAATCGCGAGCTCAGCGCGAGTTCAGGTTTAAGCCGAAAGCAAAGGCTGAAAATAATACAACCAATAACAGTGAGGGCGAAAGACATTGCTATAATTGAGGAGACAGCACTCATTTGGCAAGAGATTGCAAGGACGGAGTGAAATGCTATAATTGTAACCAGATAGGACAAAAGGCAATTCAGTTAGGGTATTCACCAGCTCTCGTAAAAGCGTAAATCAAAAAGCGTAAACTCCAAAAGTTTACGACACAACAACAAAACACATAGGAAAAAAATTACCAACCTTTTATTGCCCTGGGGTATGTTTATAAAATCGCCCGTAAAAGTGGAAAAACTTGACGTGTTCAAAGTATCGCCTAAAAGTACTCAGTATCGTACTTGTCTGATATAGAAATTTAGATACCTGTTTTTAGGTGTAGCCGTTGGCTGAGTGGATAGGATTGTCGCCTTGTATTTTTTGATATTCCGGCTCGAATCCCGGTAAAGGATGGTGGATCAATAATTTTTTTTTTTATTAAAAAAGCTTAAAACTATGGCCGAGGTCAGAAAAGATGTCAAGCACAAACTATAACAAATGGAAACAAAACAATAATAAGTCAGCTCCATGGTTCGAACACACGTCTTACCGTCTACGAGTTATGCATGCAGTGCTCTACGCCACTGAGGCGTCTGAAATTAGTTGTAAATAGTAAGTATTAGGCTCAATTAATAGCAAAATTCACAGCCTGTCAAAAACAACTGGGTTACCCCAAAAATAACGAGGGTAAACAGAAGGGGTGCTCAATAGCAGCGTCGCGTAAATTTACACAATTACGCTTTTACGCGGGCTAGTGAATACCCTAAGTGTGATGCAAAAGGTGCAAGAAAGGATGTGAAAAAGGAAAGAGCTAACATACAGCAACTTTCGCAGACTACCTTTAATCGAGCTTTTAAGAATGTGAAAGTTGGTAATGGACAGATAGACGCATTATTTGATTTTGGCAGCGACATATGCACCATTAGTGAGAAGGCATATAGACAGTTATGCCCAATTGCATTAAAACGGACGTAAAAGAATTGATCGGAATAGGTGGAAACAAAGTCTTCACTTTCTGTTCGTTTAGCGTTGCGACTAAGTTAGACAGCGTTCCTTTGGAAATATGCTTCCACGTAGTGTGCAATGGGGATACCCTATACGATCGTGTGATTGGTATCGATGTTCTAGATTTTTTCAGTGCGACTTTAGGGGCTAAAGGCGTTATTTTCAACGCAGTTGCTCAAAGACCAAGACGCTTACCATTCGATGATCATGAGAAAGTCGATGCACAGATTAGGGATTGGTTAAAGAGGGTATAGTTCGCCATAGTACTTCGGAATATGCAGCTCCTGTTGTACTAGCAGCTTAGAAGGATACGACCAAAAGAATATGCTGTGATTACAGAAAGCTTAACGAGAAGATTATCCGTGATAACTTTCGAATGATTTTGATTGATGATGTTTTACATAAACTTCAGAAAGATCGCGTTTTTACCACGCTAGGGTAATGGATTCTTCCATGTTCCAGTGCACGAGAGTTCACGTAAATATACTTCATTCGTCACTCAAAGTGGTCAATACGAATTTTGTTTTGTACCATTCGGGATTTCGAACTTCCCAGATGTGCTTATGAGGAATATATTTGCCGTTTTGAGACCATTGATAGATGACGGTACGTTGATTTTATATATGGATGATAATACCATTCCGTCAAAAGACGAAAAAGAAGGACTTGAGAAGTTGGAAAAGTTGTTAAGACTTGCAGAGATTTCAGGCTTGCGCATAAAGTGGGAAAAATGTCAGATGCTACAGCGAAAAGTTAATTTTTTGGGGTACATCATAGAGTGTGGGACCATTAATCCCTCAAAAGGGAAGACGGCGGCTGTCGATTACTTTCCAGTTCCGCGAGATAAGAAAGGAGTTAAACGCTATTTGGGCTTAACTTCTTATTTTCTCAGGTTTGTGAAGGAGTTACAATTGCAAGGCCACTTACGAATTTAATGAAAAAGAACGTTTCATTTAAAATGGGCGAAGAAGAGCTAGCATCGTTCAACCAATTGAAAGCTTGTCTTTCTAGTTCTCCGATTCTGAAGTTGTTTGATCGGAAGAGTGCTGCATAGGTTCATTGTGATGCTAGTATGTATGGGTATGAAGCTGTTCTTTTACAGAAAGATTCGGAAGATCAACATTACCGCCCTGTAGAATATTTGAGTCGGAAGACAACACCAGCAGAGGAAAAATATCCTTCTTATGAGTTAGAAGTACTTGCTATAATTCAGGCTCTAAAGAAGTGGAGAGTTTACTTGCTCAGAATAAAGATTAAAATTGTGACTGACTGTAACGCATTTAAGATGACGATGAAGATAGAGGATGTTCCCGTTAAAGTGCCACGTTCGGCTATATTCTTGCAAGATTTTCAGTTTGAAATCGAGCATCGCTCAGGGACGAAGATGAAACACGTCGACGCTTTGAGTAGAGTTCATTGTTTGTTGTTACAAGATTCGTTAAGACATCGTATAATGCAGACTCAGAGTCAATTTGAGTGGATAAAAGCAATTTGTAAAGTACTAGAAACTGGTGCTTACGATAATTATTAATTAAAACAGGGCTGCAAACCGGGTTTGAGTCGAACCGGTTCGAACCCGGAAGTCGGATTATTTTTTACTGTGAACCAAACCCTGAACCGAACCACGAGGAAGAAAATAGATGAGCCCGAACCCGTTCCGAACTCAAGCTTTTGGTTCGGTTCAAAAAAAATGGTTATACACATTAAAATTTATTTGGGTTCCCTTCTATGTAGGTAACAGCAGAGTCGACAATTAGAAATATAACAATACGGAAAGTCGGTCAAGCCAGACTATGATATACTTTGCACATGCGAAAGTGAATATGTATATGTATGTGCTCTGGAGAAAACTGGCACAATTTTTTCATCTTATACATATACATATCAAAAAACTTCATTGCCAGCTTGCCATGAAGCTTTGCCTGCTTCGACTGTCCCCCTACACCTCTTCCCTAAAAACAAAATCTGCATGAGGAACTTCATGAAGCTTGCTTCACCGTGTAAATGCGGACTAACAATATATCTAGGCGTCAAGTGTATACCTATTGTATTGTTATTTTAAATATATTGGGTAAAACGTGCAACGAACCAAGGTTCGAACCAAAACCAACGCCCAAAAACCTCGAACCTCAAATTTCCGAACCTTAACCGTTGGTAAATTTTAGTTCGGACCTGCAAACTGGAGGTCCCGAAAAATTTTTTGGGTTTGCAGCCCTGATTTAAGGTATGAAGTTTTGCACAAATATCAGGTTAACGAGTTGATCGTAATACCGTCTAAAATGGAGAGCGAAATCATCACTACGGCCCATCGTCAAGGACATTTTGGTGTCATAAAGACAGTTGATTTAATTCGGCGGGATAACTATATTCCAGAATTTGCTCGTAAAGTGGATGAGATCGTTAAGTCTTGTGTAGAGTGTATCGTGAGTGACTCTAAACATGGCAAGAACGAAGGGTTTTTGAATGCCATCGACAAGTCCGACGAACCTTTGCATACGTACCACATTGACCATATCGGACCGATGGAGTTGACAAAGAAACAGTACAACCACTTACTTGTCGTTGTAGACGCATTTTCTATATTCGTTTGGCTTTATCCAACGAAGAGCACTGGTGCAGATGAGGTGATTGACAAATTACAGAAACAACCCGAAGTATTTGGTAATCCAAGGCGCTTGATATCGGATAGGGGTACTGCATTCACTGCTAATGTATTTGAGAAGTACTGTAAGGAGCACGGGATCCAGCATTTGCTTATTGCGACAGGAGTGCCAAGTGGAAACGGCCAGGTCGAGCGAATTAACAAAATTGTTATAACGTTGCTAACCAAGCTTTGTGCAGAAGACCCAAAATTTTTTGTTTGTATTGTTATTGTAATTTATTGAACCGAACCTATTCTTTCGAAAAAGTGGTCGGGTTCGGGCTCTGATTCGAGGAGTCAAAAATATAGGCGCATTTTCTATATTCGTTTGGCTTTATCCAACGAAGAGCACTGGTGCAGATGAGGTGATTGACAAATTACAGAAACAGTCCGAAGTATTTGGGTATCCAAGGCGCGTGATATCAGGTACTGCATTCACTGCTAATGTATTTGAGAAGTACTCTACGGAGCACGGGATCCAGCATTTGCTTATTGCGACAGGAGTGCCACGTGGAAACGGCCAGGACGAGCGAATTAACAAAATTGTTTTAACGTTTCTAGCCAAACTTTGCGCAGAAGACCCAAAGGCCTGGTATAAACATCTTGGAAGGGTTCAACAATTTTTAAATTCCTCTCCTCCGAGAAGTACTAAAATATCTCCGTTCAAGATATTGACAGGAATGAAAATAAGAACTAAATATGAAAGTGAATTGGAAGACCTTTTAGAACAAGAGTATCTGATTTTGCTGCAGGAGCATAAACAGAATATACGTAAAACAGCCAAAGAAAACATTGCACAGCTACAAGAAGAGAACCGCAAGTCATGTAACAAGTGCAGGAAACCTGAAAAAGAATACGAAGAATAAGCGCACACGATTTGGGGCTGGATTAAAGCTTAAAAGGAAGTACTCAGGACCGTATATAGTAAAGCGTAAGCTTAGACATGGTAGATACATTGTTGAGAAACTGGGTGACGATGAGGGTCCTGCCAAAACTAATACAGTGTCAGAGTATATGAAGATGCGGTCTCCATCATTCGGGTCGAATAAAGAATCAGGACGGCTGAATATAGGATTGCCAACCCTAGCAGTGTAAGTAACTTAAGCATCCCTAGATTTATCGGTATCGTAGGTGATCGACTAGAACTTGATAGACAGCCAGCAGGAGAGAGAGATTTTAACTTTTGAAGAGAGCAGACGTGTGCGGAAATCGTTGCGACGCATTAATATAAAGTTGTGAAATAAGGTAAGTTAACAATGGAAAACTATTACATAAACACTGAAATGCTTCGAATGCGGCTTCGAAAGTTGGATCTCTACATGAGTAATGAGTCAAAGGGGTGGAAAAGCGTCGGGAAAGTTTGGATGCGAACATTTTTTTTCATCCGTTTGACTTAAAATTTGGTTTGAAAGCAAAGTAAGCGAAAGCGAAATATGGTGGTGGAATGTGGAAAGGTGGAATGTGTGTGTGATGTGGGTGGAAAGTTGGTGGGGAATAGGTGGGGAGTGGGTGGTGAGTGGGCGGGTGGAAATTGTGTGGGTGGAAAGTGGGTGGGATGTGGGTGGAATGTGTGTGTGAGGGAAGTTGGTGGGGAGTGGGTGGGGATTGGGCGAGGAGTGGGTGGTGAGTGGGCGGGGATTGGGTAGGGAGTAGGTGGGAATTGGGTGGGGAGTGATTAGGAAGAGGGTGGGATGTGGGCTGTAAGTGGGTGGGAATTGGAGGGAAAACACAGCAGCAAAGTCGTAACGGCGAAAAGGCAAAGTACTAAGACGTTGATTTCAAGCCGACGCACAGTGGTCGATTCTGACAATCTGGCAGGCAATAAATGCTAACTTCAAAATTAAAAACTTGTTGATGTTTTTAATTTTCTTGAAAACTTACATTGGCGGGAGCCAATGCTTATTCCGATTTTTATATATTTTTATAGTCAATAGTCACGATGTCGTGAGCGTGCAAAACTCACGATACTTTTCGGCACATACCTAAAAACATTTTCGCGATTTTTTAAGTTGTTTTGTTTTGCGCTGAAATAGTTAAAGATTTGCGATTTGTTGTAAAGTAAGACTTTAATTTGACAATAGTTGGTATGTATTTAATAAAAAAAATTTGTGTTTGTCCTGTTCTTATGTGTATTAGCGGTAAATCGATGTCGAACTTAACATTTCTTTTAGAGTATATTTACATACATACCCGAGACTTTGGTGGAGTATAACTTTTGATATTGGCCCGTATTGGTCTTAAATCTTTATGTGTTTGTGAAAATAGTCCATTGTGAATGGTCATGTGTCAATATGAACTGCAACTTTCTGCAACTTATTAGTTTATTACATTTTATTGGTAAAATGTCAATCTTGAGAAGCACACCATTCTGTTGGATGAACCACAACCGAAATTTTTTTTATATGAATACGATAAAAGATTCAATGCAAGCTCTACTACAGTCGTCATACCATCTAATATCGTCAATATCAAAAAGTACTTCATAGAGCTCAAAAAATTACATTTAACCCGATAAAGGGTCCAGAACTCAGAAGGTGAATATCATTAATTTGTATACCCTTGTAGAGGGTATATTAAAATTGTCGAGATGTTTGTAACGCATAGAAGGAAGCATCTTCGACCACATAAAGTATATATATTCTTGATCAGCATGACGAGCTGAGTTATATAGCCATCCGTCCGTCTGTCCTTCTGTCCGTCTGTCCGTCCGTTTCTATGCTATCTCCTCCGTCAGTTGTAAAGATATCTTAACCAAACTTTGCAGGAAGTCTTTTGGTACAAATACGCTTCAAATTTGTAGGAACCGGCCAGATCGGATGACTATAGCGTATAGCTGCCATAGAAACCATCGGTCGAAAATGTTGTTTTATTGAGAAAAAGTTTTTTGTTTTCAACGCAAAAGTCCCCAAACCTCGTATTTATAAGTTTTCTATGCATTCACATAATTCCACCAAGTTTGATAGGACAACTATATAATGGTATAGTATAGCTGTAAAAAATATGTACATTTGGCCGAATGTACATATTTGTGTCAGTGGAATCAGGCTACTAATTTATATAAATAATACAAGCTACAAGGGTATATAAACTTCTGTCGAGCCGAAGTCAGCTTTCCTCTATTTTTTTTTACTAAAATTACCTTTATCTACCTTTATTTATATCAATTTGAATAGCTTACGAAAGAATTTTGAGTTATTTCAAATAAAAAAAAAATTTTTTTTTATAATTATTTAACATTACCATTAAAATTTAAAATTTCAAAATATTTTTTTGCTTAATTAGTTTCCTTTGTTTAAATACCAATTTACAAAAATAATTCCAAAAAAATACTTAATTATTTTGTATGTTATTAATTATTGCCTGCCAGATTGGCACAATCGACCACTGTGCGATGTATGATATCATCTCTGGGTTGGAGGATTATAGGGATTTCCTTCTCCAGCTTCTCAGAGTCCCTTAGGCTTACTATGTGGTTTCTACCCACTCCTTCTGCTGTTAGTCTTAGCAGTGTTGCTTTCTTCTTCAGGCAGATGGTATGGTGGAGTGGTGTTAGCTCCATCAAGACCTCTAATGCCGCCGTCGGACAGGTACGCATGGCTCCGGTCATGCATATACATGCCAGCCTTTGCAGTTTTTGCAGCTGCGTCCTTACAGTGAGGAGATTTGCCCTATCTCCCCACACTACAGCTCCATAAGTGAGCATGGGTCTCACTACCATGAGGTATAGCCAACGGCGTATGAGTGGTGCCATACCCCACGATTTTCCGGCTATGCTCCTACATTTATCTAACATATAGCAGCTATCTGGAAGAAGAGAAATCGGCCCTTAGTCGATGAATTTAACTCAATATTGTGGTAAGACTGTTGAATAAAATTTTTAAGTTTTTCATCCGATCAGCTCCAAACTTATTTTCATAGCTTTATATTATAAAATACTACGAACGTTACTTTTAAGTTTTGTAAAATTCGGAAAATTGGCAGAAAATTGTTCCAAAAAACTTTTGTTTTCCATTCGATCGAATTTAAAACCATTTTTAGAGGTTTATATGGAAGTCCCACAAAAGTGATATGGATGGAACGATTAGCTTCAAGCTCATCTTTAAAGCTACACGTACAAAAACATGGAATATGTGACTTTCTAATTGGTAAATCTACCTTCAAAGTCGTTAAATGACCGTAAAAATATTGTATGATTTTTTTGTTGTTTTTTATCCGATCTCCAAACTTATTTTCAAAGCTTCACACTAACAAAATTATTCCAATTTGATTTCCAAAATTTGGAAAATTAGGCGGAATATGGTTACAAAAAACAACTTTATTGCTCTCCATTCAATCGAATTCAGAGTTCCATATGGAAATTCCATAAATAAACACGAAAGAAAGTCGGTCAAGCCCGATTATAACATACTCTGTACCCTTAATGTCGCAGCTCGCATTTGCTCACGAGTCATACGCGCTCATCTCTAAGTTTCTCTCTCTCTCTCTCCCCCACTAAGATTGCCTCTGTTGAACTGAATGCTGTGGTTATGGGTGGGGGGTGCGTGGTGCTAACTGGCCGTTTTTTGCTCATAACTTGAGTATCGTTCATCCGATCTTTATCATTCATTCAGCAAATCGATAAATAATTTTGTTTAATAGATATCTCTAGAAGGTACGAACAATCTATCACAAACTGTGGAAGATATTACGTTTTTTCCAAATTTGCGGGGGCGGGACGGGGCGTGGCAAAATTTAAAAAAAAAAACTTTATCTGCCTTCAAGTATAAGAAATATATGTCCCATTCATGTCAAACCTCTATCTCTTACCATCTCTGAGATCGCTTCGTTCATACGGACGGACGGACAAGCAGACAGCCGGACATGGCTATATCGACTCGGTTGTTGATGCTTATCAAGAATATTTATATTTTATAGGGTCGGAGATGATTTCTTTTGTCTGTTACATACTTTTGCACAAACTTAATATACTCTATGTACCTTCGGTACAGAGTATAATTATTCTCTTTTTTTTCAAAATCCACCCACCTTCGTGGTGAGGTAAGTTATAAATTTTTGCCCAATTAACTTCAAACTCATTTTAAAAGCTATACATTCAAAAATGTGAAATATGTGTCTTACAAATTCAAGAAAATCTACATACACAAAGCTATAAGCTAGTAAAATAGTATAATACAACTAAAAATTGATTAATTCAGTTTTTTTTAGCTTTAAGCCTGTTAAGCAGGCGGCAAAATCAAATAAACGAAAAAGAGAGGCAAATCACCGTCCGTAAGAACCGAAAAGAAATATTCCAATAAAGAGAGTCATATTCATGCACTTTTTGGTCAAACAATATTAACAGGAATTTCCCATTTGGTTTTAAATTAATAACTAAAACGCTAACTTACGCTCTCTTTTTTTATACTCTGTACCAAAGGTACACAGAGTATATTAAGTTTGTGCAAAAGTTTGTAATAGCCAGAAGGAATCATCTCCGACCCTATAAAGTATATTTATTCTTGATCAGCATCAACAGCCGAGTCGATATAGCCATGCCCGTCTGTCTGTCTGTCTGCCTGTCTATCTATCTGTCTGTCTGTCCGTCTGTCCGTCCGTCCGTATGAACGAAGAGATTTCAGAGATGGTAAGATATATTTCCCCCCCATACATATATTTCTTATACTTGCAGGGAGATAAATAAAAAGCTTTCAGGCACTCATTCTCCATGGCAAATGCAAAATGAATGTGGAAACCTCATGTATATAATTTAATGAATTGGCAGAGGACGTGATTTCGCAAGTAGCTGATGCAAATTCGTGTAAGGCTTTGAAAGATTTACTGGTTGTTGCGGAGGAGGAAAGCTTGAAAAGCCGTCTCTTCAAAAAGAAAGCAGCCCCGCATACTCAATTGTTGTGACAGTACAAAAATTTAGAATGGACAAGTTCAAGAATTATTTAATGATGTCCCGTGCATAGTTAAGGACTCTCACCTCATTGCCCATTGAATACTTTATTAAAATGAACATTTGTAGACCCTTCTTTACGTGACCCTGGATAAACTAATTGCCAACGTAACTGTAAACGAGATCGTAAGTTAAAGTCGGCTCTAACCGACTTCGATATACCCGTTACTCATGGAAAGAAATGTTCGATAGCCTTCCTGTGTACCTGAGGTGAGACAGCCGAAAAGTATGCAACATTTTTAACTCGGCTATTTATCATCCGATCTTGATGAAAATTTCAGGGATACAGGTGTGTTATAAATATAAGTTTTAAATTTGAGATCTATATCTCAAAGATTGTGGGAGTTATTCAACATTTTTTATTGTGGGGCCGGGGGTGGGCGTGGCAAAAATTTGAAATAAACTTGATCTGCCTGCTGACAATAGGAGTCTACATTTCAAATTTGGTTGCTCTAGCTCTTTTAGTCTCTGAGATCTAGGTGTTCATACAGACAGACGGACAGACGGACGGACGGACGGACATAGCTATATCGACTCGGCTGTTGATGCTGATCAAGAATATATATACTTTATATGGTCGGAAATGATTCCTTCTGTCTGTTACATACATTTGCACGACTTTAGTATACCTTTTTACTCTAAGAGTAACGGGTATAATAAAAGCCAGCGTTATGGTATTTGGCTGCTGGCAAAACAGGAGTCCTTCTTATAAGTAAATGACCGTTCAACATAGGATAAAGATCTAGCCATTCGATATTCGAGTTTGTTGTGCACAATTGCGCCGGGCTTACAACATACATTAAATGGCTAACAAATTCTTGAGGAAAATTCAAGGGGGAGCAGTGGGTGCTATTGACAACGGTTATATAAATTTAATAGTATGTTCTAAATTCTATTTTGCAGTTTGTCGTCAAAGATTCAAAGTTTCCGCCAACTAAAAATATCGATTACTTTGTTGCCTGAAAATTCTATCAAATAAGTTCACCAGCAGCCAAACACTTTTTTGTTGATTGATGATTTATGTTAGATGATTTGTGTGTGCTGATGAACGCGCTCAATGTAAGTGACCAGTCCATATATGTATTTCTTGTAAAACGTAGTGAATCGGATCGTTATCGAAACTGATCGAATGTGTTTATCATCAAGCTCCGCAACTTCTTTTTCCGCAATATTAAATAAAACGAGAGCGTAAGTTAAAGTCGGCTCTAACCGACTTCGATATACCCGTTACTCATGGAAACAAATGTTTAATAGCCTTCCTGTATGCCTGAGGTGGGCCAGCCGAAAAGTATGCAACATTTTTTAACTCGGCTATTTATTATCCGCACAGCACAGTGCGCTCTCTAAGTCTCTCTCTCTCTCTCTCTCTCTCTCTCTCTCTCTCTCTCTCTCTCTCTCTCTCACTAAGATTGCTGCTGAACGCATTGCTTAGGTTATGGGTGGGGTGGGTGGTGATTGTTAACTGACCGTTTTTTGCTCATAACTTGAGTATCGTTCATCCGATCTTTATCATTCTTTCAGCAAATCGATAAATAATTTTGAGTACTAGATATCTCTAGAAAGTACGAACCATCTATCATCAAAACTGTAGGAGATATGACGTTTTTTCCAAATTACGGGGGCGTGAGGGGGCGTGGCAAAAATTGAAAATAAACTTGATCTGCGTGCAGACAATAGGAGTCTACATTTCAAATTTGGTTGCTCTAGCTCTTCTAGTCTCTGAGATCTAGGTGTTCATACAGACGGACGGACAGACGGACATGGCTATATCGAATCGGCTGTTGATGCTGATCAAGAATATATATACTTTATATGGTCGGAAATGATTCCTTCTGGCTGTTACATACATTTGCACGACTTTAGTATACCCTTTTACTCTACGAGTAACGGGTATAAATATAAAACTATTATAATAAAATCCACCGCGAAGTGTGTGAAGTGCCCAAGTGTAACAACAATTGTTTGTGTGCTTCTGTGCTGCAGCGAGCTGGTTGTTTGCCACCTGTGTTGTTGACACAACTACAACCACAACCATTACCTACCCTAACCCCTGTGTAGCTGTTGTTGTTGCCGCTGCCGGCGAACGCTATTCCCGCCGAGACACACACTCAGCAAAGGACGTACGGATCCGGACCAGCCAGGTGGGAGAAGGTTTTGGGCTTACCACAGTGCATAGCGGAGTGACTTTTTTGAGGCGCCTTGTAGCTTAAAACTCTAAAATATTTGGATGTTTTTGATTCTCTGGGCAAAAGAACGACCCTGTCTTTCGTCAGTGCTGGGCTACCCGTCAGTGCTGACACTTAAGCCAGAGATCAATTTTTTTTTGGAATCTAGCCTTTTTATAGCTAGATTCCATATTATTAATATATTATTTTTATTAAATTATTTCCCTAATTGCACACATTAAAAGTAAAATTGGCTCAAACAGCACCTCCAGGAGGGCCAGGGCCAAGCTTCTCTCAATCTCTTGGCGTGTGTGCTTATAATTTTTCGCACAAGAGAAAGGGACCTACAGTTTAACGCCGAATCCGAACGGCAATAGTTAGAGAATTTTTGCTTTTTCATGGCTGGTTACTTCACAGCTGGCGCCAGTAGCTGGCGAAGGTGATCGGGTGTGTAAAAAGCTTTTTTTCTAAAGAAAGAAAAAACTTTTTCTATTAGATGGTCCGAGGCGGGATCGAACCCACAACCTCCCGCACCAGCCGCCACACATACGACTGGTACGCCACGCCCGACCACAATTGCACACATTAACTAGAGGAAATATAGAAAGCACAAACTAGCCGTTTTAAGGCTAGATTCTTTTTAAGTGGATAAATTCATCTAATTTATTTATTTATTTTATAACTAGTGTGAGTTGGCTGGCTCTAGGTCCGAAAAAGTTGCGTTTGTTCACAACTTGTAAACAACTTATGCATTGTACCACCAAAAAGACCTGGTTGCCTATACAGAACTGTTTCATCGTTATCCCTAACGACTCTTCAGTAGGCTTTTTGCTGAAGAAAGCATGATTGCCAACTGCCTCTCCATACAATCATTGCTTAGATCAGTTGGGAACTGCTTAAAGCAATGAAAGCAAAAATAGACAAGCAATGAGTGCTTTCATCTTTCTGGTGGTAATGCTGACAAGAAGAGCTCCAGTCAGCCACAAGCGTCTGGACCTTCTACTAGTAGGAAGTCACTGAGTGGACCCATTGTAATCAGCAGAGCCGCGAATTTTATCAGGCCCGACCCAACCAAACCCGGACCACACGAAAAACCGAAGGCTTTTCGTATCCTGAGACGGATTGTAACAGATCCGATCAGGGAAGACCAGACCACCAAGGAGGACTTTGCTAATATTCAGGAAGACATAGCCTGGGCAAAGATAGTCTTTCCGGACTTCTCCATGGATCAGACCCCCAAAGGTCTACCCACCGCTGACGTGCAGTCAGCCACCGCGACTGCAAAGTCCGCCACCGCTACTGCGCAGTCAGCCACCGTGACTGCGCAGCCAGCCAACGCGAGTAAAAGGGACAGATCCATGGAGGAACCGCAGGCAACATTTCACAAACGAGCGAAAAACCACGGGACCCCACTAAAGATATCTTTTGCTGAAGTGGCTTAGAGCAAGAGAATATTGGGGTCGTAGACGATGGTAGCCCTACCGAAAACATTCCAAAACGCTTTTGGAAATGGATCGAGGCAGCCACTAGTCGTGTCACGCTGGTACTGCTCGAAAACCCTGGAGCACCGTTTTTATGCTACAGCATTGGATGGTTCCAAGGAAACATCCGGCTGGTGGCATGCGAGGATGAGCGATCGGCAGAGCTTTACAAAGCCGCCATCGCAAAAGTGGGAGCGGTATACCTAACAGCGCACCTAAGCGCACCTCTACCTAACAGCGCACGGCTGAGGGTAGTGGATGCAAAGGACATTCCATCATGTCCGTGAGCAAGGGCTTGGTTACCCATCCACCCTTCGGAACCGGAGAAAATTTTGCAGAAGCTGAGGTTGCTTAACCCAAGCTTCCCCACTAGCAACTGGAAGGTCCTCAAAGTGCAGCGCTCTACCCGAGCAACCACTTTGGTGACCTTCCTTATTGATAACGACACGGTGGACGCTCTCACCAAGAGCGAAGGAGTCCTCTACTACGGATTCTATAGGGTCGTTATGACCGTTTACAAAACGGACACGAATGCGCTTGCGAACTTGGCGGCGAACATAGAGGAAGAGACGCCTAGCGATGAGGAGATGGAAGTCGAGCGTACCCCTCCAAATGAAGAGCGCTCTGGTTACATCTCGGGAGGGTCAGACTACGGTTCATCCTTTGGACGACTCTACACCGAGCAGGAGCTACTGCAACCAGAGGATGCCGATGCGACGCTGACGGAGGAGGCGTTTTTTAACGACAATGATGCAGGTTTATTTGCAGAACCTGCAGAACCTGTAAATAAACCTGCTTCGTTGTAAAGCAGCAACCGCTGCACTTCTACTTCGGCTGGCAACAGGCGAAGTAGACATCGTACTCGTCCAAGAGCCGTGGATTTCAGGATCAACGGCTTGAGGACACCTTAATACAATCTTTTTCAAACTCATGGTAACAGAAAATCCGTACTTGTGTTCTCACCAAGAAGCATTATAACACATTTTACTTCCCCAATTCAGTGATGGAGACGTCACCACAGTCGCCGTGACACTGGGGGAAAAAACATTAAGGATAGCTTCATTTTACATGGCTCACGACACGGAGGGTCCACCACCACCGGAAGAATTAAAAAACCTCATACGAAACAGCAGGAGCAGTCGCACTAGCCTCATACTAGGAGGCGATGCGAACGCCCATCATACACATTGGGGCAGCTCAGATATTAATGAACGTGGTGAGTCACTCTTTAATTATCTTCTAAGTACGAATATGGTTCTCGCCAACAAAGGTTATAATACAAAACCAAAAGGAGGTTTTAGACATCACCCTCATTTCGGAGGACCTCTGTGACCAAATCGTGTCTTGGAAAGTCATCGGTATATAGAGTACAAGTTCAGCAATGATTGCCCTCCTCATATTAAAATCCAAAATCCCAGAAGAAAAAACTGGGAAACATACAGTAAATATCCAACAAAAAATATTGAACCCGTTCCGCCGTTTACACCAACCACCGGGGAACAGATAGATAAACTAGTCGACACTTTTACCACAGTGTGTTCTAATTCCTTCAATAGGGCCTGCCCCCTAGAAAACAAAAATCCACACATAAACCTCCATGGTGGAATACGGAGCTGGACAAGCTCAGGAAGGAATGTAGGGAATTATACAAGGAAAAACTAAACACATACAAAAAAGCGCTAAAAAAACTAAACGCACCTCTTGGGCTTATTTCTGTAGCAATATAGAATCCACATCTGACGCATCGCGCCTTAGAAAGATCTTGGCAAAATCACCTATTTCGCCAGGTCTTTTGCAAAATGAAGACGGAACCTGGACTGACTCCAGCGAGGAATCCTTGGATCTCCTGCTGACCACACACTTTCCAGCATGTTCCAGTACCCCACAACCGACAATTAGGCAACCAGACCTTTCAAGACCACTAAAGCCAAAATTAAATGGGCAATCCACACATTCGAACCCTTTAAGTCACCAGGAGCAGACAATATTTTTCCGGCCCAGCTTCAAAATTCTTTTGAGCACACCATGGCGTGGATATACCTAATTTTTACAAGCTGCCTTTAGGTTCGCTATATACCTACAAAATGGAGGGAATCAAAGGTGGTATTTATACCCAAGGCTGGCATAGCCTCACATGCTAAACCCAACGACTATAGGCCAATAAGCCTATTCTCATTTCTTCTCAAAACTCTTGAAAGACTAATTGACGCCCACCTAAGGCAGACTATTAACCCTTCTCTCAGCAAATACGCAACACGCATACTGCAAAGGCAGATCCACAGAAACTGCATTACATTCCCTAGTTTCAAGGATTGAAAAATCGCTTGAAATAAAAGAATACTCTCTGATAGCATTTCTAGACATACAGCGTGCCTTTAACAATATCTTACCTGGTGCCATCACCACTGCCTTGGAGGATGTGGGAGTGGATGCGCCACTGGTTGGATTCATCAACCTAATGCTCTCAAGTAGAGCAGTGAATTCAAGTCTTAGTGGTGCAACTGCTCGTAGATTCGTATACCGAGGCACCCCGCAAGGGGGCGTTCTTTCCCCGCTTCACTGGGTCGTAGCAGTCAACAAATTGCTGCGCCTCAAGGAGGCGGAGGGACATGAGGTGGTGGCTTATGCAGATGACATTGCTATATTCAAATGCGGAAGTTTTCCACAAACCTTATGTGACCTCATGCAGACTGCGCTCGCGACACTCTCTGAGTGGTCATCTTCTTGCGGCCTGTGTGTTAATCCGAAAAAGACGGAACTAGTTCTCTTCACACGGAGATACAAAGTTCCAGATCTTATTCCGCCCAAACTAAACAATATAAGTTTGGAATTCAAAAACACTGCCAAGTACCTGAGCGTCGTACTGGACAGGAAACTACTCTGGCACGACAATATTTCTGAGCGAGTAAAAATCCATTGACCTCTTCTCATGTAAGCAGGCGATAGGCCGTGAAATGGGGATAGTTCACTGGCTATACACAGCCATTGTACGTCCCATACTGCTTTATGAAGTTCTAGTATGGTGGCCAGCACTCGAGAAATCGTCAGTACTGAGCACTTTACACAAGGTACAGAGAAGTGCTGAAATATGTATGAGTGGCGCCCTCCTAACCACCCCAACGGAAGTACTAAACACCATATTTCATCTTCTTCCCCTAGACTTGATGTCTAGACAATTAGCGGGCATTACAGCCTTGAAATTAAGAGAGTCTGAAGCCTGGAACGCGGGTAACTCAGGACACTCTACTATACTAAATCGTCAAAACGCGGTTCCCGCCATTACAGACTATTGTAAACCCACAACGTCATTCCTGAAAATTTATGACGTCAATATCCCTAGTAGACGCGACTGGGATAACTTACCCCACAGTAGAGCAAATGCCATCAATATCTACACAGATGGATCTAAGCTCGATGACTAAGTAGGAGGGGGAGTTTTCTCCACCGACTTAAATACGGAAATGTCATTCCGGGTCCCTGATCATTGCAGTGTGTACCAAGCAGAATTGGTGGCCTTCCAGGAGGCCGCCCAATACCTCAGCACACTCGTGATCGAAGAAGGGAACATATACATCTACTCAGATAGTCAAGCAGCTCTAAGGGCTCTTGACCCGTACACCAATAACGCCAAAACGCTCACGGAATGCAGAAGATATTAAATGCGATCGCTCAGCATCTCCGTATCCACCTCATCTGGGTATCTGGACACCGTAACATTGAAGATAACGAGTCAGCCGACAAACTGGCAAGAGAGGGTACTACCATTCAGCTCCTCCTGGAGAAGAGCTTGATAGGGATGCCCTTAGCCTCATACAAGCTAAACACAAGGAATGAAACCTGACGCCTGGCTACGGCACGTTGGAATAACCTTCCGGTTTGCGCTGCAGCTAGCTTCACGTGGCCCTCATTCAACATGAAACGAACCAACAGTCTTCTGCGCCAAAGTAGAGAAAACATCTCCCTTCTGGTTGGGGCCTTAACGGGTCACTGCCTCATCGGCAGGCATGCAGCACGCTTGGGTGTCGCTCGCAACGACTTCTGTAGAAGCTGCAAGTGTGAGGAAGAGGAGGAGACACTACTGCATCTTCTTTGCCATTGCCCAGCTCTTAGTAGAAGGAGACTCAAAACTCTTGGCCACCCCTTTCTACTCAACTTCTCGGAAGTGTCCGAGATAGGGTCACAATGGTCACAATGGTTCCGTTGGGAGGAACGCCCCCTGGCTTAAATAGGGAATTATATGGTATCGCAATGGGCCTATCTTGGCCTAAGTGTAGGGACAGTCTTACTGTCCCTAGCCATCTCAACCTAACCTAACCTAAAAAGTAGTGAAAGTTACGCGTATTAACAGCTTGCCCTTAGTAGCCCACACTTGTCTTTAGTGGAGCAAAACTAAAATATCCACAGAGTTTTTTTTGTCAGTGTGAGTCGATGTTGTTTAAAAATTTCCAAGATCACTAGCTGATATGAGCTACCCTTGCATTTGTTGGACTTTTGAGGCGCAATGTCAGCATCAAAACTAAAGCTATTTTTAGTGTTAAGTTCTGTTCCAGTTTTGTGCACTGATTCCAAAACTAGTTTCGGGTTTTGTCCATCAGCTCTTATTTTTAAGATATGGCGGAAAATCAATTTTGCAGCATTTTTGGCTTTCGAAAATATATGAAGGTTACACCGAGCAAAAATATCTGTACTTATGAGTTTTATGCGACAGTATACATGTTAATGCAGCCTAAAACAAGTGAGAAAGTCGGTCAAGCCCGACTATAACATACTCTGTACCAGTTCATTTGCTCCGGACTATAATATTATAATACATCCAACGAGTCTCGCGGTTATCGTGCAGTATTTTTATTATACGCTCATCTCTAAGTTTCTCTCTCTCTCTCCCAAAAATTGTGTTTGTTTGAATACAGCGGTGGTTGCTGTTGTTGTTGTAACGGCAGGGTTGACTTTATGTACGAAGTATGAAAAGAGAGAAAGAATAGGTTAGAAAGGAAAGTAGATATTGAGTTAGAGACCCAGGTCCAGTTCGAGGAAAGTAGCAGCCTCGATTGGGTGGGTCCAAAATGTAATGAGTGTGAGTGAGGTAGGGTTCATGTGGCAATTAAACAAATGTAGTGTGTCGAGTGGGCTATTGTTGCATTTGGGGCATGTGTCGGTGACCTCTGGGCTTATACGCGCCTGGTAGCTGTCTACTCTTCCCTGATCGTAGTTGAGCCAGCGTTGATCTTGTCGTTCTGGGCAGTGTTTTTTCGCTGGGATCGATAGGTGGCGGTCTGACTCCGAGCACTACGTTGTGTTGTAGTGCTGCTACTGTGCTAACGACCATGCACGTATGTGCATCGTTGCGTGCCGCGGTGCATTCATCCTCACCATCCTACAGCGGTGGTTGGCGTGAATGGTGAGGGGGGGTGGGGGTTTGCCGGTTAAATTTTTGGTCATAGCTTGTATATCGTTCATCCGATCTCTATCATTCCTTCAGCAAATCGATAAATAATTTTGGTTACTAGATATCTCTCATCAAAACTGTGGGATATACGATGTTTTTTTCCAAATTGCGGGGCGGGAGGGGCGGGTTTCAAAAATTGAAAATAAATTTGATCTGCTGGAAGTATAAGAAATATATGTCCCATACCTGTCAATCCTCTATCTCTTACCATATGTGAGATCTCTTCGTTCATACGGACGGACGGACAGACAGAAGGACATGGCTATATCGACTCGGCTGTTGATGCTTCCTTCTGGCTGCTACCTACTTTTGCACAAACTTAATATACTCTGTGTACCTTTGGTACAGAGTATAAAAATCATAGGAGCAGCATCAGCAAACCTAAAAGCGTCTAAATAGGCCATTGAAGAGTAATTTTCATCAAATTATGACAAATTTTTCAAACTTAATCGTCGTGTACAAGCCATTGCGGTGGTTGGATTTTAATTACAACCACTTTGGCATGTAGCCTAAAGGCTCTTCTATTTTCACAAATTTTGTTGCATTTAATCAGCTGGATGGACAAAGTTACAGCCGGTTAATCCCGAAAAAATGATTTAAAATTTATGGCATGACAACTAGATTGATACATATTATATAATGCGTATAGCAGGGACAGTAATCATTATATGTTATATTATAAAAATTTCATGGTAACGATTATATTTCAATTTTTTTACGTTTTTCTTCAACGATAATCATTAGTTTTGAGTAATTTAATAAAACTTAGACCATAATCATTATTTTTGATAAAAAAAAAAATTAAACTCAAAACTAATGATTATTAATGATTTTTATTTGTTTTGCTCAAAATAAAATTCAACAGTAACGAAGGAGTCCTTGCCACAACCAGTGCTAGATGTTGCGACTCGTTTGAATTCAACGTACACTATGTTGAGCAAGCTGTAACAATTCGAGGATTTTTGCGAAAGGCGCCTCAAAATGAAACTAACTGCTACTGAGTGGGGTGATTTAAAAGGGCTTGTTAATTTTCTGGAACCAGCGTACCTTGCCAAAGAAAAGCTGCAAAGCACTCAACTGTTTATTGGTGACTTTCATAAGCTATGGCTGGATCTCAAGCTCACTGTTGCAGCAGTAAATACCTCTGAAAGCCAAGCTTTGAGCTAGTGCATCCGTGAAAGGGAAGACAGCCTATTGATCTGCGATGCAATCATTTGCAGCATTTACTTGGACCCATGGTTGTGGCAAGGACTCCTCCGTTAATGTTGAGTTTTATTTTGAGCAAAAAAAATTAAATTCATTAATAATCATTATTTTCGAGTTTTATTTTTTTTTATCAAAAATAATTATTACGGTCTAAGTTTTATAAAATCACTCAAAACTAATGATTACCATTGAAGAAAAACGTAAAAATTAAGAAATTTAAAAATCATGGCGGATATGCTATGCACAGATAGTACAAAAATAAAGATTTTGGTGTAAATCATTTTTTTCCATGTCCATTATAAGAGGGTGATTTTTATACCCTTGTAGAGGGTATATTAAAATTATCCAGATTTTTGTAACGCATAGAAGGAAGCATCTCCGACCACACAAAGTATATATATTCTTGATCAGCACGATGAGCTGAGTTGATATAGCCATGTCCGTCTGTCCGTCCGTCTGTTTCTATGCTATCTCCTCCGTCAGTTTTAAAGCTATCTTAGCCAAACTTTGCACGAAGCCTTTTGGTACAAATACGCTGCACATTTGTCGGAATCGGCACGATCGGATCATCATCATATCGTATCATATAGCTGCCATAGGAACCATCGGTCGAAAAAGTAGTTTTAGTGAGAAAACCTTTTTTGTCTTTAACACAAACTTCCCCAATTCTCGTATTTCTATGCTTTTACATAATTCCACCAAGTTTTATGAAAATCGGACAACTATATAGTATAGCTGCCATACAAAAGATATATCTGAGAAAAAATCTAAGTGGGAAAAGCTTTTTTGTGTTTAATGCTATCGTTCCCAAACTTGTAACTAATCAATATTATATGCTACTACACAATTCTACCAAGTTTGATACAAATCGGATGACTGTAGCATATAGCTGCCATAGGAACTATCGGTCGAAAAAGTAGTTCTAGTGAGAAAAACTTTTTTGTTTTCAATGGTACCGTCTTTATACCTTCCAGTTGTGAATATTATCAGTTTCCACACAATTTTGGGGAGTTCGTTCAAAATCGGACGAATATATCGTATAGCTGCCATATAACAAAATGGGAAGCAAATGCTCAAAGTAGTGGCGCCATCAAACTACAAGGGTCTGTGAAGAGTCTATTAGTGAAACGAATGTATATGTTGAGGAAATTGTCCAGGCTCAGTGGTTGGGACTCAGACAATGATCTGGACAAATTAAGGTTCACCTCCTCTATGCTGGAATAAGTAGTTCTACTAGTCAAATCCGTAGATAATAATTTCATTCATATTTGATTTAGAAAGGAGCATGCTAAGTGTTGGCCATCCGACAAAGCGTCCTTCACCTACAAAGAAAATTAGGCCATCTGAATTTGGAAAATCCAAATAGCCTCCTTATCGTTCAATATTAGACTAAAAAACAGGCGTGTAAATAGCGACGGTCTGCTTTTCCTTTGGGGTTGAAGTCCGAAACGTCTGTTTTCCAAAAGGAGCCGGCTATAAGAATTAAGTAAAGAAAAACGAAAATACTAGTGGAATTGTTTCTAACTAATGCCCAAATGATACGTGAGTGAGACTCTTCGTACGCACACTCGCTCATCATTTGCAAATCATTATACCCGTTACTCGTAGAGTAAAAGGGTATACTAAAGTCGTGCAAATGTATGTAACAGGCAGAAGGAATCATTTCTGACCATATAAAGTATATATATTCTTGATCAGCATCAACAGCCGAGTCGATATAGCCATGTCCGTCTGTCCGTCTGTCTGTATGAACACCTAGATCTCAGAGACTAGAAGAGCTAGAGCAACCAATTTTGAAATGTAGACTCCTATTGTCTGCACGCAGATCAAGTTTATTTCAAATTTTTGCCACGCCCACCCCCGCCCCTACAATAAAAAATGTAGAATAACTCCCACAATTTTTGAGATATCGATCTCAATCTTTAAACTTAAGTTTATATTCGCAACATCTATAAGCCCTCCAATTCATCAATTCATCAAGATCGGATGATAAATAGCCGAGTTAAAAAATGTTGCATACTTTTCGGCTGTCTCACCTCAGGCACACAGGATGGCTATTAAACATTTCTATGCATGAGTAACGGGTATATCGAAGTCGGTTAGAGCCGACTTTAACTTACGCTCTCGTTTTTAATTAACTGCATTAGCTGTTGCTTTTCAATTGCTTTTAGTAAAATAATGTCACTTAAATTCATTTTGATTTGAGCTGTTGTGTAGGGTTAAGTGGAGGCTGAACTTATACTGCGCTCAGCATCCACCTTTGGGAATTTATCGATAAATCGTACAATCGGATACTTATGTATTTTTAGGGTCAGTCTTGGAACATAATTTTGTGGTATTTATTTGATCTGTTGTGTCTGTGATCAATCGGTTAATAAGTGGCTCTGGAAAATTATTATTATTATTACTTTGCACTGTATTTTAAGATTTGAAGCTTCCCTCTGCTGAAAGAAATTATCTCTAGTATTGGGAAAATCATTCAACATGTGTACAATTAATATTCTTTAAGGGCTAAATTGCTTCATGATGCGTGGAATCTAGCATACGCAGGCGACTTAAGTTTTGCCACTGCATTCAACATGACCCTGTTTCTGAAGTTTGAACGCAATCACATCGTGTGGAATCCCGTCTTTACGTTCGTTGACCATATAGGACGTCATATTGACATGTCTGCTGTTCATAGAAAATTTGAGGTAAGAGAAAACAAAATAAGGTAAAGGATAAGTTTTAGTTTTAGGTTACTAATTGAAAGTTGTAATTTTTCTCCACTAAAAAATCAGTGTTTGAATTAAGTTTGTTTTTGCATTTTTAGGTATATTTCTGACATATATTGGAGTTTCCACAGAAGGCCAAGTCCACATAAGTTTTAAATTCATTGCTCGTATATTCTTTTCCACTGTCCGAACTAAACGATTTGAGTTTTTTATTGGTCTTCATTTCGACATGACTTTTATATTTTTTTGATACCCTTGTAGAGGGTATATTAAAATTGTCCAGATGTTTGTAACGCATAGAAGGAAGCATCTCCTACCACACAAAGTATATATATTCTTGATCAGCATGACAAGCTGAGTTGAAAAAGCCATGTCCGTCTGTCCGTCCGTCTGTTTCTATGCTATCTCCTCCGTCAGTTTTTTTTTTTTTTTTTTTTTTTTCTCGTTAAATATATATTTATTTTTTTTTTTGTTTAATGATAGCCAGGAGAATACTTGATACATAGAACTTAATCTATTTACAAATAGTTAACAAGAATTTTATTTATTTATTTATTTATTTATTTAGAGTTGACAAAACAAGGCTGTCAACGAAAATTTATATACGTTACAAAAATTTTTATGAGCTACTGAAGCCTATCAAAGAAAATCTAATAAAATTACAAAATAAACTAATAACGACTCCGACACGGTGGGGGAATTTTATTTGCCCGTCCGGCCAGCTATGCCCCTATTCACAGCCGATTGTAGTCAGAGACGTTATTAGAGCTAACAAAAACTTTAATAATATAGAGATCGAGAAGAAAGAGAGAGAGAGAAAGAGAGAGAGAGAAAAAAACCAAAACCTACAGTTAAGTAGGAACAAAGGAGAAAAAAAATAAGATAATAAAAAAAAAATAACTGAGATAGAGAGAAAAATATCTTAAAGTAAACTTTAAAAATAAAAAATTTATACGAAAAACTTAAAACTAAATAACCGGAAAATCTCTGACCCGGTGGGGGAGGATTTTTTAGCCAGTCCGACAAGCTATGCCCCTACTCACAGCTGGGAGTGGTCAGAGATTTCCCCGGAGATAATTATAGAGAGACGTTTTTAGAGAGAAGAGAGAGAGATCTGTTGAGAGCAGGTGATAGAGATCATTGTAATTTTGACATAAGACCCGAAAACGATTGTGCTGGGCATAATCAGTTGTGCATCTGGGCAAGATTAAAAGTAAATAGTTTCTAGTTGGCCTAGAAGGAACGGAAAAGTTAAGGCGACCTAAAAGTTCGGTAGAGTCTACGTCACTAAGGATTAGCTTATGAAGAAAAGAAACGCCTAGGACTGCTCTACGATTAGCTAACGAAGGAAGGTTAATAAGCAAGAGTCTACTGGAGTACGATGGCAGACGAAGGTTAGGGTCCCAATTTAGTCCACGAAGAGCAAAAAGCAAAAATTGCTTTTGTACTGATTCGATACGATCGATATGCTTTTTGTATTGCGGACACCAGACGGACGAGCAGTATTCAAGTACGGGACGGACTAGAGCAGTGTACAGGAGCTTTGTGGTGTAAGGATCATTAAATTCCTTCGACCAACGTTTAATGAATCCAAGTACACCATTCGCCCTATTAACAATAGAAGAGATATGAGGATTGAAACTCAATTTGGGGTCAAAAAGAATTCCAAGATCAACGACGGTAGATATTCGTTGCAGGGGTTCATTGCCAATCGTATAAATAGCCAGCGAAGGTTTGCAACGATGGAAAGTCATAAACATGCACTTGGAGCAGTTAAGGTATAAATGATTAACCAAGCACCAAGACTGCAAGGAGTTTAAATCATCTTGCAATCTAATGGAATGTGTCGGGTCATTGAAAGATAAAATAAGTTTAACGTCATCGGCATACATAAGTATCCGAGAGTAAGATAGTATTGTGGGTAGGTCATTAATAAAAAGAGTAAAAAACAAAGGACCAAGGTGACCTTGCGGTACACCGGACGTTACAGAGACGGGCTTTGAAGTGTCTGAACGTAATATAACTTTCTGGGTTCTATTTTTTAAATAGGACGAAATCCAGAGCAGAAAAGAGGCGGGAAATCCTAACCGATCAAGCTTATAGAGGAGCAGATCATGGTTTACAGAGTCAAAAGCCTTACTAAAGTCGGTGTAAATGACATCGGTTTGCTTTTTCTTAAGGAACCCATCATTAACCAATGAAGTAAATTCAAGCAAATTGGTCATAGTTGACCGACGCTTAATAAACCCGTGCTGGAAAGGTGATAAAATCGATTTGCAATAGTGCTGCAAGGTGGAGGTTATAATCTCTTCAAATAATTTAGGAATAGCGGAGAGCTTAGCTATGCCTCTGTAATTGGAAATATCAGATTTTCCACCTTTTTTATGAAGAGGAATGATATAGGACTCTTTCCAAAGAGTTGGAAAGACTGAAGAATCGAGTGATAGATTGAAAATCTTAAGCAAAGGTTTGCATAAGGAACTACAGCACTCTTTAAGAACACAACTAGGAATGTTGTCAGGGCCAGGGGAGTATGAGGATTTTAGAGATTTTAAATGCGAAAGTAGGGAGCTTTCACTAATCGAGGGAACACAAATCGAGTTAGAAGAAGGAATGGTATATGGATAAGAAGTGTTAATAAAGTGGATAGAGGAATACGTTGATTGAAAAAAGTCTGCGAATAGGTCGACGGCAGCAGAATCATTGCCAGCCTTTTGGTCACCCAGAAAAAAAGAAGAAGGTAGCGATGAAGATCTACGCTTAGAGTTCACAAAGCTATAGAATTGTTTAGGGTCCTCTGCAAATTGAATTTTGCACCGGGCAAGATAATTTTTATAGCACTCAGAGTTAAAAAGTGTAAAGTTGGATTTTGCTATTGAATATTTAGAGAAATCGACAGCCAAGCCAGATCGTTTATACTTTTTGAAGCATCTAGACTTAATATTTTTCAAATTAGAAAGTCTAGGGCAGTACCAAGGAGGATTAAGTGACGCGGGAGAAGCTACGCTATTAGGAACACAGATATCTAAGAGAGAATTAAGGGATTCGTAGAAAAAGGCAAGAGCAAAGTCAAAATCAACCGCATTGAACAGAGGTGACCAGTCTGTTGCACAAATAAGTTGATTTAATAATGTAAAGTTTCCTTTACGAAAACAACGACGAGGTTTATTAGGAATTTTAGAGGTTGATGAAGTAGTTTCAGAAACTGAAAGAGAGATTTCAAGAGTAGGATGGTAAATATCTTCGGGCAGTGATAGAGGGGCGGACCTAGAAACTACAGCATTAGTACTGTCAGCGACAAAGACAAGATCCAGCAATTTATTAAGATCGTTTGGAATTGAATTTATCTGAGACAGGACATATCAAACAGATGATCTAAAAAGTCATGCTGTGTTGATGGCACAAGATAGGTTGACCCATTAAGATATGACCAGGCGATGTTTGGTAAATTGAAATCACCTACAACAACCAATGAGTCAATGTCTCGTAATTGGGCATAAACATCTTTTATACAAGTTATATGGTTCATATAAACTTGAATATCGGAAGAAGGAGGGATATAGGAGCAAGTAATATATAACGAGAAGGAAAGAAAAGAAACTTTTACGGCTACGAATTCCACACCATCAGGCAGACTTAGTGGAATTAATTCCGAACGGTGGCTAGTCTTCACTGCGATCAGTACACCACCACCTCTTCGAGTAGGTCGATCATATCGATATATAAAATAATCATTTGACAAAATTTCGCAATCAGAGATTGATGGATTTAACCACGTCTCTGAGAAGGCAATAATGTCAAACTCAAATGAAGCACTATTCAAGAACAAGGTAGTAAGTTTTGATAACAGACCCCTAACATTCTGATAGGCTATAAGAGGACTAAAGGACAGAACTAGTTTTTTGAAACCCTGTTAGAGCTAGACCCTACATTTGAGGGCAAGCTGACGGGCATTGGCCTAACACGATTTTTTTGCCTAAACTCGTGAACAATCATATCTGGCAGCCAAAATTCTGGGTCACATATGATTGGAAAAGCTTCACCTGGAACACTTATGTTAAAGGAAGCTACATCACGAGGCTGGGCAAAATTAAACTTTGAAATGGAAACACTTGCTGAGGATTTGCTAGCAATATAGGCGGCAATTTTCTCGCAAGTAGTTTCAGGAGACAACCTAGACACAAAAACTGTTTTGCGTGGTGCTATAACAGTAAGAAGGGAAGGCTGTGAAGAAAGTTATCTTAACCAGACTTTGCACGAAGGATTTTCGTACAAATACGCTGCACATTTGTTGGAACCGGCAGGATCGGATGACTATAGCATATAGCTGTCTTTATACCTTCCAGTTGAGAATATTATCAGTTTCTACACAATTTTAGGGAGTTTGGTCAAATGGTCAGAGTAGTGGCGCCATCTATTGCTGAAAATATCTATTGAGAAAAATCTCAGATAAAAATGTTCGACGAAAACCATTTAAAACCTTAATTTATATAATTTATACAAGCTGCAAGCGTATATAAACATCGATCGAGCCGAAGTTATCTTCTATTTTAAATACTTCAGCCTTACTTTTCTCTTTCTTTATATAAGAGTGTGTCCTGACTGATTCATTCTCTGATTGACTGATTCATTGGCAATCTACGCCCAGACCGAACGGTAAGAGATAGGAGGCAGATTGGACAGCAGTTTCCATTAGTGTAGAAAGTGAGCACTTAGACAGGGTGTCGGAAAATTCCACCCCCAAGGCGTGGAAAAGCGTCGGAAAAGTTTGTATGGGAAACCTTTTATTTTTCATCCCATTGACTTAAAATTTGGTTTGTAAGCATAGTTCGCGAAATAGTTGTTGTGATAAAATTCGAATTCATTTGTGATTTCATTATCCGATGTTGGAAAATCTGCCGCCCGTGCGGGAATATTGAAAGAAAATTCTGCATGCAAGAAACTATTTTTCATCCGATTGACTTGAAACTCGGTTTGTAAGGATAGAAGGCCAAATAATTTGTGATTTCAGTTTCCAATGTGAGAGTGAAAATGCCCGGAAAATTCTGCATGCAAATCCAGGCTGCAAACCCCTAAAATTCTGCAGAAGGTTCGGTCCGGGGGTTCGAACCCATTGTAAAGTCCTAGGTTCGGTTCGCGGACCGGTTCCTGGAACCCCTGAACCCAAGGTTTTGGTTCGAACCTTAGATCGCTTGAACAAAAAAGAATAGTTTGACTGTTGATACTACGATTAACGCCACGTTGATAATGAAGTTTATATACCTCTCTATTCATATACTTAATCATAATATTCAATACTTAAGTTTTTGTAATTATCAAATCCATTAGCTGACATTAACAATTTTTAGGAACTGCTGGAGCTTCTTCCAGGAGCTGTTCATCTATACTAGCTCTTAAATCAGAAGGAACAAACTCTAAGCCCTCTACGCAGTTGTGAAGTAACGAGAAGTAAAGTAAAAATCTCATACAACAAATTTTACGTATTCTTTCCTGTCAAAAATTGTATATAAAAACTAGCATATAACCCGTTGCGCTTCGCTGCGTCGCCATCAGTATAGAATAACATCATTCACAGCTTTTATATTTGATATTTGTTTATTGCTTTCATAAGCCTCTCTTTTTCACAATCAGACGTTGAGTCAGTTGCTTTGCAAATGTTTTTTGTCAGCAAAATATGAAATCTCGGGTCTAAGAATACTGTATCAAATTCTGGTACTGAACTCATAGAAGAAAGAATGTTTGTCGGGGCACTTTGATAGCAATAAACAATGATTTGCTGAAGATTTTAGAACAATTGCTCATCGTGAAAACCAAGCGTTATATAAATCACTTGGTAGTTATTGTGATCTATACCGTCCGTTCAAAGCCGAGTTGATTCATCATATGGTCAAACGGTTTCTTTCCGTATAATCTATCATCATTATCATAGTTCATTTTGTCACTAAATCAAAAATCATTCACGATTAGTTAGAAATGCAATCGCTTATAGTAAAATCTCCAGAGATTTCCAATATTTCGCTGGATTTATCGTTGAATAAATTATTTAAATTGGTGAACCGAACCTCATTTTTTGATAAAGTGGTCCGGTTCGGGATCAGGTTCGAGGAGTCAAAATTATTGCGCGCCTCGTTCATGGTCCGGTTCGCGAACCACAAAAACCCAAACCGAACCGGTTCTCAGGGGACCGATTTGCAGAGTAAAAAAATATATGTAACAGGCAGAAGGAATCATTTCCGACCATATAATGTTTATATATTCTTGATCAGCATCAACAGACGAGTCAATATAACCATGTCCGTCTGTCCGTCCGTCCGTCTGTCTGTATGAACTTCTAGATCTCAGAGCCAAAAAGAGCTATACAGCCAAATTTGAAACGTAGACTCTTATTGTCTGCACGTAGATCAAGTTTTTTTAAAATTTTATCCACGCCCACCCACGCCGCCACAATAAAAAATGATGAAGAACTCCCACAATTTGTAAGAAATCGATCTCAAATTTTAAACTTTATGTTTGCAGTATCTATAATCCCTCAATTTTTCATCAAGATCGGATAATAAATAGCCGAGTTAAAAAATGTTGCATCCTTTTCAATGAGTAACGGGCATATCGAAGACGGTTAGAGCCAACTTTAACTTACGCTCTCGTTTTTGTTTTTAAATTTTAAATTGAATTTTTATCAAACTAAGTTCTTGTTTTCATTTTCCCATACCAAGAAACCACATTTTTAGTTACTTTCTCCATTTAAACTTTTCTTACACTTTGGATTGCTATTGGGAGTTGCATTGAGAAATGCTTCCTTAGTACAATGTGCAAGTACCAAACGAATCAACTGTAATAATGTTAAAATCCTAACTCGAAAGGCTTAAGCTGTAGTTCGTTGATCAAGACTTACCATCTTTCACTTTATGTTTACAGAAGATGTAATCTTCTACAAAGACAATCGCAATCGCATAGCAAGCATTAAGCCACTGGCTAAGTGGAGGGAGGCAGCCACCAATACCAAAAGTCGTAGCAAAGCAACAAGGGGCTCCAATTTGTAATAAAAGGAATCGAATTCACTGTTCAAACAATATACCGTGCATCAGCGCTTCTGGAAAACGGCTTCGAAGCTAAAACAGTCATCAATATAATCGACAAAAGCCAAATTCCGCAACCTTTTTATAATTTTAAGTATTTTCTTCACAGACGAATCACAGTCGAAGAGCCGCACAAGAGTAAAAGCACTGTACAATGTTTAAACTACCAAGAATATGGCCATACCAAAACGTATTGCACGCTACCCTCAGTGTGTGTAATATGCGAAGACCTATACCCTACTACCATGTGCGACATTTACAACAAAAAAGGCTAAGTGTGAAAAAAATGCAATGCTGTTCCATATTTAAGGAACTAAAAATTCGGTTATTCCAACGCAAAACCCTGAACCGAACAGAAATAACCTCACCACCCTTCCAAAATATCCAACAGCCAGCACCAATCCAAATGGAGATAAGCCGAATCGAAGCTATGATAGCCGCAATGCAACAAAGTCTTATGACAATTATTCAAAATAATATACAGGATCTAATGTTCTGGAAATTGTTTTGGCAAAAGGTCACACTTAAAATATAAGTAAGGCAATACCAGCCACACCCAATTGGTCTCTCGAATAGGAAAAGAACTCTATTATACATTTAAAAGACCAATCAAAAAACTCATTTATGTATCACCGGGAAGGCCTAGATACTACACACATAACCACTCAACTCTTCGAACAACATCACAGTATTGAGCGCTCATCTCACCTGAATAACAAATGCACTAACTGGCTTAAATACAGAATGTACATCAGCGCACTCATTGAATAAAATTTAGAAATTAAAACGAAAGAAGACATAGATCAAACTGTCAGAAAACTGGAACAAAGAAATCGTACACCTTATCCAGGAAAAACGACGATTAAGGCGTGAATGGCCATGCTGCAGATCACCAATGGCGAGAAACATGCTAAACTCAGCCACTCAGAAACTTTCGAAAACTATCAAGGACAATGATATACAAGCCCAAAGGACTTACATTGAACAACTTTCCCCAACAAGCTCTTAGTTTCCTTTATGGAAGGCCCATCCCAATTTTAGTCCACAAATCGACACTACAACACCAATCAGAGATCATACTGGGACTTGGGCTCGCAGGGATGAAGAAAGGGCAAACGTACTTGCAACACATCTTAAAACAGTTTTCTAACCTAATCCAGCAACAATTCATTTCACTTTTCCATCGCTCTCAAATCCACCTTCAGAACATCCGATAACATTTCGAGTGCGAAATATATATAAGATCATAAAGGAGCAACTGAATCCTCGGAAATCTGCGGGTCACGACCTATTCACACCAAAAATGATCATTCAACTTCCAGATTGTGCATTACACTTCATTTGCAATATTTTCTAACACCATAGCATCATGCGTTCACTTTCCCCAAAGATGGAAGAAGTCTGTCATCGTTAAGATTCCAAAACCTAGAAAAGACAAAACCCCGGCCTCGTCATATAGACCATTCAGCCTCCTGTCTTATTTAACGAAACTAATTGACTGCTATTGCTTAAAATTTTCACATTTCTGGAAAATTGCAACTTAATCCAATCCTATCAATTTGGTTTTAGAGAAAAACACGCTACAATAGAGCAAGTGCAGCGAATCACAACAGAAATTCGATCCGCCTTTGAATGCAAACTGTACTGTAGTTCAGAATTCCTTGATGTTGCCCATGCATTCAACAGAGTTTGACTAGATGTACTTAAATATAAAATAAATTATCTACTACCCCAAATACTTACGCGTTGCTTGGGTTTTATCGAACAAATTGAATGTTTTCTGTACGATCTAACGATTTCGCCTCAGAAGAGTTTGAGCTCCAAGCAGGAGTACCTCAAGAGAGCGTATTGGCCCGCACCCGTCATGATTCTATATACGGCCGATCTTCCCTCAAGCAATTTCGTATCCGCTCACCACCACCTCTACCTTTCCAGACGACAATGCTATATTATGTCGCTCCCGCTGCCCTGTGCGAGCAATGCGGACATTACAAAATCATCTCGAACAAGTAGAAGTCTGGCAGGCTAACTGGCGAATTAAAGTCAACGCAAACAAATGCAACCACATTTCCTTCACCTTAAATACTAAGGACTGCCCGGCATTGAAGCTCAACAATATTCCAATTCCACATGACAAAAATGTTACTTACCTTGGAATGCATCAATACAGAAGGCTGACTTGGAGAAGCCATATCGAACTATTTCGGTTTGTTAACTGTTGGTTGTGCGATAATATTACGCATATTAAATGTGCGGCACTAAGCGGTTGCTTACTTTTTTCGCTACTCACAAAAATGGCAGATTCCAAACTATTGCAAGTAAGTTTCTTTATTTTTGGCTAGTTTTCTTAACATATATATGTAATACATACATCAATGAAAAGCTTATAAAGTGTACTTTTAAGCAGTAATGAAATATTTTGATAAGCAATCTTTTTGTTCAGTGATTTTGTGCACTACACTTGCCCGTGACCATATGGTCACGCCAGCACCGCTAGTGTACAGGTCTTGTGGGTAACATTTCACTCAGTCTTTTATTGCTTTGTGTATAAAAAGTGAATATTTTTCTAATGCAATAGTACTAATTGTACTATTAATTATTATAATGCAGGAAAAGAAGTCTCTAGGAATCTGCCGCTTACTTAGAATAGATCACCGAAAAAGAAAATTAAAATTTTTGTGGAAATATGATCGATGACTTCCCACATAATTTCATAGACCTCCCATTATCATTCTATTTCGAGAACTTGTTTACAGGTTTCCTTTGCTTGCCTATCTAAAGTCGAGAGGGTATAGTGCAACCGGAACTACCGGGAGCATTGCATTCCCGATAGAACACAAGACAACTATGCAACGTGGATCATATTTAACGACTAAAATGAAAGAAACCGGCACACGACTGATCAAATGGATCGACAACTCTGTTGTTTGCACCGCTTCTACATGCTATGGCGATTTGCCAACTTATTTAGCTAAGCGGTATTCGAAAAAATCCGGATACAAAATTGATGTTGCTCGACCATGTATCATAACAGAGTATAACAAGTTTATGTGCGGCGTGGATAATCTCGATCAAAATGTCAACAACCATCGCATTGGATATCTTGGGAAAAGTGGTAGAGTTCAATTTTTACCTACCTAATCGACGTATCAGTCAATAATGCTTGGCAATTACAAACAGGTTCAAAAGCACTCACCCAACTTGAATTCAAACGAGAAATCGCCAATCACTATTGCAAACAACTATTGCAAAACTATGGAAAACTGCCGATTCAAGCAGGGCCAAAGCGTCAACGGCATGAAGGCGATCTCTTAAAAAGCATTCGCTACGCTCAGACCATTTTGTTGCTGACTGTGAATAGAGAAAACGTTTAGCTGGTGACTTATGCAAAAGTGTTAGCCAAACTTTTTGCGTGAAATGCGATGTGGGACTTTGTTGTCAATTTTTTTGCTCCCTATCACACAACTAAATAAAGTTTAAATATATTTAATGTAAAAGACTTAAAAACTTAAACTTAACTTAAAAGACTTGTTTAATTTTCCAAATTTTTTCCATAGACACTTTTATTTTACAGCTAAAAAAACCTGTACCCTAGCGGTGCTTGCGTGACCAAATGGTCACAACCGAAAAATTGGCCCAGTCGATTATCTTGACAAGGACGAAGGCTAAAAATCATATTTATTGATGCAGCGACCTAAAATCTATACATTATGAAAGTTTCATAAGGAAATTCGGAAAAAATAATTACAGCACCATTCGGGTTAATAATAATTTTTTAAATAAACCTCCAAACCGTAGACTAGTTAGTTCTCCAATAGTGCCGCCTGAGCCTGATGAAAGTGCTTCCGTTTTTTCACAGCCTCCCCTTCTTACTGTTATAGCCAGGGCTTAGTCTCGAAGTGAATTTCGGTTCCGGTACCGGTTCCGGGACGTACCGAAATGAATGTTTCGGTTATAGGTTAAATGGGAAAAGGGTATCATGAAGTTGTGCAAATGTATGTAACAGCCAGAAGGCAGCTTCTCTGACCCTATAAAGTATATATATTCTTGATCAGCATCAACAGCCGAGTCGATATAGCCATGTCCGTCTGTCTGTCTGTCTTTCTGTCTGTCTGTATGAACGCGTCGATCTCAGAGACTATAAGAGACAGAGACACAAATTTTGGCGTGCACATAGGTGTATACCGTACCCAGATCAAGTTTGTTTGAGATTTTGAAAATATCCCCCCATCCCCCCTCAAACCGCAAAAAACTGTCACAGCCACAATTTTAAAGTTAGAACCTGGTGGCTTAATATATACTATTCTTGGCCTTATATCTAACTACTCTCCAAAGGAAAATAAGATACGAGCAAAAACACAAAAGTTATTAAGCAATTTAGCTTATGGGAGCGTGGGGGAGGCGTTCACTTCATGCAGGCAGCGCTGCCTGCGCAGGCCGCGTGTGTTTTTTTTTGGAATGCGAACCATGTTTGGGTGATCTTCCAAAGATACGCCATGCACCGTTGCGTGGAGTATGCCCGATTCGATCTATGGAACGCCTACGGACTAAAACCCAACCAGTCGCCTTCTGACCTGCTTTTCCCCCGCCGGGACTGCCAATTAAGGTATTACTACGGCGGGCAGGTAGTAGCATTTTGCCATTTCTGCTAATGCTGCTGTCTTGCAGCCTGCTCATCAATCCTGACTTGTCTCATAATTGTTGCGATGAGCGTTGCCGCGACTTTTCACACATCCTGTGAGCTTATCATCATTCTGACCAGTCCTCTCGGCGTGAAAGGCTCTCCCGCTAGTCTTTTCAGTAGACGCCTCTCCTCGCAGAACCTCTGACACTCAAACACAACATGTTTTGCAGACTCCACTTGGTTAGGTACTCCCTAAAACATCTATGGTTTGTAAGCCACTGGGTCAGGTGGTGGTTTATTTCTCCATGGCTTCGGTTAAGCCACTCTTCTATGTTCGGAATGAGTTGGTGGGTCCACCTTCCTGTTTCCGACCTGTCCCAACTCTCTTGCCATGCTCGGAGACTCCGATTATGCGCATCTTGCGCAGATATTCCCGTCCGTCGTGCTTTACTCGCTTTTGCTTCCAGGTCGGGGGGCATACTGTTAGCTATTACAGCTGCTGCAGCGTCCGAAACCGTTCTAAAGCCACTTATGAGTCGAATCGACAAACGCCGATGCGCCTTTCTGGCTTCTCGTGTGTACGACGGAAACTCGGTTGCATCCGCCCATACCGGGGCTGCGTACTGCTGTGTGGTTTTAGCCACTGTTGCTAGGAGCCGTCTTGTAGGGGGCTTGGCCCCGCCCATATTTGGCATCAGCCTAGCCAGTGCATTCGCCGTTTTTGCTGTTTTCTCCCCAGCGTACTGAAGGCGATCCCGAAAATTTAGCCTCCTGTCGAATAGTATCCCCAGGTACTTCGGATGATCAGCCGACCGTTTCCTTGCATCGCCTATCGCTATCTCGATGCTCTCCACTTTTTTTCGGCTGCTTATGAGGATTACTTCCGTTTTGTGTTTTGCGAGGCTTAATCCTACCTGCCGCAGCCAGCTTCTGGTAGATGCAATTGTGCAGTTCATTTTTTGGGTTACTTCTTCCAGCGTCTTTCCGACGACTGTTATGGCTATGTCGTCTGCAAACCCGTGTATCGCCGCTCCAGTTGGTTTGCTGATATTTAGCACTCCATTGTACATCACGTTCCATAGGATAGGTCCAAGTACTGAGCCCTGTGGAACTCCTCCTGTGATATACGTCTGTGGTCCTATTTCAGTGTCGTACAACAAGACTCTGTCATTAAAATATTGTGCGACTATTCTAATGAAGTAATGTGGCATGCGCATTTCGCTCATTGCACTGAGGATATGGTTCCAGTTTGCCGAGTTGAATGCATTGCGAACGTCCAGCGTAACCAGCGCGCAATACTGCTTCGACCCGTATAGCCATCGTTCTCCCTCAATAGCCCTTTGGGCTATATTTTGCACCCTCTCTACCGCATCCAATGTGCTTCTGCCGGGTCTAAGTCCATACTGCTCATCCGCCAGTCCGGAGCTTCCCTCTGTGATTTCTCCCATTCTCGCACAGATTACTCTTTCGAAGAGCTTTCCGACTGTGTTTAGGAGGCAGATTGGACGGTAGGATCCAGCGTCGTTTGCAGGTCCTTTGTTCTTTGGAAGAAGAACCAGTCTTTGCTGCTTCCAGCCTCGTGGAAAGACTCCCTCCATAAGGCATGTTTGGAATACTTTCCGAAATACCTCCGGTTTGCTTTTCGCTGCCGTTTGGACGATTTCGCTGGGAATTCCGTCCAATCCGGGGGCTTTTTTTGCTGTTATTTTCTCTGCTGCAATAATGATTTCCTCCAGGCTTACTGCAATACCGTCACTATGTGTGCTGCTTGTCCACAAAGGGTTGCTGTTCCTCTGCGCTGGGAAGAGGGTTTCAACAATTTCCTTCATAACCTGTGGGATGGTTGGAGTCTTTCCACCTTTTACGAGTTTGTTTCGCACCATTTTATACGCTGAACCCCAAGGGTTTCCTTCTACGCTATCAATAAGTTCTTTATATGCATCCGCCTTGCTTTTTTCTATTGCTTTTTTAAACGCCTTCCTTTTCTGCTTGAACTCTTCTGAGAGCTCTTCATGGGCATCCGTTCCCCTGGCTCTTCTTGCTCTCCTCCTAGCATTAAAGCAATCTGTCCTTATTGATGCGATTTCAGAGTTCCACCAATATGCTACAGGTCTTTTTGTGCGCCTTCCCTTTCTTGGCATTGTCGCATCACATACTGCAGTTAGAGCCTTTGAAAGATCCCTTGCCATTTGATCAGCCGTACCATCATTCACGGTCATATCCATTATCATATACTCAAGCATCTCATTGTCGAGTGCTGTGGTTTTCCACGACTTGAAGCAGCATTGCCGTACTCCTCTAGTGTATAGGTGACTACTAGGGGGTACTAATTCGAATTCTATCATTGAATGATCGCTGAGGGTCGTGGTTTCTGACACTTTCCAGTTTATCTGCCGCGATATCGAGGGACGCAGGCCACGTGTGAGCGCGCGTGTGTGTGTTTGTGTGCGCTCGTATGTGTGTATGCGTTTGTGTATGTGACGGTTTTTGTATGTCTCAATTGAACAGGGTATTTTGTAGTCGGGAAACTCAACTACAGCGCTCTTACTTGTTTTTATTTTATTCCTGTGTATAAAGCGACTCAAAATTCAACACAATGTGAATGGTTTCACATTGAAAGTAAAATTATATCATATTTCGTATTTTTTTACGTAGTTAACATGTAAGAACATATGATTTCATTATATACTTATATATATTATATTAATAGTTTTCGAATTTCACTTTGAATTTTTAATGTTCACTAACTATATAGCATTCTTGTAATTGCATTCAATGTGGTTTAGTGCATACAACTTCATAGCGGATGCATTATAAATTTTACGCCTCACTAACCTTCGTAGCTGGAACAGAAAGCCCAACTTTTGAAGTCTCATACAATTCTGGGAGCTTTTTGGAAGATTCTGACCACCAGTTAAGAATGGTTTCATGGTCAAAAAACTAGATCCATCCTTCTGTCCTCATAGTGCCAACCAAAATGTGAGATGTCTTTTATCTAAGCTTTCTACGTTATTTTTCAATAGTTCGTCATTTAAATTTGGCATAATTGCATTCTCAGAGACTTGGTTAAACCCCTTCATTTTTGATTGTGAAATCTTGCCTAATGAGTTTTCCATCTATAGACGTGATGGACCGGCTCGCAGAGGTGGAGGTGTACTGCCTGCAGTTAAGTCCAGCCAGCGATCGGAACTGATCAATGTAAATGTACCTGTAGATGTTGAATTTGTTGCCGTAAAGGTAACTTTTTTAACATTTGCTTTATCCATTACCTGTTCTTATTTCCCTCCTTCTTCTGATATTCAAGTTTATATGCACCTTATAGCTTGTATTAAAGATGTTTTCACCCAATTACGTGACATTGGTTCAATGGTTGTTGTAGGTGATTTTAACTTAACAAATCTTGGTCAAATCTTAATGGGTCGACTTATCTTCTACCTATCAACCATCATGACTTCTTAGATAGTCTGCATGATATGTCATTGTTTCAAATTAATTCAGTAGCAAACAATTTGAACAAATTGTTAGATCTCGTTTTTGTCACTGACAGTGCAAATGTTGTAGTCTCTGGGTCTGCCCCTCTATCACTGCCCAAAGATATTTACCATCCTACGCTTGAAATCTCTCTTTCAGTTTCTGAACATACTTCTTCAACCTCTACAATTACTAATTAACCTCGTATTTGTTTTCGTAAGGGAAACTTTACATTACTAAATCAACTTATTTGTGCAACAGACTGGTCTCCTTTGTACAATGCGGATGATTTAGACATTGCTTTTATCTAATCCATTAATTTTCTCTTAGATATCTGTGTTCTTAAAAGCGTAGCCTAGTGCGTAGCGTAGTGGCCGTCCAGAAATTTCTAGTCATAGATTTTCTGGACCTAATGGGGGCGTATGTAGTGAGGGAAAGCTGCTACCTGGCTTACTGCGTCTCAAGTCGACTCACATCTCCTCGTTGGTGACCACTGTAAACAGAACGCTTTGCATCCGCAAAGCTTTTGGCTAACGTGAGCGGCGAGCCCTCCCTACAGGTTACAATATATAGGGTTGGTGCGTCGGACTTGGTACCCACCGCCGTCAAAAAAACTCCACCAATGAAAACTGCGACAACAATGCCTCGGATATGCCTCTCTGACGACGACCCACGCAAACGTTGAAAGGACCACGATTTGAGGAAATGTTCGCACCCTCAACAGAGAAGGTGCTGGTATCCAGTTGGTGAATGTCCTTGAGAAATATTCGTCGGACGTTACCACACTTCAGCGGACATGCTTCCAAGCATAGGTTTGGATGCGGCTTTGCAGACAGTGCAAGACTTCGTCGCTCTGTCATCAGTTTCACACCAGTGGACATGCGACTAGCCGCACTCAGACTTAAGGCTAAATACTTTTAATATTAGTCTTATCTGTGCACACGCCACAACGGAAGATAAGGGCGCTTCGATAAAAGTCGAATTCTATGAGCGCCTGGAACAATTATATGAGCGCTGCCCCGATCACGACATAAAGATCGTGCTTGGCGACTTTAACGCTGACATTGGGAGAGATGGATTTCTTGGCTCGACAGTCGGCCGAGTTAGCCTTCATGAAACAACCTCCGATAACGGAGAGAGGCTAATAGATTTTGCCGCGGGCAGGAACATGGTTATAAGTAGTACCAGGTTTAAACATCGCGACATCCATAAGGCGACCTGGAAGTCCACTGATCAACTAACGCGAAACCAGATTGATCATGTTGTTATCGACGGAAGGCACTCATCGAGTGTTCCAGACGTGCGTGCGATTCGAGGTGCCAACATAGACTCGGGTCACCACCTTGTTGCAGCCAAAGTACGCACGCGGATCAGTGTGGCACATGCCTCACGTACTAGTACACGTCGAAAGCTAAATGGCGATAAGCTGCAATTACAGCGGACCTCTGAAGCCTACACAGCTGAACTCACCCAACTGCTCAGGGAAAACTGACCATTGCCCTCTGGTGTATGCGAACAGTGTAATCATATATCACACTCCATGAGTACGGCTGCCAAGGAGATACTCGGATACCCCGAGCACCCTCGAAAGCAGACTTGGTATGATGAGGAGTGCCGCGACGCTACTGCAGAGAAAGACGCTGCCTACAGGAGAATTCCGCAATCGGGAGCAACGCGGGCTGTTAAAGAGCGATACCGGAAGAAAAGGAGAGAGGAGAATCGCCTTTTCAGAAGGAAAAAGAATGCAATGGAAAGAAAGGAAGTCGAGACGCTATTCGGCATGAGTGGGACTCGAAAGTTCTATCAAAAGATTCCGGAGTCACACAATGTAAGGACGAAAATGAAATCTGGTCACAGCAGGAGCAGATGACCTGCCAGCTGAACTGTTTAAGGCTGGATGCGAGGAGTTGGTAAGGTGGACCCTGCAGTTTGCGCCAACTACCGTGGGATCGTTCCCATCGCATTTAAGATTCTGTCGTGCATTATTTGTGAACGTCTAAGGCCGCTTATTAGCACACTGATTGGACCTTATCAGTGTTGTTTCAGACCTGGTAAGTCCACCACAGACCAGATATTCACATTACGACAAACCCTGGAGAAGACCTATTAGAAACATATCAAAACCAACCATCTTTTTGTTGATTATAAATCAGCCTTTGACACACCGATAAGGTCAAGGTTCTTTGACGCCCTATCTTTCTTTGGTATACCAGCATATACGTTCGACTCTGCATTATGACGTTGAGAAGCACTCGAAGCTCCATCAAAATAGGAAGAACCTCTCCGAACCATTTGATACCAAGAGAGGTTTTAGGCAGGGTGATACCCTATCGTGTGACTTCTTTAATCTACTGATGGAGTAAATACTGCGCCAGTGCCCAAATGCCAACAGATCGGGCTCATTTCTTTATAAAGATCCAATGCTACGTATTTTTTTGCTTACTTAATTAATAATACCAAGATGCACAACAAGAATGCAAAGCACTCGCCGATAGTGGGTATTAATAATAGAAAGATTTTAGATGTATTCGCCAAATTATAGGCACGTTGAACGTCACAAACAATTTTCAGTTACGGAGCACAAAAAAAGCACGTCAATCACTCACAAGAGTCTCTCTCTCTCTATCGAGCCACCACATCACAAACTTACCATCGACCAGTGCAACTGTCAAAAGTATGGACACACCAGGAACTTCTGCACCCTGGACCCGATCCGTGTCAGATGTGCCGGAAGTCACAAGATTGCTGACAGTACACTAGAGAATGGTGGGCAAGTCAAATGTGCTCTATGTATATAGCCACACCGCCAACTATAAAGGCTGTGAAATATACCATGCTCTAATAATTGAACGCTTTCCAGGTTTACGGGAAAAGAGCATCCCACAAACTTTTGGTACACTGACAGGTCAAGCAAACCATGTAAAACCTAATGTGACATATGCACAAATGGCAGCACCGACGCCCAAATTATCAGCCAAATCTCAGCCCGTTCCTGAACCAACCAATCTTATACCTTTACCAGCACCTCATTCAAATAGCCAGAACTATGACGTAGCCGACCTTAAGGATATGATAAAACAATTAATATCAGAGACATGATGAGTGTTATTACACTTCTTTCAAGATATTTGCGTACCCAACAAAATGAACGATAAGCTGCGAATAGTCATCTGGAACGCGAACAGACTGCTCAATTCTGTTTATATTTGTTGTTGCAACCTTACCCACAAAAAACCCAAAAACAAAAGCCACGCCTCGCGCAGCTCTCACAGGCAAAGACAAAATTTTTGCCAACGCCAAACGAAGAAGTTTGCATACCGTTTAAATTTGTGCAAGCACTAAAACTATATTTTAGGTATATATTTGAGAATTTTAAAATAAGAGGCTTGGACAGGTCGTTTCTGGCATAGCCTTATGATGGAATTTTTTCATTATTTTCCCAAAAGCAATCAATTATTTATGGACCATAAATAAATGTATTCATATACTTTATATAGTCGGATATGCCTTTGCATTGAGTAGGTAAAAGTAACCGAAGGTCAAAAAAAGATAACGGCGCATCAATTGTTGCTTTTGTCTTTTGCGTTTGCGTGCCCGTCGTCACTTGCGTAGAAAAATCTAAGATGCATTTGTGCTTTTACTGGCAGCGCGAGATGTTGAACTTGTCAATTTGTTTAATTTTGGTGTGGCCGAAATGATCGTATGTGCATTAATTGTCTGCAGACTAGTTGCTGTGATGTGGTTTGCTTCTCTTATAAAGTTTTTTTCGTTCAATACTATTATTAGTTTTCTATATTTATTTGTTATTTGTAAATTATGTTTATTATTCAATATATTGATAAATAAAATGAGTGAATAAAACAAATATAAAATGTTGCGTGTTTGGGAATCGGGGGAAAAGTCCTTGGTTTATTATTTTATGAAATTCATGAATCGAATTTTAATCATTCTAGTTTGAATTCATCGGTGGATTTTGCAACAATTTCATCGAAAGTCTAATATGAATTTATAGGTAAAATCATTGATGAATTCTGATACAAATTCATCGATGATTCAGTGTTAACTTCTTTGCAAAAGTCATGCAGGAATCATGGGTGAACCATAAGTGAATTAATTGGTGAATTCATTAATGAATTTTGCATTTTTTTATCAGAGATGGTAAGAGATAGAGGTTTGACATGTATGGGACAAAAACTCATTATACTTGCAGGCAGTTCAATTTTATTTTCAATTTTTGCCACGCCCCCTCCCGCCTCCGCAATTTGGAAAAAAAGTCATATCTCCCACAGTTTTGATGATAGATTGCTTGTTCCTTCTAGAGATATCTAGTAATCAAAATAATTCATCGATTTGCTGGGGGAATGATAAAGATAGTATGAACGAAACACAAGTTAGGAGCAAAAAAAGTTATCTGAACCCCCTCCCCACCTTCCAGTTGTTGCGTTTGTTCACAAAAAAGAGCTGGTTGCCTATTCAGCACTGTTTCATCAATCTCCTGAACGAATCTTCAGTACGCTTTTCGCTGCGAGCTTAGAAGTGGCCGTTAATTTATAATACGAAGCATTAAAAAACAAGTTTTTTGTGTTGTTTCTTGAAACTGTAAACAACTTACGCATTGAACACCAAAAGCTTTGTGTGTTTACATATTAGTGTCAGCCTTAACATAATTGCCCCTATAAGTATGCTCTGTTTTGTTTGCTGCCAGATTCAATTAATCTTTTTTTAAATTCTTAAAATTCAAATTTATATAAACTTCCATGATTCACGATTTCTGGGCAAATATTAAGGGTCTCCGAATACTGTTACCTAGAACAATGATAAACTAACTGAGTACTATACTACTCTGAAATGCGCGAATATCTTCTTCAAACTGTATTCAAATTCATTGGTACAACACTTGTTCAACGAAGAATTGACTGGGCTCTCATAGTAAACTTTATGGCAAAATTATAATATACTAGATTCCTCTCGTCGCTGTCGAAATTGACAAGGTAATAAACAATCAGACCGTCCAAGCGCGAGTTATATCAATTTAATTCAGGTAAAAAGCGGTTTTTGGCCCATAACTACAGATTTTACACATAATTCTAGATAGCATTAGTTTACAAAAAAAAAAGGGGTGGTGCATGGGACGCCCGGAAGCTCTTTACGACGATAAATCCGATTGTAAATCTAAGTACTGGCAAAAACACATTTGCTATCGTAAAGCATTTGACACGGTTACTCAAACTCACACAATTGTATATGTTCTCAAACACAGCTATAAAATTTCTGCAGTCATATCTGGCGGATCGGCGACAATCGGTAGTCACCCTTAATGAATCTTCATCATTCTTGGCTATAAAACGCGGTGTTCCGAAGGGATCCGTTCTCGGGCCTCTCCTGTTTTCAATATATGTCAATGACCTGCCAAGCTTATTGTCAAAATGTAATGTTCATATGTTTGCGGACGATGTTCAGTTATATGTTAGTAGACCATTGTGTAAGATTAATGGAAGTGTTCAAGTGCGCAATAGTGAATTAGATAAAATAACTGATTGGGCTGAAAGAAATGGGCTTCGACTAAACCCATGTAAGTCAAAATGCTTGGATATCAGCAACAAAAGTGTTAGGACTGATAACTTGCCACGGCTAACAATTAATAACACTTCAATAGAGTATGTCGAGCGAGCCAGCAATTTGGGTTTTACATTTAATTCATCTCTTAAATGGAACGACCATATAATCAGAGCCACAGGCAAGATGTACGGAATCGTCAGAAACCAATATCTGATAATGAACTTTCTGCCAGTTAAAATTCGGTTGCTGATAGGCAAGACTTTGCTTACCTCTGTTCTTTTTTACGGAGTTGAAGTTTTTAACAACTGTGATGTTTTATATATATGGGTGATTCCATGAAAAATCGGCCACTCAACTTTTTTATGCTCGAAATAATTTTTTTCGTATTCTTTGCTGTAAAATAGTACATACGTATTTACAGCATTTTGCCGAAATGTGCTTAATTCGCGGGAAAAAATGATTTGAAAATTTAGCTATTAAAAAAATTCAATTATTTTTAAGTGCTTGCTATCCAAAGAAACTGGTAATAAAAATATTTTAAAAATCTGTAAATTTACTTCGGATCCCAAACTTTCAAATTACTTACACTTAAAAATTATTTCAATTTTTTTTGGTTACCAAATCGCTGAAATAGGAAAACAAAAATTAATTGACGCGATCATTTTTATACCCGTTACTCGTAGAGTAAAAGGGTATACTAAAGACGTGCAAATGTATGTAACAGGCAGAAGGAATCATTTCCGACCATATAAAGTATGTATATTCTTGATCAGCATCAACAGCCGAGTCGATATAGCCATGTCCGTCTGTCCGTCCGTCCGTCTGTCCGTCTGTCTGTATGAACACCTAGATCTCAGAGACTAGAAGAGCTAGAGCAACCAATTTTGAAATGTAGACTCCTATTGTCTGCACGCAGATCAAGTCTATTTCCAATTTTTGCCAAGGCCACCCACGCCCCCACTATAAAAAATTTTGAATAACTCCCACATTTTTTGAGGTATCGATCTCTCTTTGAAACGTAGATTTATATTCGCAACATCTATAAGCCCTGAAATTTTCATCAAGATCGGATGATAAATAGCCGAGTTAAGAAAATGTTGCATACTTTTCGGCTGACCCACCTCAGGCACACAGGAAGGCTATTTAACATTTGTTTTCATGAGTAACGGGTATATCGAAGTCGGTTAGAGCCGACTTTAGCTTACGCTCTTGTTTTCTCAAAATTTGGTCTTGTGTCCTTGAATTTACTGTATTAAGCTCTAAATGGGAAACTGAATAGTTCCAGAGTTAGGGCCTATTTTCATAATTATTTAATAATTTTTTTTTGGAAACTAACAATATTAGATGTCTCGGAAAGTGAGTATGTTTTGGTGTTAAGAAGATAGTTTTCTTGTGGATGAATAGAGTGAAGAGTTTGTGTCCCATGTATAGTTTTGCATTTTGAATATCGTGATTTTAAAAATTCTGTAACCGTGTTATAGTGATTTGTGTTTCTGTTTCGTACTGTGATGTTTGGTAAAAATTCGTTGGCCCATTCATAAAGTTCTATTGCAGTGGTAATCTGTTTATTGGTAATCATTTGAAGGCCTGCCCGTCTAGCCATTCTTTTTAGTGTTCCCCCAGGTCCATCGCAAGGCCCTTTACCGTGAGCTGTTGCGTGATAATGCCACTCCGCCGATATGTTAAAATCATTTTTATGATGATAGACATTGGAAAAGTTCTTAACGTTTTTAAATTATCGAGGAGCCCCGTCCGATAAATATATGCACTTTTGAATGTGAGGGAATTCTGCGGAAAAATATTCATAAAGGTGATATTCAAAATGACTAATAAGCCATGACTGGATTAATCAGAAGTAAGTACACAAATCAGTATAATACGGCTAATTCTTAAAAAAATAAATTAAATAATTAAGAAAAAAGGCCATAACTCTGGAACTATTCAGTTTCCCATTTTGAGCTTACGACAGTAAATTCCTGGACACAAGATCAAATTTTGAGAAAAAAATGAAGAAAAAAAAAACGTCCCTTTCGCGTCAATTAATTTTGGTTTTCTTATTTCGCGATTTGGTAACCAAAAAAAAAATTGAAATAATTTTTAAGTTTAAGTAATTTGAAAGTTCGGGATCTGAAGTAAATTTGCAGATTTTAAAAATATTTTTATTACCAATGGCTTTGGATAGCAAGTACTAGAAAATAATTAAATTTTTTTAATAGCTAAATTTTCAAATCATTTTTTCCCGCGAATTAAGCACATTTCGGCAAAATGCTGAAAATACGTATATCCTATTTTACAACAAAGAATACGAAAAAAATTATTTCGAGCAAAAAAAAAGTTGAGTGGCCGATTTTTCATATAATCATCCATATACAATTGAAAACGAACTGACAGAATATCCGATGTTTCTATTGCGACGCCCCAGAAGCTCGGAAAACACGAATCCCATAACCTAGGTTAAAACATATAGAGCCACACACTTCATAAATCTTGTTTTAAGCTAAGTCGCACGAAGAGCTCCACCCATAGTATTATAAATCGACGAATAACATTTCATAAATATAGTTTTAAGCTAAGTGCCACGAGCGCAACACCCTTATTATTATATATTATTATCCCATACTTCTATCTTCTATACGTCTATCCTACCTAATATTACCATTAAATATATCTTATCTTATCCTTATACACTTATATTCGTTGTAAACAAGCTGCACAAAGCGCACCCTGTAAACAGGAGACATATCCATGTATCCATTTTTGTAGTAACTTATTAATTATCTGAAATCATACTTTATAATTTCCTTAGACGTAGTGAAATAAAAGATTAAAAATAAGAGCGCACTTTCAAAAGCGCGCCACCTATCGATCATTAACAGCTGACGATAGGCGGCCCATTGTTATCGACATCGCGCGCCCTGCCACCATCAGTTGCGAGCGCTGCCACCGTCGACAGCGCCCAGCGGCCTATAAAAGCAGAGCATCAGCGAACTGGGAGCTTAATTAGTCCGCGGCATCGGTCGAGTCAACATCTTGGAACAGCAGCACCGGCTCCGGGTGAGCGATTTTCGAATAGGCATCTGAGTCTGGATGGGATTCCCGGTTGAATAGCGCCGACGCTCGATCTTCTGACCGGCGGCGGGTGAGCCTCAGGTTATATGATTTTCGAATCGGCTCCCTGACCAAAATAACAGGTTTGACGCACTGCATCCACCAGCGAAACATCTATTATTCCAGACCAAGGGGTCTTGTGCGACTTACGAATCGGCTCGACCGGCTCATGGTGAGCGATTTTCGAATCGGCACCTGTGTCTGGATGGGATTCCCGGTTGAATAGCGCCGACGCTCGCCCAGTCTGACTCCCAACGCTCGATCTTCTGACCGGCAGCGAGTGAGCCTCAGGTTGTTCGATTTTCGAATCGGCTCCCTGACCAAAATAGCAGGTTGGACACACTGCATCCACCAGCGAAACACCTATTCCCGACCAAGGGGTCTTGTGCGTTTTACGAATCGGCTCGACCGGCTCCGGGTGAGCGATTTTCGAATCGGCAACTGTGTCTGGATGGGATTCCCAGTTGAATAGCACCGACGCTCGCCCAATCCGACTCCCAACGCTCGATCTTCTGACCGGCGGCTGGTGAGCCTCAGCTTGTACGATTTTCGAATCGGCTCCCTGGCCAAAATACCAGGTCGGATGCACCACATGCACCAGTGAAAATCTTCTTGTGGCAGAGTACGTCCACAGCACACGCGGGTAGGCGCCTTCTAATAAGCCAACTTGAAACGACCCCCGGTCTCTGGGTGGCCCCCACAAGTCAAGACCAAGGAGATCAAGTAACCCACGAGATAGAAATAGCACAACTCTGACTATTTATTTGGTATATCTCTCTCTTATATACTCTCTTATTCCAGCAAACACAGGAACCAATCAAATAATATCTGTGACAGACCCTGGCAGGCAACGGCGAGCTACATCCGTGCTACTAAAAGAGGGCGTTACGCAGTCACGCTAGACTAAGCCCCATGTGAAAGTCAAATTTTGGCAGTAGACTGATTCGTTTGCTGCCATCGAGGAGAAAGTAAAACCTCAACTTGATCAACACTCTTCTAGAGAAGAATAGTTCTTTGAGCGCATAATAAACCGATTCTCGACAGAGACTCGTCTGCTAAGTGAGCTCAGCTACAGTTTTAGATTTATCCATTGTTTGCAACGCCCCATCAGTTCAGCTACAACTGATCAACGAATGCCAAACTTTTTGACCGCATTCGCTCTAGCACACCTTGAAACCTTAATGCCTGCACAGCAAAACTAACCGAACTGCTCAGAGAAATCTCGCCATTCCCCTTTGGTGTATGCAAACTGTGGAATTATATATCACACTCAATGAGTACGGCAGCCAAGGAGACACTCGGATACGCCGAGTACACTCGAAAGTAGACCTGGTATGATGGATCTGCTACTGCAGAGAACGACGCTGCCTACAGGAGAATTCTGCAGTTGGTGAGCAACGCCGGCTGCTTAAGAGCGATACCGGGAGAAAAGGAGAGAGGAGAAGCGCCTTTTTAGAACGAAAAAGAATGAGCGAGAAAGGCGCATGAGTGAGGAAGTTTAGACGCTATTCGGGATAAGTGAGACTCGGAAATTTTTTCAAAAGATTATACGACTAGCTGAAGGTTTCAAGCCCGGAGTCACACAATGTAAGAATGAAAATGGAAATCTGGTCACACATCCGCAATTGGCGCTAGAAAAATGAAGAAGCTATTTCGCCAACCTGCTGGCTGCCGCCTCTGGAGAAGTAGCAATGCCACCAATCGACGATATTGAAATAGACCCACCCGACCATCACGAAGTCTGTTAAGCAATAAAAGGGCTAAAGAATAACAAAGCACTGGCGCTGACGAGCTGCCCGCTGAACTGTTTAAGACTGGCGGCGAGAAGTTGGTAAGGTGCATGCACCAACTTCTCGGCAGAATATGGTCCGACGAGAGCATGCCCGAAGATTGGAGTCTAAAAACAATTTGCCCATTTTTTTAAACAGGAGACCCTGCAGCTTGCGCCAACCACCGTAGGATCAGTCTTCTTGCCATCGCATATAAGACTCTTTCATGCATTATTTGTGAACGTCTAAAGCCGCTTATTAGCACTCTGATTGGACCTTATCAGTGAACACTGACCAGACACATTACGAGAAATCCTGGAGAAGACGAATGGCGGGTACAACTTTAAGGTTGTAGAGGATTCTGTCTACCTCGGGACGATGATAACCGACGAAAAATTCTTTGGAGGATTAATGGACCTTTAAAACTTGGCGATGGATTCCGCATTCGAATGAATCACGAACTGTATAAGCTCTATGGCGACACCAGTCTAGACAATCGCATAAAGCAACAGCGGATGCGCTGGTTAGGACATGTAACCCGGATGGATGAAGAAGCACCAGTAAAAAAGACGTACAAAGCGAAGGCGGCTGACTTTGGAGAAGAAGGCAGGAGGGGTCACCCACCACTAATATGGGATGATCAAGTGCGGAAAGTCATTTGCAACCTTGGTGTGAACAACGGGTGCCAGCTCACACAATGCAGAAGCGAGTGGAGGGCATTCATAGCAGAGGCCGAGTCTGTCAAGCGGTTGTGATGCAACATCGGGCCAATAAAGAAGAAGAGAATAGCGTACCCTCTTCCGCGTCACTTAATCCTCCTTGGTACTTGTTATGATCCGACCTTCTTTACCGGGTTCATCTATAGGTCCCCGGCTATTAGAAATATCTTGCCCGGTGCCAAATTTAATTTGCAGAGGACCCCCAAACAATTCTATAGCTTTGTGAACTTTGAAGTAGATCTTCATCATGACCATCATCATTTTTTTTCCGTAAAAAAAGGCTATCAATGATTCCGCTGCCGTCGACCTATTCGCAGACTTTTTTCAATCAACTTATTCTTCACTCCATTTTACTAACACTTCTTATCCTTATAACATTTCTTCTTCTAACTCGATTTGTGCTCCTTTAATTACTGAAATCTCTTTACTTTCATATTTGAAATCACTAAAAGCCTCAAACTCCCCTAGGCCTAGCAACATTCCTAGTTGCGTTCTCAAAGAGTGCTGTAGATCTTTATGCAAACCTTTGTTTAAGCTTTTCAATCTATCACTTGATTCTTCAGTCTTTCCAGCTCTTTGAAAAGAGTCGTATATTATTTCTCTCCATAAAAAAGGTGGAAAATCTGATATTTCCAATTACAGAGGCACAGCTAAGCTCTCCGCTATTCCTAAATTAATTCAAGATATTATAACCTTCACCTTGCAGCATTATTACAAATCAATTTTATTAACCGTCGATCAACTACGACCATTCATTGATTAATGATGGGTTCCTTAAGAAAAAGGAAACCGATGTCATTTACACCGACTTTAGTAAGGCTTTTGACTCTGTAAACCACGATCTTCTCCTATATAAGCTTGATCGGTTTGGATTTCCCGCATATTTTCTGCTTTGAATTTCATCCTATTTGAAAATAGAGCCCAAAAAGTTCTGCTACGTTCTGACACTTCAAAGACTGTCTCTGTAACTTCTGGTGTACCACAAGGTAGCCACCTTGGTCCTTTGTTTTTTACTCTTTTTCACTCTCAGGTCATTGCCCACTATACTATCTTATTCTCGGATACTTATGTATGCCGATGACGTTAAACTCATTTTATTTTTCAATGACCCGATGCATTCTATTAGATTGCAAGATGAAATAAACTCCTTGCAGTGTTGGTGCTTGGTTAATCATTAACTTTAATTTCTCCAAGTGCATGTTTATGACTTTCCATCGCTGGCTACCTATACGATTGGCAATGAACCCTTGAAACGAATATCTACAGTCGTTGAACTCTTTTTATACCCTTGCAAAGGGTATTATAATTTTGCCCAGAAGTTAGCAACGCATAGAAATATTCATTTCCGACCCCATAAACCATATATATTCTTGATCAGGGGGACGAGCTGAGTTCATTGAGCTTTGTCCGTCCGTCTGTCTGTCTGTCCGTCTGTCTGTCTGTCCGTCTGTCTGTCTGTCCGTCTGTCTGTCCGTCTGTCTGTCCGTCTGTTTCTACGCAAACTAGTCTCTCAGTTTTAAAGCTATCGAGCTGAAATTTTGCACAGAGTCTTCTTTTTACTGCACGCTGCTAATATGTCGGAACCGACCGGATCGGATCACTATAATAATATTATATATATTAATAATATTATATACTTTCAAACAGATTTGCAAGTTTTGGTCAAAATCGGTTGACTATATCTTATAGCTGCCATAGGAACCATAGGTCGAAAAATGGGTTTTAGTGAGAAAAACTTTTTTGTTTCCAATGTTAACGTGATTAAACTCGGTCAATAATAATATTATATACTTTCAAACAGATTTGCAAATTTTGGACAAAATCGGATGACTATATCTTATAGCTGCCATAGGACCGATCGGTCGGAAAATGGGTCTTAGTGAAAAAAAACTTTTTTTTTTAAAGTAAATCGTTCTTAAGGTCGGTGATTATTAATATTCAACGCATTCAAACTAATTTGAAAAAGTTGATCGACATCGGGTGACTATATCTTATGGTTGCCATAGGGCCGATCGGTCCGAAATTGAGTCTTAGTGAGAAAAACTTTTTTCAGACGTTTATCTGTCGGAAAATAGGTTTTAGTTACAACATTTTTTGATTTTTATGTAAGCGTTCTTAAACTGTGACATTTGCATTTGCAAGGGTATATAAACTTCGGCACAGACGAAGTTAGCTTGGCCTTCTCGTTGGAATTCTTTTTGACCCCAAATTGAGATTCAATCCTCATATATCTTCTATTGTTAATAGGGCGAATGGTGTACTTGGATTCATTAAACGTTGGTCGAAGGAACTTAATCTAGTCCGTTCTGTACTTGAATACTGCTCGTCCGTCTGGTGTACGCAATTAAAAAAGCATATCGATCGTATTGAATCAGTACAAAAGCAATACTTGCTTTTTGCTCTTCGTGGACTAAATTGGGACCCCAACCTTCGTCTGCCATCGTATTCCAGCAGACTCTTGCTTATTGATCTTCCTTCGTTAGCTAATCGTAGAACAGTCCTTAAGTATGTCTTTTCTTCATTAGCTAATCTCTAGCTCTACCGAACTCTTAGGTCGCCTTAAGGTCTCCGTTCCCTCTAGACCAACTAGAAAATATTTAGCTTTAATCTTGCCTAGGTGCACAACTAATTATGCCCAGCACAATCGTTTTCGGGTCTTATGTCAAAATTACAATGACCAGCTCTCAACAGATCTCTCTTTCTTTTCTCTAAAATCGTCTCTCTATAATTATCTCCTAGGAAATCTGTGACTACTTCTGACAGTGAGTAGGGGCATAGCTTGCCGGACTGGCTGAAAAATTTTCCCCCAACGTGTCAGAGACTTTCCAGTTTTAATTTTAATAGTTTTTTTTTGTTTGTTTATTTTTCTCCATCTCTGTTTTATTTTAACTTATTATATTATTAATTAGGGTACTCACCAGCCCGCGTAAAAGCGTAATTGTGTAAATTTACGCGACGCAGCTATTGAGCACCCCTTTTGTTTACCCTCGCAATTTATGGCGTAAATCAGCTGATTTTGACAGGCTGTGAATTTTGCTGTGAATTGAGATTCAATACTCACTATTTACAACTAATTTTAGACGCCCCAGTGGCGTAGAGCACTGCATGCATAACTCGTAGACGGGAAGACGTGTGTTGGTACCATGGAGCTGACTTTTTATTTCCTTTTATTATCGTTTGTGATTGACATCTTTTCTGACCTCGGCCATAGTTTTGGGCTTTTTTAATAAAAAACAAGTAAGAGCGCTGTAGTCGAGTTTCCCGACTACAAAATGCCCTGTTCAATTGAGACACACATGCAAACACACTCACATACACAAACGCTAATAACTTTTGTGTTTTTGCTCGTATCTTATTTTCCTTTGGAGAGTAGTTAGATATAAGGCCTAGGATAGTATATATTAAGCCACCAGGTTCTAACTGTAAAATTGTGGCTGTAACAGTTTTTTGCGGTTTAAGGGGGGATGGGGGGGAATTTCCAAATCTGAAACCAACTTGAACTGGGTACGGTATACACCAATGTGCATGCCAAAATTTGTGTCTCTATCTCTTATGGTCTCTGAGATCGACGCGTTCATACAGACAGACAGACAGACGGACAGACGGACATGGCTATATCGACTCGGCTGTTGATGCTGATCAAGAATATATATACTTTATAGGGTCGGAGAAGCTTCCTTCTGGCTGTTACATACATTTGCACAACTTCATGATCCCCTTTTCCCATTTTTAATGGGAACAGGGTTTAAAAAGAAAGATTATAGAACCACCATTCTTTACCGGGACTCGAACCGGACTATCAAACAATACAAGGCGACAATCCTATACACTCAGCCAACGGCTACACATAAAAACATTTATCTAAATTTCTATGTCAGATAAGTATGATACTAAGTATTTTCAGCCGATACTTTGAACACGTCAAGTTTTTCCACTTTTACACATTTACGAGCGATTTTTTAAACATACTCCTGGGCAACAAAAAGTTGGCAGTTTTTTCCCTATGTTTTTTTATGTTGTGTGGTAAACTTTTGGAGTTTACGCTTTTACGAGAGCTGGTGAATACCCTAATTATTTTTTTTTTTCCTCTGTTCCTACATAACTATAGGTTTGGTTTTTTTTTCCCTCTTCTCGATCTCTATATTATGAAAGTTTTTGCTAGCTCTAATAAAGTCTCCGACTACAATTGGCTGTGAATAGGGGCATAGCTGGATGAATCTAACAAATATAACAATATCGGAAAAATCTAAACAAAATCGAATTTTGATGTTATCTTGATAAATAGCCAATATAATTTTTAAGGGCGATTTTCGTGTTCAGCTGCCGAAGTTACTTTGGCGCATTGGGGAAAAATTCAGCAGAACAGTGTATGTATTCTATACATTTTCTAAACATATTGATGAAGACACTCTGTGTGTAGGATGAATTATAGTAGCCAGTGTGCATAACTACAAAGCTTAGTCTTAAATTCATACAACCCAAAAGCTCATATAAAAGCTCCACTCTCGTATGCAAATGCATCTAAGCAAATAAGATATATTTGTAATTAGAACCTACTCTAACATATGTAAGCTTACCTAGCCATAATCCTATGTAAACAAATTGATATAAATAGTGGCCGAAGGCCCCATAATAAATCATTCAAAACGAACCGTCCAACCGACTTCTACATGTGAATGCATTTTTTTATTTTTAAGGCATACGTTACAACTTTACTGGCTCCTTTATATGAAGAATTGGGCCCTGAGATGGACTCTGAGGAAGACTGGAAAACTGATCTGCGAGCACTAGCAAAAACATTTTTGTGCCGAGCCGGTTACAGCACATGTATTGAAGAAGCACAAAGGGCATTCAAAGTTTGGCAAAACAGTTCCGATCCAGATCACGAGAATCCGTATGTATATCATTGCTCGTTGTATTACTGACGTTGACGATACACTTTTTTCAGGGTGCCCGATCAGTATATTTGTCCTGTTTTTAAATGGGGCTCCATGGAGGAATGGGAATTTGGCTTACAGCGTGTAATCCACTTTCCAAGCTCACGAGTAAAGAGTGAAAGAACATATTTGCTAAAATCACTAGCGGGTTGTCCATTACATCCCGAAAAAATAGATCTTCTTCTGCAATTGACGATTCTCAATCAAAATTCAAACTTCTCCGAGAACGATATCTTTTTAATTTTTAGCAAGCTAACCGGTGGATCCTGCGGGTACACTACACTATTTAACTTCCTTTCTAAAAACTGGACAGCTATTCGGCAAAAGTAAGTTTAAATATTAATACAAATAGATTTAGCTATGAACTTGAAATGTAGACAGTAGGTTGGTAATATGGAGTTTGATATTTTACTGGTTCAGGACGGAACTCGATCCGGTTTTAAAAAGCTCAAATTATTAAAAATTACACAAGGCTACACGAAAAAATCTCCAAAAACGTCATCAACATTTTCATAGTATTTGGGTTGTCCCGATTCCCAATCTGTCATCAGTTTTTCCACGTAACCCCCAGTTTCCAAGATATTGCGTAAAATGTGAAGTTGAAGGACAGACGGACATGGCTATGTCGACTTTCCTATTGATGCTGATCAAGAATATATTTACTTTATATGGTCGGAGATGATTCTTCTGGCTGTTACATACTTTTGCACAAACCTTATATACTCTGTATACCTTTGGTGCAGAGTATAATTATTCATTTAAAGGTAAGGGTAAAGGGGCTACTTAACTCTAACTCGACCATCAGACCCAGGGATTGCTGCAACGATCCGAGCCAAATGCCAGTGTTGCGGGTTCAAGTTATCCTCATGGACCGACTCGCACATCTGCTTCTGCCTTAAGCCATTTCGATCGAAGTTGAAGCTCGTGACCATAATCACGACGCCAGAGATCCCACAATCGCTGCGTCAAATGGCTGACTCGTTGATATTGTGTCAGAGTTGATACCCTGATCTGGGAGAGCCTGTCAAGAAGAACCAATTAACATGAGGGCTGGGGTAATGACTTTACCATCATTGGGGTCCTCAGAGTGCGATGTAAGAGGCTTTGAATTTAGTACAGGTTCAGCTTCGATAACCACTGTTTGAAACTATTCATAGATGAGGTTGGGCTGTGCTGCATTTTTAACAAGCAGCGTTTTCATAGATTTTACAGCGGCCTCTCACAGTCCATCGAAATGAGGAGCCCGGGTGGGATAAGGATGAAATTGTTTCCCATAGCTGTACAAAACTTCTCTGTTTCAGTCATTGAATGGTGGTCAAAGAACTCCCATTTTAATTTGCCGAGCTGTGCCTTAGCTCCGACAAAATTTGTAGCATTGTCGCATAACAATCGCTGTGGTATTCATATTCGCTTCAAGCAAATTAGAATCGAGTTAATTAAAAGGTCGGAGATCACACAATCATTGTCACGTATGTTTTGTAGGGTGCCCTGTAAGTAGTATAGAATGGCCACATCGATCTACGCCGGTCACAAAAAATATACGTCGATCTAGAAGGCGATCAGCGAGCAATGGATCCATAACTTGTTGAAGAATCATTGCCTTATAGTAAAAATAGTGTACACATCGTCTCACGACCTTCCTCACCAAATTTCGAGCATTGACGATCCAAACATGCAATCTGGCTATTCCAATCAGAGCCTTTGCTCCGGCATGCATGTGTTTCCTATGCAAGTGTTCTACATAAAGCCAGGTTAGCCGATGATTCTTCGGCAAAAGGGTAAGATTTAGCATTTCTGGACTTAATGACTAATTTGCTTTCAGTGCGATTATTTCCTTGCTGTATGATCACTACGAGGCGAAGAAACGATTTCTGTATCTCAATGGCTGATACGGGGTTAACCTAACTGATAGTGACCTTTCTATCTGCACTAACACGGTTATAAAATCGAAGTACATATAAAATTATTCTCAGTATCTTGCTTTAGGATTTAGGATAGTGATTCTCATAAACAAACCATTTAGAATTGTTTCACTACTGTTCTAAGGTATGCGAAATAAGTCACCTTACAATCCTTGATACATACTAAAGCAAGAAATATAATATATTCAAGTATTTTGGTTTTTTCTTTCAACTTTACGAAGTAACAATTCAATTCCAATTCTTAAAAGATTTAATGATATCATAATACTTTTAAAAAAATAAATTTATATTTTTCAGAACGAAATAAGTGAACTAATAATTTCAGAATATTACGATTTTAATAAGGTTTAGTCACCGTGATTTTTTTAATATACCTTAAAATGTCCTCCATTACTGTCAATAGCCAGCAATATACGTCCATACAATCATACAATCCTTGATACATACTAAAGCAAGAAATATAATATATTCAAGTATTTTGGTTTTTTCTTTCAACTTTACGAAGTAACAATTCAATTCCAATTCTTAAAAGATTTAATGATATCATAATACTTTTAAAAAAAATAAATTTATATTTTTCAGAACGAAATAAGTGAACTAATAATTTCAGAATATTACGAATTTAATAAGGTTTAGTCACCGTGATTTTTTTAATATACCTAAAAATGTCCTCCATTACTGTTAATAGCCATCAATATACGTCCTAGCATTGAATTAACCAAGTTTCGAAGAATTGATGCATCCAATATAGCCCAATCAACGATAATAGACTTTTTAAGTTCTTTTATCGTGTTAACTTGCCTCCCATACTTGTAGACTTTGTTGGAAATTATCTCCCATAATTTTTCATTGAAATTAAGATCTGAACCTTTGGCGGGCCACATCAAAACCGCTATTTGTTTTTCTTAAGAAAATAGTTTAGTGCGTTTTGAAACGTGGTACGCGGCATTGTCCTGTTGGAATGTCCAAGAATCTCTGAAATATATTTGTCCAAAATTACAAAAACTGTATCAAATATTTCGACATACTTTTCAGAGTTCATTTTATGTGTTACAAATCATATTGAACTCATTCCAGCAAAGCCAAATGCAGTCCACACCATTTCGGAACCTCCTTGACAATTGCGTGACACTCATACTTGTTTTGGCGTCCGTATATCCCGATAATAATACTGATACTCTTTTAACTTTTACTTTTTTCATCACTAAAGATAATACTTTGCCACTCTAAGTCCTAAAACTTATGCATCTCAGCAAAGTGCATACGGGCAACTTTGTGCCTAGGAAGTAATTGACATTTGACGGTCCTTTTTTCATATCAATCGAATTGATCGTTACGTAAAATTTGCTGCACACGACGCTTCGATACTGGGAGAGCTAGTTCGTGGGAAATATGGCCTGCACTTAGGTTTTCTTTAATTCCTTTCTTTTTATTCTTCTTTTATCACTTTTTTCAGCAATGGCGGGCGTCCAAAACGAGGTCTTTTTCTGTGAATTTCAGGATCTTTTAAATACTTTTGAATTTAACTTGAATTTCGGAAGAAAATTACTGTAGAGGTATCCCCATTTCGCGATATGGCGATATTTTAACTCGCTCTTCATTAGAGGGGTATTGGCTTTCAAATATTCCTCCAAAATTGAAGTTGATATAAGATTCACATCTACAGATTATGAATCAAACCTCACTTTTTTATTGGTTTCAACTTATGGCGAAAAATCTCCTATAAATTTACGCTTGTATGCACGTGTACGGAGTCAAAAACTGATAATGTAAGCTCAATTATTTCGTTCTGAAGTGCGAGGCGCATGAGCTTTTTAATAAATATAACGGCACCTTATAGAGTCTTGTGCTTAACATTGTTATTGCAAGCATGAAAATTGTCTTAGAGGAAACTAAGCAAAAAAAAAATTGAAAAATGATTAGCAATGCTCTGGCAGCAGATCATAAGATTTATAAGGTGACTTATTTCGCATACCTTACCTACATGCACTTCTATTCAACACAACCATTTTACGTTCTTCGAGCAGTTTTCGATCTGTTGTTGTAAAAACAAGGGCAATTTACAATCTTCTATGCAGATAAATGTCGGTCCATTGAACCATATAGTTGTGCCAATTCATTCACCTTGCATCCACGTGACACGACATCAGCGGGGTTGTTTTTGCTAGCAACATGACTCCAAGTAACACCAACTGACTTTGTCTGTACTTCTGCGACACGATTCCCAACAAAAAATTATAAATTAGCAGAACGCATCCAAATCCATTGCAATACAATACTGGAATCGGTCCAAAACACAATTTTTGTGTCAAAGGCTGCGAACAAGTGCTTAATTTTACGCAATGTCTTACACATAAGTACTGCCGCACACAATTCTAAGAATTCTTCGGGGAAGCGAAACTGCCTTTAAAAGTGCAACCTTTGTGTTGGCCATAAGTAGTGTGGAATGGTGCTTTCCGTCTGCGAGCTTGTTTGTGCGTAGGTACAAAAAACTTTCATAAGCGCGTTGTGAGGTCTCTGCGAACCCGTGGACTTCGAATGATTGACCCTGAAAGAGGCTGACATAACGTGGAAGTTCAATATTTTTCAGTTACGATAAGTCCGATTCGACTTCTTTCCAAATTCCACTCAATTCAGATGAGAGAAGATCATCCCATCCTTAGCGCTGGATACACAATTCTTGCTGCAGTATTTTGCATTTGATGAAAGTGGGGCTCAATATGCCAGTAGTGATTTGATTTCTTCCGCTATAGAATGCAGCTCTGTCACCGTATCTGCTCCTGTCAGCATATCGTCCCCATATACGTCCCCATGCTAGACCTTTGCTCCTACAAGATACTCCATAAGTATCTACAATGTATTGAAGACTACTGATCGCAAGGAAAGGCGCAGCTGAAAGACCATAAGTTACAGTATTGCGTTCGAACAGTCGTAAGAGCTCAGTATCGGTAGGGGGGAGTAGACGGATTTACCAGTCTTCACAGGAGACCCCAAAGAATGGCCACTATTTCTCAGCTCATATGAGACCAGCAGAAAGATCACCGGCTACATCAATGAAGAAAATATCATCCGTTTGCAGAAGTGCCTTAAAGGAAAGGCACTAGAAGCCTTGCGAGACAGCCTTTTGTTAGCCTGTTGTTCATTAAATATGTACTTCGGCCGCACGGAACATATAATAAAAGTGCTAATTGAGAATGTACGCAATTTTCCTTCACCAAGGGGCAAGATAGAACCACTAATCGAGTTTGCATTTGCGGTTAAAAATATGTGTGCAACATTGAAAGAAGGAACTCATCGAGAAGATGGGACCAGACATGATGCTGAACTGGGGAATACACTCCAAATCTATTGACTGCCCAAACATGCAAAATTTGGCCGATCGGTTGTTCGAGCTAGCGGATGCCGCATGCCGCGTATAAACGCCGAATATAGCTCCGACAGCCGACAAGAAATCAGCGCGAAAGGCGGCGCTTAACACACACGCCTCTGCCAAGGCCGATGATCAGCAACGCGCACCATGTGCGATTTGTGAAGGGGCACATAGCACCACAGCGTGCGAAAAATTCAAGCGCATGACCATGGCAGCCAGGTGGGGAGCTGTAAGAACCAACCGCCTGTGCGTACAGTGCCTCAAAAGGCACAAGGGATCGTGCTGGAGTAAAATATCCTGTGTCGTAAGTGGGTGCCACGAAAATAACAACAGCCTCCTCCATAAGGGCCATGAGGCACTAACGACCAGCGCACTCCACAACCATCGTAAGTCCGCATCTAATGTAGTAGAAAATTTCTTCCGAATCGTTTCAGTTACTTTGCATGGGAAGTCGAAGTTGATCAATATATATGCCTTCATGGATGACGGGTCGACTCTTACACTCCTGGAGGATGGCTTAGCCAATGAGCTGGGCGAAGAAGGCATTGCCAGCCCCTATGCATAAGCTGGACCGGCGAAGACAAACGCCAAGAGCCCCGATCCCGGCAGCTAAATCTAAAAATCTCGCAGCAGGGCCCAGGCAACAAAATATTTAAACTGAACGATGATCACACAGTCAAAAGCCTGGACATGTCTGCTGGGACAATGGTTGCGGATCAAATTAAAGCAAAATATCCGCATCTTAAAGGCCTGCCATTACCAAACTACGTAAAGGCAGTCCCTCAAATGATTATAGGACTCAACAATCCCAATCTCATATCCTCACTTAAAGTGAGTGAGGGAAAGTGGCAGCAACCAATTGCTGCGAAGACGAGATTGGGACGGACCGTATATGGTGGCTCACGCAGGTCAGAAGGTAAGGTCCAGCTTCACCAATGTCATTGCGACCATGACCTACACGAAATGGTCAATAGATTCATGCTTTCTGAGGACAACGTACCCAAACAGCTGGCAAAATCACCAGAGGAGCAACAAACATTGCGAATTCTGGAAAATACAACAAAGTACCAAGCCGACAGGTATACCATGGGGGTACTATGGAAGAATGATTATCGGCAATTCCCAAATAGCCTGGCAACGGCAACAAAGAGACTCACATGTCTCTAAAGAAAGATGGCCAGCAACCCCCATCGAATTAAACAGTAAAATAAAAAATCTCATCGATAAAGGCTACGCCGAAAAGCTGGGCGCCACTACATTGGCCAACAGCCCCAAAGACGTATGGTATCTGCCGATATTTACCGTACAAAACCCTTACAAGCCAGACAGGGTACGATTGGTGTGGGACACAGCAGCTAATCAGAAAAAATATTGAGTATGCAATGGAACCCAAACCTAGATGCATTCACATATGCACTTAAGTTCGTGCGTATAAAGCGCAACATTATATCGGATAACATAGCGCCGACCAAAAGAGAAGTCTGTCAAGTCTTGATGTCGGTGTTCGACCCCATGGGCTTCGTGTCATGCATCATGATACACCTCAAGATCCTGCTCCAAAACGTGTGGCGTATGAAAATTGACTGGGATGAGATTTGGCTATCGTTCCTCCCCCTGATAGCCGAAGTCAAAACTCCTCGATGCTACTTCCAAGGCTTGGTATCAGAAGATTGCCAAATTCAGCTCCACGTGTTTGTGGACGCTGGAGAAGATGCTTATGCTGCGACGTATATTTTCGGATCGAGCATGAGGTTAAGATTTTTCTTCGTCTCGTTTCAGATAAGTCAAAGGTCGCACCATTGCGACCACTGTCCATCCCTCACCTTGAGTTACAGGCAGCAGTCACCGGTGCCCGACTATTAAGGACCATCAAAACGCAACATGAGGTCGAAATCCAACAGTTCCATGTATGGACGGACTCCAAAACCGTTCTGGCATGGCTCGCCGGAGATCTACGACGATATCAGCAATTCGTGATGTTCTGGGTCGCCGAAATCGCTGAGCTCACGGACCTCGACCACTGGAGATGGGTGCCGAGCAAATTGAATGTGGCCGACGTCGCCACAAAACGCCAACGCGGGCCTGATGCTTACACGCAATGGTTCGACGGACCCAATTTCCTAAAATTGCCGCCGTCTGAATGGCCGGCAAAAACAACCAAAATAGACGAAGCCACGGAGGAGCTGCGCCCTCGTTTCCTTTACATTCGTGAGGAAATGGCGCGGATTAACTACGAGTACTACTCCGACTGGAACCGGCTGTCACGAGCAGTCGCATATTGGCTTCTCTACAAAGAGAAGCTTACCCACAAGATTCGCCAAACCAGTGGAGCTACAGGTCTGCGGGCGAATCATCTCACCAATGCCCAGCGGTTCTTATTTCGGACCATGCAGCTGGAAAAATATGCCTGCTGCCACCACCAAAGGACAATCAGTCTGCCGCAGTAGCCCGCTGTGGAGACTTAAACTCTACATAGACGACTCTGGAGTGATGTGTGTACGCTACCGCGCAAGGCGCTGGGTCTGCGTCGTCACGTAGCTCGTCGAGGGGCCCCAAAACAAATATTCAGTGACAACGGAACAAATTTCCGCGGGTCAGAAGCCTTTTTACGAGGAACCTTACGAGTGGACGACTCCGAGATGCAACAAAAACTGGCGCAGCGGAGAATAACCTGGTAATTTAACCCGCCATCAGCCCCTCACATGGGTGGCGCCTGGGAGCGCTTAGTGCGTTCCATAAAAGCTGTACTATACCGTATAGCCCCCAATCAAAAATTCACCGACGAGAGCCTGCTCACGGCCATGATGAAGGTGGAGATGACGGTCAACTCTAGGCCGTTAACATTTGTGTCGATCACGAGGACCAAGAAGCTATCACCCCAAATCATCTGCTGCTCGGGTCGTCAAATGGCGAAAAGCCGTTCAGCGAGCCGGAGCAAATCGACTACAAATGGACTCTGCGCCAAAGTGAGATGTTCCCCAACCAGTTCTGGAAACGATGGGTCAAAGAGATGCTGCCAAACATCACCAGGAGAACTAAATGGCAACAGAAGGTTAGTCCCATCGCTGTCGGCGAAATCGTACTGATCGTCGACGAAAATCAACGCCGAAACACCTGGACAAAGGGCCGAGTCATCGAGGTAACCACCGCAGAAGATGGACAAGTCAGGCGTGCTAAGGTCCAGACATGTCGTCCTATCCAGGCCAGCAGTAAAGTTGGCAGTCCTTGATGTCGGCAATTAATAAGTAAGCTCCTGCGTCCTGCGGACTGAGTCCGCTTACTGAGAGGGGAATGTTGCCGAAATTTAGGTCTGCCAATAATTAAAGCCCAGCAGCAGACAAATAAATATTACCAAAACAGCTGCTAGTCATATCAAATGCGATCCACAAGCAAAGAAAACAACAACAACAAAAAATGCTAGGCAGCGCACAGCGAAGTTACAGTTTAACACTCTTCGCTTTGAGTTTGCCATTCTTAGCTGTTCTTTATCTATGTGTAAGTAAGATACATTAAGATGCGCTAAATCAAATGTAATAATAGGTGTAGCCAAACCTCGTGGCCAGCCTCTAATTTAGTTTGTTCGCTGTCGAGAGACGATGACTAGGGTAAGAACTAAGTTTATGGAAAATTGTGAATTTAAAGCATCAGCTATATCACATCAACATACATCAGCAACATTATACTCTCATATATCTCTGCTACCTGAGTGAATCTGGATTTGATCATCGCAAATATATAAGAGACAACGAGCCATAAATTGTGTTTGAGCTGTTTCAATTTTTCTCTTTGGCGGTGCCATAAAACTAGTCGGACGGGCAACAAGCATATCAATGAAATCGAAGTGAAAGCAGTGTTACTATCAGATCTTGTTGTATTTTCGCTCCAATATACAATGTGTAATTGAGTGAGACATTCCCTGATGTCTTCGCCGAGGCGTCAAAGACCTCTCGAAGTTGAGTTGTGCCACTTTGGGGCCTAGGTGCGGTATTACATAATGGGGTTGTGACGTATCTACCCTATCGACTGAACTCATAAGCTTGAGATCTTTATAGTCGTCCATGAAGGCTGCATAAATTCGTTTTAGAAATGGATTACGATTCAGTCGAGTTTCTAATTGTAAAACGCGGCGCCTTGCAATATCGAGTTATTTTCAAGACAATCTGGGGTTTTTTCGAAAGGTAACCGAACCAGTACTCCACCTGTTTCAAGTATAATCGAATTCTTCTGAAAATGATTTTCACATTCTTATCCACTGACTAAGGACTTTTGCTGACTGGAGTCTCGAATTCTTCAAGTTCCTAAAATTTCTGTAGGGATTCTTCCAGCTTGGATGAGAAGCTAAGTTTGAATTGATTGTTCCTGGATTGTATCACCAATGATCCAACCAAGTTGTGTATGTACTACGGAAGGTAGACCATCACCTATCGAGACTTTACCATCTATGATGATATCAAAGAAATGTTTCGAACTAATGAACAAATCAATGCGCTGAGGCTTATAGTATTCTGGATCTGCTAGCTGAAGACCCTTAGGAATTATCCGGTTCCGGTATGTCCCGAAATGAATGTTTCGGTTAAAGGTTCTATTTCAGTTTTCAATTAATTTCAGTTTTCGGCTTACTAGATCTTCTTCATCCATCCAGGTGACAAGCTTTGTAGCTTTATGCGCTTGACCAGACTGGTTCACCCATAGAGCTCATACAGTTTGCGATTCATTCGAATGTGGAATCCATCGCCAACTTTTAAAGTTCCATAAATTCTCCAAAGAATTTTTCGCTCGAACACGCCGATAGCCGCCTCATCCGCTGCTGTCAATGTCCATGCTTCTGCGCCGTATTGCAATACTGGGATGATTAGCAATAATGAGATAATGTCAGTATCATCGGCGTATGCGAGTAGCATTAGATCTTTATAAAGATATATCCCCGATCTGATTGCATTTGGGCACCGGCGCAGTATATTCTCCATCAGCAGATTAAAGAAGAAACACGATGAGGTATCAAATGTTTCGGAAAGGCTCCTTCCTATTTTGACGGAGCTTTGAGTGCTTCTCAACGTCATCCTGCAAAGTCGAACGTACTTTTCTGGTATACCATATGTAGACAGGACTTCAAAGAACCTTGACTTTATCGGTATGTCGAAGGCTGATTTATAATCAACCAATAGATTGTAGGTTTTGATACCTCTCTCATAGGTCTTCTCCAATATTTGTCGTAATGTGTCTGGTCAGTTTTGGATTTTCCAGGTCTAAGGAAACACTGATAAGGTCCAATCAGAGTGCTAATAAGCGGCTTTAGACATTCACAAATAATGCATGAAAGAATCTTATATGCGATTGCAAGAAGACGGATCCCACGGTAGTTGGCGCAAACTGTAGCGTCTCCTCAATTAAAAATTGGAAAAGTGGACTTAGATTCCTATCGTCGAGCATTCTTTCGTCGTACCATATTCGGCAAAGGAGTTGGTGCATGCACCTTACCAACTCCGCGCCGCCAGACTTAAACAGTTCAGCGGGCAGCTCGTCAGCGCCAGCTGCTTTGTTATTCTTTAGCCTTTTTATTGCTTAACAGACTTCGTGATGGTCCGGTGGGTCTATTTCAATATCGTCGATTGGTGGCATTGCTACTTCTCCAGTGGCGGCAACCAGTAGGTTGGCGAAATAGCTTCTTCATTTTTCTAGCGCAAATTGCGGATGTGTGACCAGATTCCCATTTTCATTTTTGCATTGTGTGACTCCGGGCTTAAAAACTTCAGCTAGTCGTGTAATCTTTTGAAAAAATTTCCGAGTCTCACTCATCCCTTTCTCGCTCATTCTTTTTCGTTCTAAAAAGACGCTTCTCCTCTCTGCTTTTCTCCCAGTATCGCTCTTTAGCAGCCCGCGTTGCTCCCGACTGCAGAGTTCTCTTGTAGGCAGCGTCTTTCTCTGCAGTAGCAGATCCATCATACCAAGTCTACTTTCGAGGGTACTCGGCGTATCCGAGTGTCTCCTTGGCTGCCGTACTCATGGAGTGTGATATATAATTCCACAGTTTGCATACACCAGAAGGGAATGGCGAGATTTCTCTGAGCAGTTCGGTAAGTTTTGCTGTGCAGGGTTCGGAGGTCCGTTGCGATTGCAGCTTCTCGGCATTTAGCTTTCGAGGTGTGCTAGAGCGTGAGCCATGTGCCACACTGAGCCTTGTGCGTTGAAATACTTAAAGGCGAAAATGGCACCGTCAGCAAGCACATGTCAAAGATGGTTCAGATAGAATTCCACTAGACTCAATGCAACGCGTTTGAACGCATGCAAAACACTTTGTCATCAGAAGATGTCATCTTAATGAGTCTCACTCATCCCGAATAGTACCTCGACTTCCTCACGCATGCGCCTTTCTCGTTCATTCCTTTTCCTTCTAAAAAGGCGCTTCTCCTCTCTCCTTTTCTCCCGGTATCGCTCTTTAGCTGCCCGCGTTGTTTCCGATTACAGAGTTCTGTACGCAGCGTCTTTCTCTGCAGTAGCGCGGCTGAGCTCCTCATCATAGCAAGTCAGCTTTCGAGAGTACTCGGCGACTCAAAATCTATTAGCCTCTCCATTACAGGAGCTTCTTTCATGGAGGCTAAATCGGCCGACTGTCGAACCAAAGATTCCTTCTTACCCGCTTTTCGCGTTAAAATCGCCTAGCTTGATCTTTATGTCGTTATCAAGGCACCGCTCGTATAGTTGTTCCAGGCGCTCCTAGAATTCGTCTCTTGTCTTCTGTTGGCGCGTGTGCAAAGATAAAACTCACATTAAAATATTTTGCCTTAAGTCTGAGTGCGGCTAGTCGCATGTCAACTGGTGTAAAACTGATGACAGAGCGACGAAGTGTTTCACTAACTGCAAAGCCGCACACAAACTCGTGCTTTGAAGCATGTCTGCTGTAGATTGTTGATGATGTTCTCAACTCGCGCCCCTGTCCAATCCAGCGTGTTTCCTGAAGTGCAGTAACGTCCGATGAATATCTCTCAAGGACATTCACCAACTGGATATCTGCAGCTTCTCTGTTGAGGCTGCGATCATCCCAGGTGCATATCCTCAAATCGTGGTCCTTTGAACATTTCAGTGGGTTGGTGTCAAAAAGGGTCCGTATCCGAGGCATTGTTATTGCAGTTTTCATTGGTGGGGTTTTTTTTAGTAGTGGTGGGTACCAAGCCCGAAGCACCAACCCTATATATTGTACCCTGAAAGGAGGGCTCGCCACTCACGCTAGCCAGAAGCTTAGCGGATGCAAAGCTCTCTGTTACCAGTGGTCACCAACGAGGAGGTGTGAGTCGACTTGAGACGCAGTAAGCCAGGATAGTGTTGTGTTCGCCAAGTTGAACCGGTCAACAGCGTTACCTCACTATATACGCCTTCGTTAGGTCCAGAAAAACTATGACTAGAAATTTCTGGACGACCATCGGTATAAGTACTACCAAAGATTTATAGATATTATAGATGGCGCATGTGAAACAAAAAACGATTCTTCATGGGAGCTGACATTGGATCCCAGATTTTGTTTCTCACTGCATTTACGAGGAATATATGTATTGAAATTTAGCTATACGTTTTAATAAATGGGTGTTGGCTGAGAGCAAAGATTTATAGATATTTTAGATGACGCATGTGAAACAAAAAACGATTGTTCTTGGGAACAGACTCTGGACCCACAAAAAAAAAGCAAGTTCGTATGAGATGCAGTGTCTATATGTGGGTTTTACAAAATGTTTCTTTTATCGGGAATAATAGGAATATTTTTTAAAGGTAATTACAGATAATTAATTAAAACTAGTACATATATGGCCTCACTTTAAACGTAGCTTAAACTTCGACCACTTCTGCTCTCAACGACGACGCGATCTTCTCTCCCTCCCTCTGTGTTACACACGATCCTCCTTCTCTCAAACACACACTCTAGTGTGACCAACTCACGCTAAGCCCCAAAATGCTTACATGGCTGTATGACACTACCCCATTAACACAATCGGCCATCCTGAAAATTTGGTCCTCCCGAATAAACTCCACTCTTTCGTAAATCCGGCTGACGTGGTTATCGCCTTTGGACCTTCTTGGTTTCCAACTTTCTCTACAGCATACCGACCATGTTTCATCTTTCCCGTTATCTTATATGGACCGAAAAATTTAGGCCGCAATTTCATTCCAGTGCCATACTGGGTCCTTTTTATGGCTACAAGGTCGCCCATTTCATATCCTTTCTCAGCTTTTCTTTTCCCATCAAAGCGTTTTTTGTTTTCCTTTTGAATCACTCCTATGTTTTCTTGAGCCTTCTGTCTTATTTCCTCTCTTTCATTGTTCAAATCTTCGATCTCTACATCTTCAACAAACTTCTTAAATCATCTTCGTTTGTCCTCATATTTAGGCCCGTTAATACTTGAAATGGAGTAAACTTTGTGCTTCGTGATGGCGAATTGTTTATAATTTGTTGAACCCGATCCACATACAAGTACCAGCTTGAAGACTTGCTCTCGCACATTTTCGCAATCATTGGGATGACTTCCTTATGAACTCTTTCGACTTGACCATTTCCCCTGGCCATGCCTGTTGTTATATACATCAACTGAATTCCTTCAAGCCCATAGTAATATTTGAAGAAATTGGATGTGAACGCAGTCCTCTATAAGTGACTATTTTTTTTATATTTATTTATTTAGTTTATAGTTTAACAATGTTCTGTTTAACTTTAAGAAGGCCTACTTAGGAACGACAATAAATTATTTTTTATTACAAACAAGGAGGAGTGAGTTGAGAAAGTATGATAATGGAAGTTATAGTTTAAACAAAGGTTTCGGAAGGGTTCGTGATGAGCGTAGTTTGTTAGGCAAGGCTGTGGATAAATAGGATACAAATTGGATTGGATTGTAACGCGTTGTGGGACAGCAAGACTTATATTAGATAACAAAGCGATAGAGTCGATTGCTCCTGACAGGAGTTTATGAATAAAAAGGACACCATGCAAGCTCTGCGGTTCTTAAGAGAAGGCAGGTTAAGGCAGATTAAGCGTAATCTGTCCCCGTAAGGAGGAAGATGTGTGGAAGGATCCCAGTTTAAGCCTCGGAGAGCGAAAACTAAGAACTGCTTCTGAACCGATTCCAGTTGATCATGATATTTTTGATAGTATGGAGACCAGACACACGACCCATATTCAAGGATTGGTCTTACCAGGGAAACATACAGTTGCTTAGTGACGTAGGGGTCATTAAATTCCTTGCAATATCGTTTAACGAACCCGAGAACTCCCATTGCCTTGTTTGCGATGACCGCTATATGACTATTAAAACATAATTTGGGTACAAATTGTACACCCAAATCTCCACTTTATCAATTCGTTCCAATGGGATGGTATCAATCATATAATCAAATTCATATGGTTGAATACGACTAAAGGTCATACACTTACACTTGCTGAGATTAAGAGGAAGCCTATTCACCGAGCATCAGGTGTGAAGAGAGCTTAAATCGGATTGGAGGAGGAGAGGAGACGCCGGTTCATTATACGACAAACAAAGTTTTAGATCATCGGCATACATTAATGCATGCGAATGGGATAGAAGCTGTGGGATATCGTTTATGAATAGGTCAAATAGTAGTGAGCCTAAATGGCTACCTTGGGGAACCCCAGATAGTACATTAATGGAGCTGGATAGTATAGATTTGAAACGAACTCGTTGAGACTGATCGCTTAGATATGACTTTATCCAGTTGAGGAGGACTGGAGGGAAGCCGAGCAAACTCCATTTATGTACTAAAAGCTCATGATTTACGGAGTCAAAAGCCTTGCTTAAATCAGTATAAACTACATCAGTTTGCCGCTTATGGACAAATCCATTGTTAACCAGAGTAGTAAATTCCAGTAAATTCGTAGATATAGAGCGATTCTTCATGAAACCATGCTGAGACTTGGATATTACCGAGCGACAAAAATGTTGTAGTTGGGAAGTCAGGATCTTTTCAAGAAGCTTTGGAATATCCGATAGTTTCTATACACACCTGTAGTTCGATATAATTGACTTTGGACCCTTCTTATGAATAGGAATAATGTAGGATTCCTTCCAAAGACTAGGGAAATCTCCCAGTTGAAGAGTTAAGTTGAAACAATGTTTTAACACACAGCTGGGCACTTTGTCAGGTCCTGGACTGAAAGACGACTTGATAGATCGTAAGCTGAAAAAAACGCTATCTGCATCTACCACTGGGCATACAATGCAGTTGGAATTTGACACTGAATAAGGATAAGTAGTGACCAAATCTTTTGGCGATGCAGAATAGCATCGTTGAAAAAATGTTGCAAATAGATTGGAAGTATCCGAGTCATTGTCAGCGGTTACATTATCTAAGGAAAGGGAGGGCGGGAATTGAGAGGATCTTCTTTTAGCATTGACAAAGTTATAGAACTTCTTTGGGTCAACCTGAAAACTCAACTTACACCTGACCAAGTAGTCCCTATAGCATTCTGAGTTATGAACCATAAATTTGGAACGTGCCACGGAATATTTGGCAAAATCCACACGGGATCCCGATTTTTAAAATTTTTGTAGAGCCGAGACTTAATGTTTTTAAGGATGGATAAACTTCTGGTGAACCAAAGGGGCGCACGTGAGCGAGGAGAAGGAACCTGAAGGGGCACAAATTCATTAAACACTGTATACAGAACAGCGTAAAAAGCGTGTGTTGTTTTTTCTATATCCTGAGATGAGTCCAGGAAAGACCAGTCGACCCTGGATAAGGCCTCATTGAGGCGTACAAAATAAACCTTTTGAAAGCAATATTTTTTTTTTTATTATTTATTTTTTATTTTTATACTTTTGGATGCAATATTCTGGAAAGAGGGAGAAGTGGTGCTCGGTATATCTAGCTCTCAATCAATTTGTAGTGTAGGGTGATGAATGTCCTCCGGAATCGACAGAGGCGGAATCCTGGATACTATCGAATCGGGAACATCGGAAACGAATACCAGATCAAGGAGTCTGTGCAAACCATTGCTTATGGAATTTATCTGCCCAAGAGATTGCTCAGCCATAAGATTTCAAAACTCATGAGAGGCAGAAGGGTACAGTTCGAAGGAATTGTCATAAGAAGCCCAAGAGATATGTGGTATATTGAAATCCCCAACGACCACTAGACGATCACGATCACCCAGCAAGGAAGCCACTAGGACTCAACCCCCACGACCAAAAGGACGGTCAGATCTATAAATAAAGTAACGGTCCGTTAGGATCTCATGATTAGAAATGTTTTGATAGAGAGAAGTTTCGGTAAAAGCAACAGCATCTTGCATAAAACAAGCACTGTTAGTAGCATATGAAAAATGAAGATTTTAGTTTTTTGGGTTTTTTCGTTTTTTTTTTAAATCTGAGCTGAAGTTGAAGGGCCATTTTTATGGTTAGAGTAATCGAAAATGTGCGCGATAACGTGCTCAGGCCAGAATGTCGGATCTAACGCTCTGTCAATATATAAGTCAGGGAGCAAAATCTGAAAAGTAGAAATGTCTCTCGTAGATTTAAAGTTAAATTTTCTAACTTTCACCCTGCTGGACTCAGAAATGTTAAGTTTAGAACAATTGCAACGCATCGCAAGTTCTTCCGAAGCCGAAGGCATGAGTCGAGACACAACGAGAGCGTAAGTTAAAGTCGGCTCTAACCGACTTCGAAATACCCGTTACTCACGGAAAGAAATGTTAAATAGCCTTCCTGTGTGTCTGAGGCAGGACAGCCGAGAAGTATGCAACATTTTTTTTAACTCGACTATTTATCATCCGATCTTGATGAAAATTTAAGGGCTTATAGAAGTTGCGAATATTAATGTAAGTTTAAAATTTGAGATCGATATCTCAAATATTGTGGGAGTTATTCAACATTTTTTATTGTGGGGGCGGGGGTGGGCGTGGCATAAATTTGAAATAAACTTGATCTGCGTGCAGACAATAGGAGTCTACATATCAAAATTGGTTGCTCTAGCTCTTCTAGTCTCTGAGATCTAGGTGTTCATACAGACAGACGGACAGACGGTCAGACGGACAGACGGACATGGCTATATCAACTCGGCTGTTGATACTGATCTAGAATATATATACTTTATATAGTCGGAAATGATTCCTTCTGCCTGTTACATACATTTGCACGACTTTAGTATACCCTTTTACTCTACGAGTAACGGGTATAAAAATAGATATAGGAGGTGGCACACCGATTAAAGCGCTAACGGTGGGGATAGAATCCATACCCACTGGTGGAACCAGAGGCACGCCATTTAATTGAATCCGAGTGGGAGGAGCGTCGGCAGCACCAGTAACGGATTAAGGTGGTATCTCGTTTGCAGTACCCTGTAGAGCTGGAGGTGCAGCGGTCGTAACGTTAGCGAGAGCAACGTATCCATCAGCAGAAACGGCTATGGCAAAGGAAGCGACAACAGGAGTTTCACCACCAGCGGCAGCAACGGCGGACATAGTTGCGGCGGCAGCAGATTGGTTAGTTACCACAGCCGGAAAGGCGATGGTGGAGGAAGCACCAACGGAAGCAGCCGTACTATTAGCGACAGGAGTAGGAGAAGGGGCCACTACGGCGGCCACAGTTAGGGCGATGGCAGAGGGAACAACGACAGAAACGGCAATACCAGAGGCATAAAAGGCGGTCATATTTATGGCGGCAGCGGATTGGTCCCTTACCACAGCCGGAAAGGCGAAGGCAGAGGAAGTACATACAGGAGCGGCAGCCTAAGTGCCAACAAGTGCAGGAGCAGATGCCGCAAAGGCGGCAATAGCTGGGGCGGCAGCAGAATGATCCGTTATTACAACCGTCGGGAGAACAACAGGAGCCTCAAAATGGGAAATGCTGCCCATGGTGGAAGTATCCATAGCGGCAGCAGCAGTGGACGCCTCAGGATGAGAATTTACGACGCCCGTAGATGTCCCTGAATATACCACCGGCACCATAGCCTGAGTATAACCCACAGTTGGTGGGAACATCATAGATGGGGTAACAGCGATGGCGGGGAGACGGGGGAGAATTGTACGGGATGGCAGCGTTTGCAGTAGGAGGGGGGATATTCAGTACTATGGAAGAGTTCTGAGGGTCTATACGCATAGCATTTCCAAAAATGGACGCTTGCTTCTCGAGTCTGTTCACAACTTCCTCGGAGCCTGTTGACTTTGTTGGATACAACCATACAAATTTAGAAAACCCGTCCACTACTGCCAAAATATGATTGTACTTCTTCTTTGATTCAGTCAGAGGGCCTACATGGTCAATAAGATAGTTTCCGAGTGGTTCCTGTGCTTTGTCGATTGGTGTCAAAAAGCCTTCCTTTTTCCCACGTTTGGAATCGGAAAAAATACACTCGACGCAGGATTTTACAACTTTCTCTACCTTCGCTTGTCTTTTCTGTCCCGAAATGCCCTTCACGATGTGCTTTGGCAATTATTTCTTCTTGCATGCATTCCGGCACTACGAGTAACTCTTGGGCCGGATACTTATACAAAATCTCATTCCTTAAAAATTAGTCTTCATTGTTGTCTGCGCTCAGTAATATAGTTTTTACTGCCTTAATCCAGCTTTCGCTATTTTGTGTCTCTCTTAATCTGTACTTTTTTGTTCCTCGATCAAGCAACAAGACAAACGGCTTAGTGCATCTACGTGCCTCATTTTACTTCCAGATCTGTGCTCTATTGTAAAACTGTATTCTTGCAAAATCATTGCCTATCTAGCGACTCTTGCATTAACGCTGTCCTTTTTGATCGTCATCGCGAATGCATTGCAGTCTGTCACCATTTTAAAATTTATGCCCACTAGAAACACTCGCCACTTCCTAACTGCGTTGACAATTGCCAGCACCTCCAGCTCATACGAGTTGTACTTCTCTTCACATGGGCTGGTTTTCCTGCTCATAAACTCGACAGGGTGAAAAAGTCTATCTTCCGAATCTTGCTGCATGAGCACTCCACCAAATTCTTGCTTACTTGCATCTGTGTGGACTGCAGTAGTTGCGGTTGGATCGTACAACTTTAGGACCGGCGCACTAACCAACACATGCTTTAAGAATTCAAAATTCTTGCTGTATGAGCACTCCACCAAATTCGTGCTTACTTGCATCTGTGTGGACTGCAGTAGTTGCGGTTGGATCGTACAACTTTAGGACCGGCGCACTAACCAACACATGCTTTAAGAATTCAAAAGCAATAATCCCTTTCCCGTCCGTTTAATGCTCTTATTTTCACCCGATTTCTGATTGCGAAGTAAATCTGTTAACGATTTCGCGTCAATAGCATAGTCCTTAACGAATCGGCGTAAATACGACGTCAAACCCAAAAATCTTTCCAGTGCATTTTGGGACTGGAAAAAATGGAAAATTTACGACAGCACCTATTTTGTCTTGAGTGGGCGCAGTAATGTTATTCTCAATAACATATCCCAAGAACACAATCTTCTTTTGCAAAAACTTCCCGCAGGTTTAATGCGTAACCCTGCTCTAGCTGCTAGCTCGAGAAACTCTTTAAGTACGACAAGATTCTCTTCTTCGTCTTGTACAGCAATCTTTTAAGCAACAATCAGATATGTTAATACAAAACAAGGGACCGTAACAGCTATAAGTTTAAAAATAAAAATTTGGACTCATAACTTAAAGCTAAAAAATAGATTTTAACTATTATTTTATAATTTTTAAATGTAAATGTAATTATTTTTATGATGCCACATTTCTTGTGTGTAATTACGTAATTGTTTTAACGTTCCATAGTGGCGTCAAAAACTAACTAAAATGTATCTTTAGATTTTGAGGGACCCTTGAGGGAAAGTTGAAGTGTGTTTCGGATTTTTTTGTACAAAAAACAAAAACAGTTTTCATGTTCCGTAGGCGGGTTCAAGCCCAGGCCACCCGTAGTCGCATACTATATTCACTTCACCACATTTGGTACTAACAAACAGTTACTTGGAACATCAAATAAATGTAAAATAAATAGCACAAGAGTAAAAATTTTTAAAACTGTGCTGTTTTTAAGATGGTGCGGTGCCACGGTGCCAAATTTACTGCCATGTAGGTAATCCTAATCGGCGAGTATTACTCGTTCACTGTTATGTTTACCCGTTCAGATCTCTGATCTGTACTAAGAACAAATTGTCCCGTATACGCAAATAGGCGCATATTGAAAACCAATGAAAGATCAAATTTAAGGTAAACCTCGTTTTCATACACTTGCAAAAGTTCATTCCATAATTATATATTTTATCTATCACTGGATTGGAATATATGTGCGTGTAAGGGAAAACTTGTTCTTAGTACAGATATATGTAATAGTCCTCCGACATTAACCAAAGTTGGCACGATGGTAGTAGGACTCAAGGTATGTGCATAAGAAACTTTGGGTGCCGATAGCTTGTATAAATCGGAAAATATTGGAAGTCAACGTTTATTTTTAAGTTTTAAAAAAAACCTTGCAAGATAACACTTATTTTAAAATAAACGTTGACAAATAACACTTAATATAAATTTTTTTGAATAAAACTTAAAGAAAAGTGTTACTCAAAAAGTTTTATATAAAAACAAGCATATAACCCGTTGCTCTTTGCTGCGTCGCTGGTCTATCGCTATCGTCGTTATCGTTGTCGTTACCGCCCCATTTCACTTTATTTCGTATTCTATCCTTACAAACCGAGTTTCAAGCCAATCGGATGAATATAGTTTTTGCTTGCAGAATTTTCCGGGAATTTTCACGCCTGGGGGCGGATTTTCAGACATTGGAATATCACATTTCAAATTATTCAGTATTCTATCCTTACAAACCGAGTTTCAAGCGAATCGGATGAAAACTAGTTTTCACGCCTGGGGGATTTTCCGACATTGGAAAATAACATTTCAAATTATTTCGTATTCTATCCATACAAACCGAGCTTTAAGCCAATCGGAAGAAAAATAATTTTTTGCCTACAGAACTTTCCGGCAATTTTCACGCCTGCGGAGCGGATTTTCCGACATTTTTAAATTACATTTCAAATTATTTCGTATTCTATCCGTACAAACCGAGATCAACTCAATCGGATGAAAAATAGTTTTTTGCTGTCCACATTTCAGCCTTCTATCTCTTACCGTTTGCGCTCTGCGTTTATTGTCAATTAGTGAATCAGTCAGTCAGTCAGGACAAACTGTTTTATATGTTGAGTAGATATTGAAAATAATAATTACTTGTCAATTTTTAAATTTTAAAAAAATTATTCCTGTTTTCGAATTTACCGCAAAAAAACTACCTTATATGTGTTTTTTCCCACTCTTCTTGGAGGCTTTTTTGGGATTCAATTTTTTGGCCGAGTTTCCAGCCAATCGGATGAAAATAGTTTTTGCATGCAGAATTCTTCGGGAATTTTCACGCCTGGGGGCGGATTTTCCGACATTGAAAAATAACATTTCAAATTATTTCTTATTCTATCCGTACAAACCGAGTTTCAAGCAAATCGGATGAGAAATAATTATTTGACTATAGAATTTTCCGGGAAAAACCATAGCCGAAATTCGGGCTGCGAATTTACAATAGTGTAATTCCTATGTCCGTTTCCGTTTGGGCTCATGTTTCCCCTGCATTGTAGATTTTGATGTCAAAATAATAGGCTGTCTCTATTTTCGTAAGGGCTTCAGCTGTTAATTCAATCCACTCACGACCCACACCGCTATCGATACGCCAACTATCGATAGGCCAATTTATTTAGCGCGTCTCTGAATACAGAAAATTAATTCATAATTTTATACCCGTCACTCGTAGAGTAAAAGGGTATACTAAAGTCGTGAAAATGTATGTAACATATAAAGTATATATATTCTTGATCAGCATCAATAGCCGAGTCGATATAGCTATGTCCGTCTGTCCGTCAGAGACTAGAAGAGCTAGAGCAACCAAATTTGAAATGTTGACTCATATTGTCTGCACGAAGATAGTTTATTTCAAATTTTTGGAAACAATTTTCTTTGTGGTGCGTGCGCTTCAGAAGGTCCAATCTCTGTGACTGTACGACTTTAACCACTGGTTCAAGGTACGCAGAATATATGGCTATAATGAAGAGGCATATGATAAAAGTTAATTGGGTAATGGCAGAATGCAGCTGAAAAGCAGATTTATTTATGTAAAATTGTACGATTGTACGATCATTTATTTATTAACAAGTAAGTTTTTTAGATTGGCACAGACGGTTAAAGTTAAGTATACATTGGTGTTCACAAGTGAGTTTCACAAAATAGTTTAAGTAAGAAGAATGTTCAGCTTGACAACAGAGAATTAATTAAGACGACGTTACGGATGACATCTTTAAACTTTAGACCGAAATACGACTTCTTTTACAACTTAACAACTTGATCACGACTTTCTTCAATTGCTGCTTCTCACTGACGACTGATGCTGACGACTGATGCTCTTACTTCGTATCTCCCATTTCTCTTTATTTTGGTAACTTCGTATGGAAGCTATGGACGTCGTATGGAAGCAATATATTTGCCGGACAACCTCTTTCCATTTACAAATTTAGTGACTTTGATGGCTCCTAGGTGTGCTAGTTGGTAACCATGGTGTCCCTTCCGCTTTTTATCGTAGTTACGCTTGTAGAATTCTTGAGCTTTCTCTGGATTCTAGCTTCTGCTCTTATTTGGTTGCGTTCATCTTGCATGCCTGTCAACAGCTCTTCTTGACATCGGATTCGTTTCGCATTTTGACTCCGAAGATGATTTCGAATGGAGTAAACTTTGTTGACGAGTGAACGTGCGCATTGATTGCCCGTTGCACCTGAGAAACATTCTTATACCATTTTGATGGTTCTGCTGCAGACGACTTTGATAATACTGCTTTGCTTGCCACGCTAGAGCAAGATTCTCGGATTATACCCTTACTTAGCCATTCTTCAACTTGGTTTCTTTCAAATTCGCGTTCTGGTACTGACAAACGACTTGTATTTTCACGGAATGCAATATTGTCGTCTTTTGGTATAATGCGCAGCTTTATTGGACACTCATCTTGGTTGTTCTTAGGCTTGTACGACTTTATAAGCTCCTTTAAAATTTCTGCATATCTGGGATCTACATCTCATGTACATGTCATCTCTACATGTTATCGTTTGAACTCACCACGTTGAATACATTCCACTCAGACTCATTTTTATCAGCCTTCTTTGCCGGCGTCTGCTTTTGCTTCTGTCTTTGCGGTGCGCATTTTGCGTTCTTCTTTTTGTTTCAACGCAACATTATTTCACAACTTTTCTGGAATTTTCGACTTGTACGACTTGGTTTAAATTCAACAGTTTAAACTTTTCACTCACTTTTTCGACTTTTCTATATATTTATTTGTCTGCTCACAACGGTTGTACATATGTATGTACGCTTTATTTTTCTGTTCACAACGGCTGAGCCACTTTGTACAAATGTATGTATGTACGCTTTACACTGAGCTATGTACGGCTGAGCTACTTTATATACTTTATTGTCTGTTCGGTTGAGCCACTTTATACACTTTATTTGTCTGATCGGTTCAGCCACCTTATACACTTTATTTGTTTGATCGGTTGATCCACTTTATACCCTTTACTTGTCCGATCAGTTGAGCCACTTTATACCCTTTACTTGTCCGATCGGTTGAGTCACTTTAAACACTTTATTTGTCTGATGGGTTGAGCCACCTTATACACTTTATTTGTTTGATCGGTTGAGCCACTTTATACCCTTTACTTGTGCGATCGGTTGAGCCACTTTATACCCTTTATTTTTCTGATCGGTTGAGTCACTTTATACCCTTTATTTGTCTGATCGGTTGAGTCACTTTATACACTTTATTTGTCTGATTGATTGAGCCACTGTATACCCTTTATTTGTCTGATCGGTTGAGCCCCCATGTAAGATTGTACGATTGTACGATCATTTATTTATTACCAAGTAAGTTTTTTAGATTGGCTTAGACGGTTAAAGTTAAGTATACATTGGTGTTCGCAAGTGAGTTTCACAAAATAGTTTAAGTAAGAAGAATGTTCAGCTTGAAAACAGAGAATTAATTAAGACGACGTTACGGATGACAACTTTCAACTTTAGACCGAAATACGACTTCTTTTACAACTTAACAACTTGATCAACTATCAGGCTAATTCAGTTCAAAAGATATTTGAGTTCAATTTTTATTTTCAATTTATTTTATATCAAGAAAGAAAGTCGGTCAAGCCCGACTATAACATACTCTGTACCCTTACACTCGCATTTGCTCAGGAGTCAAACGGCCAGTTAACACCCCGCGAACAACGCGGTGCGCTCTCTAAGTTTCTCTCTCTCTCTTTCTCTCTCGCACTAAGATTGCCTGTGTTGAACGGTTGGGGTATGTTGCTGTGGTTGTTGGTGGGGGGGGGTGGTTGGTGTTAACTGGCCGTTTTTTGCCCATAACTTGAGTATCGTTCATCCGATCTTTATCATTCCTTCAGCAAATCGATAAAAAATCTCTAGAAGGAACGAACGATCTATCTCCAAAACTGTAGGAGATATGAAGTTTTTTCCAAATTGCGGGGGCGGGAGGGGGCGTGGCAAAAATTGAAAATAAACTTGATCTGCCTGCAAGTATAAGAAATATATGTCCCATACATGTCAAACCTCTATCTCTTACCATCTCTGAGATCTCTTCGTTCCTACGGACAGACAGACGGACAGACGGACATGGCTATATCGACTCGGCTGTTGATGCTGATCAAAAATATATATACTTTATAGGGTCGGAAACGATTCCTTCTCCCTGTTACATACTTTTGCACAAACTTAATACACTCTATGTACCTTTGGTACAGAGTATAAAAATTGACGAGTAATTATTATTTTTCAATTTTTAAAATAAAAATTGAAAATAAAACTTATGGTTTAATTTTTATATAAAAATTGAAATATAATAATTATTTTTGATTTTTATTATATAAATTGAAATTTACCGCCAAAAAATAACATATATGTGTTTTTTCCCACTCTTCTTGGAGGCTTTTTTGGGCTTCAATTTTTTTAAACTCATAATTATTAAATACGGTCTCTGATAAATACGCTACAAAAAAATTGGATGAGCTAAGGAAGCCTATCAAAGAAAATCTAATAATATTACAAAATAAACTAATAACGACTCTGGCACGGTGGGAAATTTTATTTGCCCGTCCGGCCAGCTATGCCCCTATTCACAGCCATTTGTAGTAGAGACGTTATTAGAGCTAACAAAAACGTTAATAATATAGAGATCGAGAAGAGGGAGAGAGAGAAAAAGAGAGAGAGAGAAAAAACCAAAACCTACAGTTATATAGGAACAAAGGAAAAAAATAACATAATATAATAAATTAAAATAAAACAGAGATGGAAAGAAAGAGAGAAAACTATCTAAAAGTAAACTTTAAAAATAAAAAATTTATTCGTAAACCTTAAAACTAAATAACCGGAAAATCTCTGACTCGGTGGGGGAGGATTTTTTAGCCAGTCCGGCAAGCTATGCCCCTACTGACAGCTGGGAGTGGTCAGAGATTTCCCCGGAGATAATTATAGAAAGACGTTTTTAGAGAGAAGAGAGAGAGTTCTGTTGAGAGCAGGTGATTTAGATCATTGTAATTCTTACATAAAACCCGAAAACGATTATGCTGGGCATAATCAGTTGTGCATCTAGACAAGATAACAGGTAAATAGTTTCTAGTTGGCCTAGAAGGAACGGAAAAATTTAGGCGACCTAAGCGGTAGAGTCTACATCACTTATGATTAGCGTATGAAGAAAAGAAACGCCTAGGACTGTTCTACGATTAGCTAACGAGGAAGGTTAATAAGCAAGAGTCTGCTGGAGTACGATGGCAGACGAAGGTTAGGGTCCCCATTTAGTCCACGAAGAGCAAAAAGCAAGTATTGCTTTACGATATATCAATACGATCGATATGCTTTTGTATTGCGGACACCAGACGGACGAGCAGTATTCAAGTACAGGACGGACTAGAGCAGTGTACAGGAGCTTTGTGGTGTAAGGATCATTAAATTCCTTCGACCAACGTTTAATGAATCCAAGTACACCATTCGCCCATTAACAATAGAAGAGATATGAGGATTTAAACTCAATTTGGGGTCAAAAAGAATTCCAAGATCAACGACTGTAGATATTCGTTACATGAGTTCATTGCCAATCGTTTAGGTAGCCAGCGAAGGTTTGCAACGATGGAAAGTCACAAACATGCACTTGGAGCAATTAAGGTATAAATGATTAACCAAGCACCAAGACTGCAAGGAGTTTAAATCATCTTGCAATCTAATAGAATGCGTCGGGTCATTGAAAGATAAAATAAGTTTAACGTCATCGGCATACATAAGTATCCGAAAATAAGATAGTATTGTGGGTAGGTCATTAAAAAAAAGATTAAAAAACAAAGGACCAAGGTCCTTGCGGTACACCAGAACTTACAGAGACGGGCTTTGAAGTGTCTGAACGTAATATAACTTTTTGGGTTCTATTTTTTTAATAGCACGAAATCCAAAGCAGAAAAGAGGCGGGAAATCCTAACCGATCAAGCTTATAGAGGAGAAGATCATGGTTTACAGAATCAAAAGCCTTACTAAAGTCGGTGTAAATGACATCGGTTTGCTTTTTTAAGGAACCCATCATTAACCAATGAAGTAAATTCAAGCAAATTGGTCATAGTTGACCGACGCTTAATAAACCCATGCTGGAAAGGTAATAAAATCGATTTGCAATAATCCAGCAAGGTGGAGGTTATAATCTCTTCAAATAATTTAGGAATAGCGGAGAGCTTAGCTGTGCCTCTGTAATTGGAAATATCAGATTTTCCACCTTTTTTATGAAGAGGAAGAATATAGGACTCTTTCCAAAGAGTTGGAAAGAACGAAGAATCGAGTGATTGATTGAAAATCTTAAGCAAAGGTTTGCATAAGGAACTACAGCACTCTTTGAGAACACAACTAGGAATGTTGTCAGGGCCAGGGGAGTATGAGGATTACAGACATTTCAAATGCAAAAGTAGGGATCTTTCACTAATTGAGGGATCACAAATCGAGTTAGAAGAAGAAATGTTATAAGGATAAGAAGTGTTAGTAAGTTGATTGAAAGAAATCTGCGAATAGGTCGACGGCAACGGAATCATTGTATATAACGAAAAGGAAAGAAAAGAAACTTTTACGGCTACAAATCAGACTTAGTGGAATTAATTCCGAACGGTGGCTAGTCTTGACTGCGATCAGTACACCACATCTTCGAGTAGGTCGATCATGTCGATTGATAAAAAAATCATTTCACAAAATTTCACAATCAGAGATTGATGGATTTAACCAAGTGTCTGAGAATACAATAATGTCAAACTCAAATGAAGCACTATTCAAGAACAAAGTAGAAAGTTCGGATAACAGACCCCTAACATTCTGATAGGCTATATGAGGACTAAGGGACAGAACTAGTTTTTTGAAACCCTGTTAGAGCTAGACCCTAGATTTGAGAGCAAGCTGACGGGCATTGACCTTACACGATTTTTTTGCCTAAACTTATGAACAATCATATCTGGCAGCCAAAGTTCTGGGTCACATATGATTGGAAATGCTTCACCTGGAACACTTATGTTAAAGAAAGCTACATCACGAGGCTGGGCAAAATTAAACTTTGAATTCGAAACAGTGGCTGAGGATTCGCTCGCAATATAGGCGGAGACAACCTAGACCCAAAAACTGTTTTGCGTGGTGCTACAACAGTAAGAAGGGGAGGATGTGAAGAAAGTGAAGCACTTTCATCAGGATCAGGTGGCACTATTGGAGAATTAACTAGTCTACGATTTGGAGGTTTATTTAGAAAATTATTAATAACTCCTTGGCTTGGGGAGGGTGGCAATGGAGACAAACCAAGCATACTAACTGGTGAAGCGGACAGGGAAATGGTCGGCGACAAGTCTTGACACTGAGGCGAAACTGGCAACAATGGGTTCAGTCGACTTATCAGAATCGGGAGGTGGCACTATTGCAACTTGAGGTTCCGACCGACGTGTGTTTGGTGACTCAAAATGGAGTTTACTAAGCAACTCATCACTAGAGGTAAACTCACTTGCGAGTTGCTTATTTAATTTATGCAACTGATTGAATTTATTTCTCATGTCATTAGACATACGCGAGAAATTAAATTGAGTGCATACAGGGCAGGACCACCTTAACGCACCACAACCTTTTTTAGTTGAGCAAATTTTATCAATGTCACGTCCACTTAGTGCAGCACATTTTATATGCATAATATTATCGCACAACCAACAGTTAACAAACCGGAATTGTTCCGAATCATTTGCATCTTTATTAGTACACGACTTTTTGCAGCACGACATTGATCAAAATTTACCACTGGGGCTCAAAACTAAAGAGATTAGAAATCAAAGCGCGTATCAATATCTCACTCTAAGAGCGGCGTAACAAATAGTAAAGCTCAAAGCTTTCTAAGCAGAAACGTAAACAAAAACAAATTTGGGGTGAGAGCGATGCACACAGAGAGTATGCAATGTAAGGGGAACAAGGGGAACCGCCAAATACAGATGAGATACAAAAGTTTTGTAACAAAACACACAGCACAGACGCCGCGATATTTATATTTGTTAAATTAACAATACCAAGATGAACTACTAGAAAGCAAAGCACTTACCGGCAATGGGCATTAATATTAAAAAAATTACGATGAACTCACGAAAATACCGGCACGTTGAACGTCACAACTAATTTTTAAATACGGAGCACAAAAAAAGCACGTCAATATCTCACAAGAGTCTCTTTCTCTCTGTGATGAGTTTTTCTAGTCCGTCGACGATAATTTTGAAGTGATTCTTAAGAACCAATGCTTTTGTACTTTTCCGACCATCGCGTTTCGCTCAGAGCAGGAATGTTTGGAATATACATTCTCCTGGTAAATGATTCGCGGAAAAAATTAATGACATATTTGATCGTTGATATCGAATTACGAATTTCCGGCACTTGATTAAGATCATTCACAACTAAATTTAGCTTGTGACTTGCGCAGTGGAAATCAAATGCGCGAGGGTATTTTTTTTCTCAAAATGGCCTGCACACCATTAGCCTTTCCCGATATGGTCGAACAACCATCATAGTCTTGTCCCTTTAGGTTAAGTGGATCAAGTTCAGCATCTGTGATGAATTTATCTATTTCAAAAACAATAGTCCTTGCATCCATGGCTTCCAACTGTACGAAACCCATAAATTCTTCACGAATAAATTGTTTCTTTTGATCATAGAATCTAGTACCAATCGAAGTTTTTCTTTCCCTGAAATATCGCAACTTTCATCGCCTATTAAACTATAGGCGAAGGCATCTTTTATTTCTTTGATGATGTCATCTTTTAGTTCACGTCCACATAGCCCAATGATTTCATTTTGAATTCTTGGAGAGAAGTAAGCAGAATTCTTAAATCTCTTTTCAATATGAGCCTCAGAGTTTGTTCACCAGCCCTAACATGGAGTTGAAGCAAGTCTTGCAATACACCTAGAAAAAGCATGTATCGTACAAAGATTGAGTGTTTGATGTTAATTATACTCTGTACCAAAGGTACAAAGTGTGTGCAAAAGTATGTAACAGGGAGAAGGAATCATTTCCGACCATATAAGGTATATATATTCTTGATCAGCATCAACAGCCGAGTCGATATAGCCATGTCCGTCTGTCCGTCCGTCCATCCGTCCGTCCGTCCGTCTGTATGAACGCACACATCTCAGAGATGGTAAGAGATAGAGGTTTGACATGTATGGGACATATATTTCTTATACTTGCAAGCAGATCAAGTTTATATTTAATTTTTGCCACGCCTCCTCCCGCCTCCGCAATTTGGAAAAAACGTCATATCTCCTACAGTTTTGATGATAGATGTTTCGTACCTTCTGGAGATATCTAGTAATCAAAATTATAATTGTTGGTTAGCGACCTTTCTAATTATTAGAATGTAGATGTTAGCTGGCTCTAGGTCGAGAAGAAAAACTCAGTGTTTTTGGTTTGTTTCCGATATATTTCGAATGCGCTTCGGCATCCGTCTTCAGGGACACTACAAAAACAATTTACCAATTATCACATTACTTCAAAAAACATTTTTTACATACAATTTATAACACGTCTGTACCGCTTGACGTGGAGTTCAGTACTAAATTATTGCCTATTGAGTAGATTACAGGAAGCGCTTTACTCTTGAAATGCTACATATAATTGACACGCCAACAGATAAGAGACTAAACTACAAAACTGACACTGAAAACTGCGCCCACATATACAGACATCTACTCAATAGGCAATAATTTAGTACTGAACTCCACGTCAAGCGGTACAGACGTGTTATAAATTGTATGTAAAAAATGTTTTTTGAAGTAATGTGATAATTGGTAAATTGTTTTTGTAGTGTCCCTGAAGACGGATGCCGAAGCGCATTCGAAATATATCGGAAACAAACCAAAAACACTGAGTTTTTCTTCTCGACCTAGAGCCAGCTAACATCTACATTCTAGTAATCAAAATTATTTATCGAAGGAATTATAAAGATCGGATAAACGATACACAAGTTTTGAGAAAAAAACACCCCGCACCCCCCCACCCATCACCATAGCTTTCCATTGAACAAAGGCAATCATAGTGAGAGAAAAGAGAGAGCGAGAGAGAACCTTAGAGATGAGCGTATAATGAAAATATTGCGCGATAAACGCGTGACTCCTTGGATGTATTAGTTGATTAGTTGATGTATACGTTGAGATTTTTCATGGGTACCACAAAATATTATAGTTGATATGACAGATGAGATGATCTTCCTGTTTTCTTCAACCCTTTTCTGATGTGCCGACTGAATCGCTATGATAATGGGTGTTACACTCATGAAATTCTGTGCATCTTTAACTGCTGCCAAGGGTCATTGATGTAATCGTCGCCAGGAGTTTTGTTCGTCTCTGGAACGCAGGAGCGCAGTCAGGGAATGTTGAGGGGTTGTTTGCTGCTGCGTCAACTGCACGCTACACAATCTATATTATAGAGTCCCTAAAGCCCTAATTCATATCGGCTTCAACCGGTCAATACAAAAAGGCTAAGCGACTCGAACTTTCCCGGAAGATTCCCACAAGTACAATCGAAATAAAATTAAAGATAGGAGAAAGGGAAAACGAGGGATTCAGGAAAAGGGAAAACAAGTTTAATGGCTATTTTTATTGTTCCGGCAAGCGGTGTGGTCTAAGGCAGGGGTGCCCAAGTCTATTCCGCAAGCCACGCATTTGTTTTTGTTTACGCAAAGGAATAGCCCACGCGCTTACCATTTACGCGGCCATAAAATTGTAAAGAGCAAAAACAATTTCATATGCGTGCTCTCCTCTCTTTCTTTCCGAACGAAGGTTTTGTTATTGGCGCGTGCAGACCTGCAACAACAACATCATATGTGACTCTCTTCTTCAACAACAATGTTGCCTTTGCGTAGTCAGCGCTCGCAGGCGTGTGCTTGAGACAGCAATGACCACACACACACACACTCACACACCCAAAAAAAAAAATCGGGTTTCTCTTTCTATTTCTTTTGGTTGTTCTTGCTTGAGTTGTATTTTGTGCATTTGTATTGGCTTTCACTCGCTCATAAGCTCATTCTGGGTACCCCTGGTCTAAGGTGACAAACGACCACCACCTTCTGTACCCAACCCGACCATGATCTGCAAATAGTTTAGCGTTAGCTGATCCTCAAATGTACAAGCTATATCATTTTAAATTTTCGACCCTATGACTCAGGATATAAAAATCTTTACACAAAAAATCAAAATCAAATACAAATATATATTCTTCATTATTAACTTTTCAATCAGATACATCAGTAGCTTAAATTCTTAGGTTTTATTCCTATCATTTTGATCCTATTAAGTCAAAAGAAAACCTCATTAAAGTTTTACTTTTATTCGAAGGCATTTCCGAGAGGCTCCGAGAGGAAAATTATAAAAATACGTATATATTTTTTATAGCGATTTTTCCTTTTTTCGGTATTCATAATCGTCAGATGGTGTCAAGCCAGATAAGAATCGAAAGATCATTATAACAAAAAATAATAACGTAGAACATTGTTTTCAAATCGGTTTAGAAGTTTGAATACAATGACAAAAGATATTTCAAAAAAATCGATTCTTTGCTCGAAAATGCAAGAAATTTCATTTTTAATCGCCTAGGAAAAATACAAAAAATCACAAAATACTTTAACTACAGCTCCTGTATTTATTTAAAGATTCATAGAGTCTTATATTCTTCGAAGAAGTGCGGCTCTTAAGTGGAAAAATAAAAATAGTTTTTTGGAATTTTTAAATATTTTTTTCTAGGCGTTTGGAAACGAAATTTATTGCGTTTTCGATCAAAAAATCGATTTTTTTTAAATATTTTGTATTATTGTACTCAAACTACTTAGTCGATTTGAAAATATTATTCTGTGCGATTATTGACCATTCAATTACCTTTCGATTCATATCTTGCTTGACTCCATCTGACGATTATGAATTCAGATATGGCAAAAAATGCAAGTGCATCTACCGAAAAAATGGTAAAAATTTATATTTAAAAAACGATGCCATGAAAAAGTTTTTGAAATCGATTTTTGAGATCACCAACACAAATTACGCTTACTCGGCTTGTTGACAACAAGCCTCAAGCGAGCAACATTCTTACACACGAACGCTTTCTCGGTTTGTTGACGGCGAGCTTCTGCTAATATCATGTGCAAATCCAACTGCGTCACACTTATTACGCAGTAGCTGAGCAGAGGTGAATGACAGAAATTAAAAAGTTATTGCAATTTGGATTCTCTTCGTGGCATAATGGCAGGAAATGTAGAATTTATTTCTGGGCAAATTGCAAATGGCAATTACACCTTGTCTGGCCGACGCAAAGGAAAAAGTTTTGTGTGGAATGTGGTGTGTGAAATTTTAAGACTAGACGGAACTGTAGTGGCAGGTTTCGTTTACTGTCGGACTTGCTGCAATGTGTTAAAAGCATTTGGAAATCAAACGTTTAATTGTACCCGCCACAGTTGCTGTAAAAAAAATAAAGGAGTCACAAGTTCTAAAAACATTCTTTACCACAAGAAGGAGAGAGGGAACCGTGCGCCAAATACAAATGCAAATATACAAACGATATCGTGCTATCTCTTTTGCTCTCACATGTTGTTGTTTTTGGCGTGCTGTTCGCGCCGAGTGTGTTACTCGTATCGCATTTGTAGCAAGGGTAAAAGAGATTTGCTTGTAACAGCCCGCAGCAGATCATTGATTTCGGCAACAGGTACTTGCGGTGACTTATAGCCGAAGGTACGAGTCGTCTCGGGTATTTCTACTATGCAGTACTCGAGCTCGCCAATACAATGACTCGCCAATACCCGATCAATTTTGAATTTTTTGTTTTGTGTATGCTACAAGCAAATGGTCAACGAGCTTTGAGCTTTAAGTTTACTCGTACCGCATATGAAGCATGGGTGATTGATCATACATGTGTAAGCTCGCTGCAGTTCTCTACACAGAACCAGTTGAGAGATAATATCGTAAAAATCTTAAGCCAAGCTTATCGTAAGTATGATGTTATTTGCTCTTTCGTTATCAAGAAGGAATGCTTCAGACCTTTACGATAACATCCTCTTAGAGTACTCTCTTCGCACCTGTGAAAAAAGCACTGCGACGAACAGGGTACTCGTCTATACATCACTCACCAGATTTAATCGACGATGGAGGCCTCTTCGTAAATTCATTGTGGTTGTTGCAGATTTGAATTTTGTATTGGATGATTGGTTTTTCGATCTTGGTATTGGTGTTTGTGTTTGTTGTTTTGATTTTCTTCAGATATGACGTTTAGCACTGTTTGTAACTTTTGGCAGTGTTTGATTTCTGTTTTTGACAATGTACCTCACACACACATGCTCAAGATTTTTGTTTAGCTTTTTTAGAGATCTAAATCGTAATAATTCGATCAAAACTTACGATGAATTGAAAGCAACAAAAAATGGAATTTCTTAATGATTCGATGACTTTTACGATTTTCTCTGCTTTTCTCTGATCACACACGGATTTTAGATCAATTTAACTCGGCCACAATTTGGCGGTAAATAATTTTCAATTTTCTTCCACTGGTTGGCACACACTTAGTGCTGGCTTTTTTAAGCTGACAACGGAGGGTTACACAATTGGGCTGAGCTGGGAATTTCCAGTCTCTGTTGAACTCGGTTTGGGTTTTTTCGGCGTTAGTAAGACTGCTTTTGCGTAAGCAAGGCTCTTCAGGCTTAGGAGAGACTCTTTTGGCTGCTGAGATTTTTCTGGCGGATGAGACTCTTCTGGCGGATAAGAGTCGCTGGCCTGGTCGCTGAATTGCAACACAATTATGTAGGGGTCTTAGCCATCCAAAAAAATGCTAAAGCGAAAAGTACAGGCACAGGCCAAACCCGAATTAGAATTTTGTTGGAGATATTTTTTTTCCTGTTCTGAGTTTGTCAAAAATACTAACCTGATCTATAGTAGACTATTTTGTTGAATTTATTGCCCTTAAAAGGGTTGAAGAAACAAACAGGATGGCTATGAAAAATAGAGATTTCCTTTTCAAATTTGTAGAGCCACACGTCTGTGCTGTCTGATCGCTTGCAGTGGAAAGGAGGAAGCAAGTTGCAAGATGGAAACCGGAAGCTTCGTGTGACAGCTGTAGTTGGTCGTATGCAACTCTGCCGATATCGATAGGTTAAGCTATCGCAGGGTGGTATCTTCGATAAATGGGCCCTAGTTGGCGCTAGTTTTAAATTTGTGATCTACAAACCATGGTAAATCCCTATTCTGGCGATTATTTATTTAGTTTTAGTTTTATTATTTTTATATATTTAGTTAACTAGTAAATATTTTATTTCCATATGTTATTTCAGATATTTTACAAAATATGGTTATGTTTTGCGTTCTTATTTTTTTGTGATTTCCTTTAACAATTGTGTTTGCGACCATTACATTGATTAGTCGAGTGCTTTTTGCAATATTCATGCATATGCTTAAAGCGAATAAAGTGTTTTTTATGAATGATCACAAAACACCCTGTTAGTTTTTAGGTGGGAACATAACACAATATAAAGAAAGCGCACCCTTTAATTTGTTTGAGTACTGAAGCCAGGGTTAATAGGATTCTAGCCATTCAAATCTAAATTTTCTGGAATGGTCTTTGGCATCGTCGGTTAAATAACAATTTTCGGATGCTTTCGGCACGTTTCCGTTTTTGTGAAGCTGAAATATTCTCGTGTAAATGTTAGGAATTTCAATAGCCTTGCATTCGAACTTTTACATAGAACCAGAAAAGAGTTCGTTGTGTTAAGATTCGCTAAGCATCCTTTACTCGGTGATTTATTATGTGAAGTTTGGCCAAATGCCAACCATATTGTACCTATGCACATTGGTCCTTTTCTGATGTTCAGACTGATCGATCTGTTGGTCAATTTTTTTTGGCATAATCTCTAGTTACACAAGTTTACAAAAATAAAAAATTAAATGACTTATTTCTACAAGAATTTTTGTTTTGTAGTATAGTTTGAAATGCTGAACTCGAAATTCGATTTTAAAAATTTTTCATGGGAAAGTTTTTTTAATACGATTTCTTAAAATATTTTTTGGTAACACTTAAGGTTTTTTATAAGAAGATTTTTGATTAATTTTGCAAAAAAATACAAATAATATAATAATAATATATATATTATTATTAAAAATAGATAGATGGCTTGGATTTTTCATAAGACCTAAGATTATTATGAAGATTTAATAGACGGCAAGAGTACATGGGTAAATAAAGGAGGTCTGGAACAAAAAATCGGTCCATAAAACCGCGAAATTTCAAAAATTTAAATTGAGTTTAGATTATCATAAAGACGGGTAAAACGGCGTGTAAAGAGAAGGTGTAGATCAAATTTTTTGTATGAGTTAGAATATAATGATGACGGGTAAGTTGACGGGTCATAATCTAGCGGTATAAAAAATGGGGATTCAGATTATCATAAAGATTTAATAGTAAGCAATTAAATACGGGTAAATATAAGTCGTCGGTCAATCGGCTTAATGAAATTTAAACAATAAAATTCTTATGTGAGTTTAGATTGACACGAAGACAGGTAAATCGACGGGTAAATAGGGGGTGTACATCATGCGGACCAAAAAATCGCGAAATTTGAAAAAAAAAAACATTTAATGAGCTTAGATTATCATGAAGATTTGATAGATGGCAATTCCCTATTAAGCTTCACTTCTTCGTTTTATGATTAAAATTCTAAAAGGGGGTTACCTGATATGTATGTACACATGAATTTCGAAACAGTTTTATGGCAAATCTTTTAGCCATTTTGGAATCAAACGTGTTTTTTATCACTCATTTTCTGCATTTAAATTGATAACAAGGAGAATGATGAAGTTGATGTACAAGTTGAAACATATTTGCAACAAAATGGTGACCACAGAATCACAAAAAGAACACATTAACCCTGGCTTACTATTATAATAATATATTTGATAAATGTAATATCATAAAAAATAGTTTTTTGCATATATTTATATGCAAAAATGTAATTTATGCAAAATTCCTTTTAGCGGATTTAGATAATCATTCAAAAAAAACGAGAAGGCTAAGCTTACTTCGTCTGTGTCGAAGTTATTATACCCTTGCAAATGCTGTTTTTAAAATGTCGGAGCGTAAGAACGCTTTTATAAAAATCCGAAATTTTCTGACCAAAACCCATTTTCCGATAGATAGACATCTGATTTCGACAAATTTCTCGAATCTTTTTGAAAACATATCAAAATAACAATCGCCGAGTTTACGAACGATTAAATTAAAACAAAACTGATCTAAGCAATGATTGTATGGATAGGCAGTTGGCAATCATGCTTTCTTCAGCAAAATTCCTACTGAAGAGTCGTTAGGAATAATGATGAAACAGTTCGGTATAGGCAACCAGTTTTTATACCCGTTACTCGTAGAGTAAAAGGGTATACTAAAGTCGTGCAAATGTATGTAACAGTCAGAAGGAATCATTTCCGACCATATAAAGTATATATATTCTAGATCAGCATCAACAGCCGAGTCGATATAGCCATGTCCGTCCGTCCGTCTATCCGTCCGTCCGTCTGTCCGTCTGTCTGTATGAACACCTAGATCCCAGAGACTAGAAGAGCTAGAGCAACCAATTTTGAAATGTAGACTCCTATTGTCTGCACGCAGATCAAGTTTATTTCAAATTTTTCTAAGCCCACCCACGCCCCCACAATAAAAAATGTTGAAGAACTCCCACAATTTTTGAGATATCGATCAAATTTAAAACTTAGATTTATATTCGCAACTTCTATAAGCCCTCAAATTTTCATCAAGATCGGAATAAAAATAGTCGAGTTAAAAAAATGTTGCATACTTTTCGGCTGACCCACCTCGGCACTTAGGAAGGCTATTAAACGTTTGTTTCCATGTGGAACGGGTATATCGAAGTCGGTTACAGTCTCGTTTTTTGGTGGAACAATGCATAAGTTGTTTACAGTTGTGAACAAACGCAACTTTTTCGGACCTAGAGCCATCCAACTCTCTAATTAAACATTAGAAAGGTCGCCAAATAAATTACAAAAGAAAACAAAAAAGTTTTTCTCACTAAGACTTCCGACCGATTGGTCCCATGGCAGCCTAAAGATATGCGTAAAAAGAAGGCGCTGTGCAAAATTTGAGCTCGATAGCTTTAAATCTGAGAGACTAGTTTGCGTAGAAACAAACAGACGGTCAGACAGAGGAATGGACAAAGCTTAATTGACTCAGCTCGTCGCCCTGATCAAGAATATTTATAGTTTATGGGGTCGGAAATGAATATTTCTATGCGTTGCAAACTTTTGGGCAAAATTATAATACTCTTTGCGTATAATAAGATGTGTGCAACCAGAACTTAAATAGAACATACGGGTAAAAATATGCGTTCCGATCTATACCATTCCTTTGGCAATAAGTAATGTTGATTACTAAATATGTCTAAAAGTTGCGCCAAATCAGAAAAACCACAGGTCAAAGGCAGCAGCGATCACTTTTACAATTCACGTGAGGGTAGGAAAACAGCTGATCTCGGCGATAACACTGTCATAGCAACGAGCTTTTGCAATGCGAATAATTGCAATACCTATCGACCTATCTAAACTTAGTTTGCGCTAGTTTTTGAAAATTTTTACTCAACGATCCCCAATAGGAAAGAACACACCCGGTGGCTCAGTTGTAAAGAGGCCACTTAGCGATACATCACCAGATGTGCACCAGTCGAAACCGCCAAGAAACCTCGATTTAGGACTTGCTCAACCTTCGCCGAGTGTTGGAACAGCACATACAACCAAAGTACCAACTGCAGAACCTATGGCTATAGTGGATCTCTTAGACCTTATGGCGAAAATGTCGAACCTACTGTACCTAAAATTGCAGAATATACCTACAAAGGCAGATATAGCAGGAACAGAAGAACATCGAACTTGAGGATCGTTTAGATAAGTTGGAAAGTCGCAATAATACGCTGGAGAGGCAAATTGAACACCTTCTGAAAAAATCAAATGAAAGGAACATTATAATGCACATTAAGAAACCCCTGACGAAAATCAAGTGGAAAAGGCCAAACAAATATGTATGGATGTGCCAAACAAAGCGGGAACAGACTGAATAGCTGACTCATGAAGCCTCAGGACACATAAACCAAATGCAGCTATTTTAGTTGTAAAGTTGATATCTACTCAAGATGTTGGTAAAGTCCTTAAAGAGTACAAAAATTGAAGGTTTGGGTAGCATCCGCTCAGAAGGATTACCCTACATCATTAAGGGACAGAATACGAAGACAAGGTGCAGTAAAAAAGAACATCCCGAAACGCGACGATATAAAAGGCACTACCTGTATGTGGCTTTACCTGCACGTAAGGTAAACATTCCCTGTTCAAAAACTATACGATTCATGCTGGATAAGAGGAAGGAGGACTATCAGCCGAGCTCCCATTTTCACTTTCGTAAAAATTTTGCAATTTTTAGACAAGTTCTCGTAAAATTTTACATACACAAGTAAAAATAGGAGCACGGCTGTATAAGAAAAATATCGCCGGTATTTTTCAAAATTCTCATTTTATATGTACGACTTCTGATATAGATATCTGGAGTTGCAATAACAAAAGTTACTTTCGTGTCACCGGCCATATAAATAGCAATCTGCAAATAATTGCTACTATATTAGCTGAAGTTCATAGCAAATATAGATTTTGAGTTATCCAAATGTTAAACACTGTTTTAGCGAAGTTAAGATTTCAATCATAGAACTTTATCCCAAGCGATCTTAGCAGTTCTGGCATGAGGTAGCGTCTGCAAACTCATTGAAGTTGGGCAAAAGATCTCTGATGATCAAACTGTGGTAGTTTGCGAAATAGCTATACGATCAACCAGCTTTCTTTGTGGTGCTGTACGTGTCTTGTTTTAGAAATGTTATGATGAAAAAGTTCCATAAATGTTAAACAGTTACAGAAAATGTATCCAACTTTTGAAAAGCATTTAAAGTGTACAGTTTTGAAGGAAACACGTGAAGCGAGAGTTTTTAGACTAGTCTAATTTAAAGGTAATAGAGCGGGATAGTTGAGCTGATGCTGAAATCATTTTTCCAAGGCACTTTAGATGCGCATCAAACGCTTTAAACTTAGTTGTTACGAAATATGCTGAACAGGCTCAACCAAACTCATTATTCAAGCGGTTGTACAATTCTTCCTTAGGGAAAGCAACGGCTTGGAATGCTGTTAGCAGATCCATAGTAGAAGTAAATAAAGTTGACAACGTAGCAGCACCAGATGGACTTCTAAATAAAATCAACAAAATTTTTAAGTGTTTTAAAGATTGGCTTGTTAAAGCAATTACGGAAAATTTGGAAACTGTTGTCAATGAGAGTTCAACTTCAAAGAATTCTGAAGACTTTTACTATACCAGAAATGGAAGATTGGATAAAACTGAGAATCGTTATGAAAGTTCTAATATTCTTAGTTATCTTGCCGACTATGCAAATCTTTTGAATCTATACTTAAGTATAAAAACAATTGCAATGTTGTTTATAAGTATAATAACATTTTGCCTAGGTTTGTCCCAATTGAAAGATTTTTTAGGAGGAGAGGCCAAATACCTACACCAAAATAAAAATAGAATGGGTGACGAAATATTCGAAACTCTTGTTATATTAAAAAAGCGAAATGGTATATGAGAAACAAGTTTATAAATAATAAATAAACCCGTTTATACACAACTGCACAAATTGGAATGCGGATTTTGAGGCAACCTATAATACATGCTTGGAACTGGGTAGCAAAAATCTACAGAATTACAGAAGGATACGACACGGTACCAAGTTTGGCACGCACAATTCGTAAGGCGAAGTAGCAGACAGAAAAGGCCTACAAGAAATCTAAAAATGTGTGAGACGCTTAAGCTAACACCAGTAAACGGTAGAACAGCAGTGGACCCAAATGAAGACTTAACGTTTATCAGAGGACAAGCATATTCTACTATAGACTAGTGTTTAATAAGTGGACTCTGGCACGAACTCGTCATTTATTTTCCAGTGTTAAAAGAGATATACTCTGGATCATGTGCCTGATCTGCCTCTCGCAGTCACTGTGGAGTTGAGATGCGGGCAACTTATAAAGGAAGTAGCAGACGTCTTACTGCCAAAGCTCAACCTGGTTTGACCGCAGAAAATATAGCCGAATGCATTTACCAAGCAGCGCAATGTATACAACATGCCCAAGCATCATCCTTCAAAGAGCCATGGTTCGATAGAGATTGCGAAAATGTAAGAATGGAATCTTTTCGCCTCCTAAAGCTAGCCAGAAATCTTAGCACGGCAGTAGCTAGATCAAATTATCAGAATGTCAATAATAAGTGCAAAAATGTGCGAAAGGATAAGCAGCGCGCGTTCTACCTGCGTATGGAATTAGAAATTGCAAATATTCGAGATAGCAAATCATTCTGGCAGCTCGAAAGGAAGTTAAACTGAGGCGCTTCACTCAAGCCAATTAAATTAAGTGCAGACCAACTTGCGGCTCATTTTAAATCCTTACTGTTTATTCAATTGGTCACACAACCGAGTCTTAACGTGCACCTGTCTCGACCCTGGTTAACTTTTAAACTTTGACTAACCATTTATAATAGAAATACATTGCATTTTTTTTTGCAATTCATAAAAGTCTTACAGCGCGGTGAACAAATACTTGATAAATTGTTAATTTTTTAGGCCACTCCGATACATAATATTTGAAAAAACAGTCAAACACCAAAAAATTAACATACAGATTTCCGCGCTCTCAGGCTGTCTATCTTAATTGTGAAATGTACATAAAAATATGCTCCTTTTGAAGAAAAATCTTAGCACGGCAGTAGCTAGATCAATTACAGAGTGGCCCTCGTGAAGAAAACTAAATTAATCTGATTTTTTTTTAAAAAATCTAGTTTTGACAGCTCTGATAGTTGTCTCATATTTTTTTCGAAAAGCTTACGTGATTATACTTGCAGGCAGATCAAGTTTATTTTTAATTTTTGCCACGCCCCCGCAATTTGGAAAAAACGTCATATCTCCCACAGTTTTGTTGATAGATGGTACGTACCTTCTAGAGATATCTAGTAATCAATATTATCGATTTGCTGAAGGAATGATAAAGATCGGATGAACGATACACAAGCTATGAGCAAAAAAATATATCCGACCCCCATATTACATATGGGTCATTGTTTTACAAAACAAACGGTTTTAAAACTCATCATTTTTATTTCGATAAAAAACGAGAGCGTAAGTTAAAGTCGACTCTAACCGACTTCGATATACCCGTTACTCATGGAAAGAAATGTTTAATATCCTTCCTGTGTACCTGAGGTGAGACAGCCGAAAAGTATGCAACATTTTTTAACTCGGCTATTTATCATCCGATCTTGATGAAAATTTGAGGGCTTATAGATGTTGCGAATATAAATCTAAGTTTTAAATTTGAGATCGATATATCAAAAAAACTGTGGGAGCTATTCAACATTTTTTATTGTGGGGGCAGGGGTGGGCTTAGCAAAAATTTAAAATAAGCTTGATCTGCGTGCAGACAATAGGAGTGTACTTTTCAAATTTGGTTGCTGTAGCTCTTCTAGTCTCTGAGATCTAGGTGTTCATACAGACAGACGAACAGACGGACGGACGGACATGGCTATATCGACTCGGCTGTTGATGCTGATCAAGAATATATATACTTTATATGGTCAGAAATGATTCCTTCTGTCTGTTACATACATTTGAACGACTTTAGTATACCCTGTTACTCTACGAGTAACGGGTATAAAAATAGAGGAAAGCTAACTTCGACTCGACCGAAGTTAATATACCCTTGCAGCTTGTGTATTTTACATAAATTAAGTTTTCAAATGATTTTCGTCGAACATTCTTAGCTGAGATTTTTCCCAAACTCAGCATTGCCAGTTTGTTATAAGGCAGCTATACGATATTCACATCAGATTTTGACCAAACTCCCCAAAATTGTGTGACAGCTGAATATATTCACAACTGGAAGATATAAAGACGCTACCATTGAGAACAAAAAATTTTTTCTCACAAGAACTACTTTTCCACCGATCTGCTCCTATGGCAGCTATAGTCTATAGTTCTGTGATCAATAACAAGGTTGGGAGCCATAGCACTGAAAACAAAAGGGTTTTTTCTACTAAGATTTTTTTCAGACCTATCTTTTGTATGGCAGCTATACTATATAGTTATCCGATATTCATAAAACTTGGTGGAATTATGTAAAAGCATAGAAAAATTGTAAATTGAAGACAAAAATACTTTTTTCACTAAATCTACTTTTTTGACCGATCTTTCCTATGGCAGATTTATGCTATAGTCGTCCGATCCGGCCGGTTCCGACAAGTGTGCAGCGAATTTGTACCAAAAGACTTCGTGCAAAGTTTGGTTAAGATAGCTAAGATAGCATAGAAACAGACGGACAGACGGACATGGCTATCTCAACTCAGCTCGTCATGCTGATCAAGAATATATATACTTTATCTGGTCGGAGATGCGTCCATCTATGCGTTACAAACATCTGGACAATTTTAATATACCCTTTACAAGGGTATAAAAATCCGAAAATAGATCTCTATACGCCCACCAAGACTTAATTTGCGGTTTTGCCCAAAAAATTTTGTGAATTTTACAGTCAATTTCAAAAATCGGCAAAACGAAAATTTGGAAAAAACGGGTTTTTTAAAAACTGGATTTCCCAGGTTTCGTTTATCGGACAGGTCTAGGGTTGATATTGCTGAATAGTACTTTACTGTATCTACTAACATCAATATTTAATAAACTTTTAAATTATTTAATAATATAAAGTAATTGTTGCTAAATTTTATATATAATTTGATCTCATGCATGATGATATGCAATTTATTGCCCCAAACATAACTTAAATATGGTGCTTTCAAAAAGATGGAGACTTTTATAGTTTAAAAGATATTAATTAATGAAGTTATAAAAAAATTAAAGTGTAAAGCCGCAAATTAAGTTTTGGTGCGCATGTCGAGATCTAATTTCGGATTTTTATACCCTTGTAGTGGGTGTATTAAAATTGAAGCATCTCCGACCACATAAAGTATATATATTCTTGATCAGCACGAACTGAGTTGATATAGCCATGTCCGTCTGTCCGTCTGTTTCTATGCTATCTCCTCCGGCCGGATCGGGTGGCTGTAGCATATAGCTGCCTTAGAAACGATCGGTCGAAACACTAGTTTTAGTGAAAACAAGAGCGTAAGGTTAAGTCGGCTCTAACCGACTTCGATATACCCGCAGCTCATGGAAATAAATGTTTAATAACCTTCCTGTGTTACTGAGGTGGCAGCCGAAAAGTATTTTTTAGCAACAGTTTTTTTTTTAACTCGGCTATTTATCATCCGATCTTTATAATTTCAGGGCTTATAGATATTGTGAATATCAATGTAAGTTTGCTAATTGAGATCGATATCTTAACGAGAACGGAAAGCTAACTTCGTCTGTGCCGAAGTTTTAATACACTTAAGAAAGCTCGCTCCAAAGGTTAGCGATTTCGACCAAACTTTACAGATCAGCTTGAAAACATTTAATTTTAATAATGACCGAGCTTAGGAACGCTAACATTCAAAACAAAAAAGTTTTCTTACAAAAACCTATTTTTCGATACGATCCGGCAGTTCCAACATGTTAGCAGCGTGCAGTAAAAAGAAGACTCTGTGCAAAATTTCAGCTCGAAAGCTTCAAAACTGAGGAACTAGTTCGCGTAGAAACAGACAGACAAAGCTCAATCGAGTCAGCTCGTTATGCTGATCAAGAATATATACTGTATATGGTCAGAAATGATTCATTCTGCCTGTTACATATATTTGCACGACTTTAGTAGACCCTTTTTACTCTTTGAGTAAAGGGTATAAAAACATTTTATTTTCAAGGCAAACGCCCCACACCTCGTATTTATCAGTTTTCTATGCTTTCACATAATTCCAACAAGTTTGATGAAAATCAGACATCTATATAGTATAGCTCCCATACAATAGTTTGGTCTGAAAAAAAGTCTTGGTAGGAAAAATTTTTTTGTTTTCAATGCTATCGCTCCAAAACTTGTTATTGATCAATATATATGCTACCACACAATTCTTCCAATTTTAATGAAATCGGATGACTATGCCTATAGAATATAGCTGCCACAGGAATGATCGGTCGAAATAGTAGTTATAGCGAGAAAAACCTTTTTGTTTTCAATGGGAGCGTCTTTATATTTTCCAGCTATGAATATTATCAGTTTCCACACATTTTTAGGGAGTTTGGTATAAATCTAATGAATATATTGTATAGCTGCCATATAGCAAAATGGCAAGCAAATGGTCAAATGGTCAAAGCAAATGGATCTATTGCTGAAATTGGAAAATAATTAAGCTAAGAATGTTCGACGAGAAACATTTAAAACCTTAATTTATATAAATTATACAAGCTGCATGGCTATATAAACTTCGGTCGTGCCGAAGTAAGCTTCCTTCTATTTTTGCTTAATGAAATCAAAAACGAGAAGGCCAAGCTAACTTCGTCTGTGCCGAAGTTTTTATACCCTTGCAAATGCTGTTTTTGAAATGTCAGAGTTTAAGAACGCTTACATAAAAATCTAAAAAATTTTTAACTAAAACCCATTTTCCGACAGATAATCATCTGATTTCGACCAAATTTCGCGAATCTTTTTGAAAACATATCAAAATATAAAAATCGCCGAGTTTAAGAACGATAAAATTTAAAACAAAAAAGTTAATCTCACTAAGACTCATTTTCCGACCGATCGGTCCTATGGCAGCCTTTTGATATAGTCATCCGATTTCGACCAAATTTTGCGAATATATTTGAAAGCATACAGAATTAGTAATCAGTGAGTTTAAAGACGCTAACACTCAAAACAAAAAAAAAATTTCTTACTAAGAACTATTTTCGACCGATCGGTCCTATGGCAACCATAAGATATAGTCACCCGATGTCGATCAACTTTTTCAAATTAGTTTGAATGCTTTTAATATTTAGAATCACCGACTTAAAGAACGATTTACTTGAAAACAAAAAAGTTTTTTTCACTAAGACCCATTTTCCGACCGATCGGTCCTATGGCAGCTATATGTTATAGTCATCCGACTTTGACCAAAATTTGCAAATCTGTTTGAAAGCATATAATACTAATTATGGCCGAGTTTTATGACGCTAGCATTGCAAACAAAAAAGTTTTTTTCACTAAGACCCATTTTCCGACCGATCGGTCCTATGGCAGCTATATGTTATAGTCATCCGACTTTGACCAAAATTTGCAAATCTGTTTGAAAGCATATAATACTAATTATGGCCGAGTTTTATGACGCTAGCATTGCAAACAAAAAAGTTTTTCTCACTAAGACCCGTTTTTTGACCGTTGGTTCCTATGGCAGCTATAAGGTATAGTCATCCGATCCGGGTTGGTTCCGACATATTAGCAGCGTGCAGTAAAATGAAGACTCTGTGCAAAATTTCAGCTCGATAGCTTTAAAACTGAGAGACTAGTTTGCGTAGAAACAGACGGACAGACAGACAGACGGACAGACAGACGGACGGACAAAACTCAATCGACTCAGCTCGTCGCCCTGATCAGGAATATATATAGTTTATGGGGCCGGAAATGAATTTTTCTATGCGTTGCAAACTTCTGGGCAAAATTATAATACCCTTTGCAAGGGTATAAAAAATGGTTAGTTTTAAAACCGTTCGGCTTGTAAAATATTGACCCATATGCCAATAATGTTAAGTGTTCCAAGTTATAGCAATGTCACAGGGTCCGTCTTGCTTATTCGAAAATTTTGGCCAGTGTGCAGGAAATTGAGCCCTTTTATCCCCTTTTTTAAATATGCCACTAATGGACATCTTTTATACTTTCATTTTTTTAACCAATAAATTTAATTCAAATCGTTTCTTTAAAGGTTTGCAAACAAAACAAACCTATGGGACAGAGCTTGATAAGCTCAGCCACCGGTTTCTTTTCTACTCAAAAAGGATATGACATGGTTAAAAAGATGTACGAAGAACATGCTGGAGAATTTGGCAGTGCTCAGCACATCATTGAAAAGTCACTTCGTAACATCAAAGAGGAAGCACAGTGGAGTGACCAAAATCTTCCGGTTATTGAAAAGTGGCTGGATGACTATTTCTCCAAGGATATGGAAAAAAGTCAAAATTTGTTTTAAAACCTAATCATGTATCAGCTGGATTACTGTTGTAGTATATATAATTGTTTATTCCCCACATGCTAATATAAAGTAAAATTGTTCTTTTAATGCATTTTGTGTTTTTAATGAAATTGCTTTTGACATATTTGGGTATTTTTTTATCGCAAAAAAAGTGTGAATATAATATAAAATTTTAAGTTATATTTTTTTTATATGGCAAGCATTCTTAATTATTCCATTTAGCATTCTGGTTCACAGCGGAAGTCAATAATGAAACGTTTGTCTTTTTTATTTAGTATTCGTCGCCTTCTCCAAGATCGGTAGTTGAGTCGATTCCAACCTCCTCGTAATCTTTCTCGAGTGCAGCCAAATCCTCACGCGCCTCGGAAAACTCTCCCTCCTCCATTCCCTCACCGACATACCAGTGAACGAAAGCGCGCTTGGCGTACATTAAATCAAACTTGTGATCTAAACGAGCCCAGGCTTCAGCTATGGCTGTAGTGTTAGACAACATGCACACGGCACGCTGAACTTTTGCCAAATCACCACCAGGAACCACAGTTGGCGGCTGGTAATTGATACCCACCTTAAATCCAGTCGGACACCAGTCAACAAACTGAATTGACCGCTTCGTCTTAATCGTTGCAATGGCCGCATTAACATCCTTAGGCACCACATCACCGCGATAGAGCATGCAGCAGGCCATATACTTGCCATGACGTGGATCACACTTGACCATCTGGTTGGCTGGCTCAAAGCAAGCATTTGTTATTTCGGCAACAGTTAATTGCTCGTGATAAGCTTTCTCAGCGGAAATTACTGGCGCATATGTAGCCAGCGGGAAATGAATGCGTGGGTAGGGCACCAAATTGGTTTGGAACTCAGTTAAGTCCACATTCAGTGCTCCGTCGAAGCGCAACGAAGCCGTTATGGAGGAAACGATTTGACCAATTAAGCGATTGAGGTTCATGTAGGTGGGTCGCTCAATGTCTAAGTTACGACGGCAGATGTCGTAAATCGCTTCGTTGTCGACCATGAATGCACAGTCAGAGTGTTCCAAGGTTGTGTGGGTGGTCAGAATAGAATTGTATGGCTCGACGACGGCTGTCGATACCTTGAATACGGCAACCGAATGGTAAATACTCAATATTTTATAATATATTATTAACCTACTTGGGGTGCCGGGTAGATGGAAAACTCCAGTTTAGATTTTTTCCCATAATCCACTGACAAACGTTCCATCAACAGAGATGTGAAGCCGGAGCCAGTGCCTCCGCCAAAGGAATGAAACACCAAGAAACCCTGAAGACCGGTGCACTGATCAGCTAGCTTACGGATTCGGTCTAGCACCAAGTCCACAATCTCTTTTCCAATGGTATAGTGTCCACGTGCATAGTTATTAGCAGCGTCTTCTTTGCCAGTGATTAACTGTTCCGGGTGAAATAGCTGACGATAAGTACCAGTACGCACTTCATCAACTACTGTTGGCTCCAAATCTACAAAGACAGCACGAGGAACATGCTTTCCAGCTCCGGTCTCACTAAAAAATGTGTTAAAGGAGTCATCGCCACCTCCAACAGTTTTGTCGGAGGGCATATGACCATCTGGCTGGATTCCATGCTCAAGGCAATACAACTCCCAGCAAGCATTGCCTATTTGGACACCAGCTTGTCCGATGTGAACCGAAATGCATTCCCTCTGTAATTTACAAAATTAATGAAAAGTAAATGTTAGTACATTTCAGTATGATGCGCGGGTATCGTAATGAGAACATCAAGGTAAAGAAGCCAGCCAAACCCCAGGAAGTACATGGGTTAATCCATGCTAAATTAACCATTCTATTTTAATTTTGGTCGAAATGTTTTAAATTTCTAAATAAATAACTGCTTGCTACCCAAACCAAATCTAGCTTCGTCTGTGCCGAAGTTAATACACTTGGAAAAGCTCGTATTAATTCATCTTATCATTCAGACATTAAGGGTTTATTTCAAGGTTGAACACTACACTACAATAAGTCTATAACTTTAAATGCAAGATGATATCGAAAAACTGAAAATGTGGTAAATTAGAGGTGACAAAGGACTACCAACTGCTATAACCTGAGATTTTTAATATCTGCAATAAATTTTTCATAAATATTTAAACCTTGCAAAAAAACTATTTTATAAAAAAATATCCATATTTTCCATATTAAAATTAATAAATTGGTATCTTATGAACATATTCAAAATTTCGTGTTTGGTTTCTGTGTAACGTTATTCCATTCAGCTTACTTTCAATGGTTACTTAATATAGCCACAGGACCTACGAATGTAAGCAAACCTCGCTTAACACACGTTTATGCAAATATTTCGTAATTCGCTAATTTCTGCTGCGAGAACACTCGTGTCCTTTTACAATTGCTCAATATAAGTAATAGTTTTCACGGGAGTCTTTTAGATTGTAACAGAGTTAAATGTAACTTTTGCAGTGCAGGGTACGATTCTAATCAGTTTTTTATACAATATCGAACATTGAATAATCGGGAGAGCTTCCAAAGCAAAACTTGTGATTTCAATTTAAAGGTGGAAACAGAATATAACAGAGCTCAACATTTATAAGCACTTATTTTCTTTACTTCACTTCACTTTACTCACCATTTTCTCTATTAAAGATTTTTAATCCTTGACCTGGCTGCTAGATACGAACGTAAGAAACTGCAGATACAAATCCAAGCGCTTGTCAGTAATGAAACACAGCTGGAAATCAACTAAACAAAGCTTCGACAACTGTGCTCTATTTATAGGTATCACTTTGAGTGTGCTTATGTTTGTGTGTTAGTTTAAAGAAGCGTTACACTTGAATGTTCTTCTTATATGGAATATGATGCAAATTACATGTATGCACATATGGCACATTATTTTCCAAATCGAATCAATTTGAAATTTTTTTATTCTTAGGGCCGATTTCACATCTTCTACGTAGATAGCTCTACGATAGCTCATATAAATTAACAAATAACAGAGTAAATTGTTAATTTATCTAGCACATAGCAGCTATATGGATGAACATAAATCGAGCCTAGTCTCGCAATATTTATCTACACAGAGGGAAAAAACCGAGAACATTGGATTCAAAACAAGAAAGAAAGTCGGTCAAGCCCGACTATAACATACTCTATACCCTTACACTCGCATTTGCTCAGGAGTCAAACGGCCAGTTAACACCCCGCGCACAACGCGGTGCGCTCTCTAAGTTTCTCTCTCTCTCTCTCTCTTTCTCTCTCGCACTAAGATTGCCTGTGTTGAACGGTTAGGGTGTGTTGCTGTGGTTGTTGGTGGGGGGTGGGTGGTGTTAACTGGCCGTTTTTTGCCCATAACTTGAGTATCGTTCATCCGATCTTTATCATTCCTTCGGCAAATCGATAAATAATTTTGCTTACAAGGTATCTCTAGAAAGAACGAACGATCTATCTCCAAAACTGTACGAGATATGACGTTTTTTCCCAATTGCGGGGGCGGGAGGGGGCGTGAAAAAAATTGAAAATAAACTTGATCTGCCTGCAAGTATAACAAATATATGCCCCATACATGTCAAACCTCTATCTCTTACCATCTCTGAGATCTCTTCGTTCATACGGACGGACGGACGGACAGACGGACAGACGGACAGACGGACATGGCTATATCGACTCGGCTGTTAATGCTGATCAAGAATATATATACTTTATGGGGTCGGAAACGATTCCTTCTCTCTGTTACATACTTTTGCACAAACTTAATATACTCTATGTACCTTCGGTACAGAGTATAATGAGCACAAACGTTACTAAAAACGAGAGCGTAAGTTAAAGTCGGATATAACCGACTTCGATGTACCCGTTACTCATGGAAACAAATGTTTAATAGCCTTCCTGTGTGCCTGAGGTGGGTCAGCCGAAAAGTATGCAACATTTTTTAACTCGGCTATTTATCATCCGATCTTGATGAAAATTTAAGGGCTTATAGATGTTGCGAATATTAATCTACATTTTAAATTTGAGATCGATATCTCAAAAATTGTGGGAGTTATTCACCATTTTTTATTATGGGGGGCGGGGGTGGGCGTGGCAAAAATTTGAAATAAACTTGATCTGCGTGCAGACAATAGGAGTCTACATTTCAAAATTGGTTGCTCTAGCTCTTCTAGTCTCTGAGATCTAACTGTTCATACAGACAGACGGACGGACGGACGGACGGACAGACGGACATGGCTATATCGACTCGGCTGTTGATGCTGATCAAGAATATATATACCTTATATGGTCGGAAATGATTCCTTCTCCCTGTTACATACATTTGCACGACTTTAGTATACCCTTTTACTCTACGAGTAACGGGTATAACAATGCATGAACGGTATTTCTCAGTTGTAGTACAACGTTCTCACATCAATAACAATTTTTTGAGAACGCAAAAACTGAATTTGAGTTGATTTTGTTCCGATTTGAAGAACTTGATTTGAGTTAATATTGTTGCGTTTTCAAGAACATTTTATACTCGACTGCAAAGTCGCGGGTTCCTCACATTATGAGTGCTTTTGGAAAGAATAGCGAACGGGACATTACCTCATTGGATTGGAAGGGAAGGGAGCCGGCGGCAACTAATATTTACAAGTGCTGGATAATAATGTTGCTGCTTTTCTTCACATTTATTCCATAGGATCAGAGGAGACACCGCTGTACAACAAACTTCAACGACCCACCTCTTTACCCGACTTGTTTCATTTATTTCTTTTAGAAAAACACAGAAAAATTTTATTCGGGCTTGATTGGAAGTTGACCCTGGTACCTTCCCTGGTACCTTCTGCACTTAGCTTATTCGGTCGTTGCGCATATTTGCAGATTCACATCTAGAGGGCTACTTATCTGGTTTAAGCTAACAAGACGTTAAGTTGAACAAAATATTATATAAAGGAAAGCTAAGTTCGGCTCGACTGAAGTTTATATACCCTTGCAGCTGGTATAATTTATATTAATTAAGGTTTTAAATGATTTTAATGGAACTTTCTTAGCTGAGTTATTTCCCAAACTCAGTAATAGATGGCACCACTAAAGATAGAAAGTTGAAACTTCAAGTATTTGCTATTTATATTATAAGTTAGTTTCGAATTTATTTTTTTTGCCGGTGTGACCACGCCACCCCCGCCACCTACATATACATATATCTCCCGTCAGTTTCAAAGCAATCTTTACTTAACTTTGTACAAAGTTTTTAGGTACTTATACGCTTTGCATTTGTTGGAACCGGCCGGATCGGAAGACTATATCATATATCCGCCATGCGAACGATCGGCCGAAAAACCAAAACTTAGTGAGAAAAACTTTTTTGTTGCGAACGTCACAAAAACCTCGTATTTATTAGATTTCTTTGCCTTTTCATAATTCTAGCAAGTTTTATGAAAATCGGACAACTGTTTAGTATGGCTGCCATAGAAAAGATAGGTCTAAGAAATAGTCTAAATAAAAAAACACTTTTTGTTGTTTATGCTATCGCTCCAAAACACCATAATTTTAAATATTCAGGGGTGCCACAGAAATCGCTTCCGCTCGAAATTCGCTTTAATTTGATTTCGCCCTGCCACAGAGCCTGTTTTCGAGTGATTTGGAAATCACGCGCCCTTGAGCCGGCGATTTGCTTAAATAACATTTACATTTAAACATTTAGCATTTTAAGTTTATTAAATTAGCATTTTTATAAATCGCTAGTTAAATTTGTTATTCTCTGCAACTCACCAAATCGCTAGTATTTCAGTGATGCCACCTTTAAACATTTGAATTTCGAAATTAATCGAATTATGTTTTAAGGTGTATAAAATGGCGATTTTTGTGCTGAAATAATGATAAAAAAATTAGATTGATTAGCAATAACTTTTTCGTTGATTTTTTACTTATTTATTTTGCAATTTTTAAATCGATTTCTGACAGTTTGATTTCAAACAAGAAAGAAAGACGGTCAAGCGCGAAGAGATCTCAGAGATGGTAAGAGATAGAGGTTTGACATGTATGGGACATATATTTCTTATACTTGCAGGCAGATCAAGTTTATTTTCAATTTTTGAGGGTACAGAGTACAGAGTATGTTATAGTCGTCTTGACCGACTTTCTTTCTTGTTTAAAAATGATTTCCGCTTTTTTTCAGCTTTATTTTTATTTTCGAGTCAATTGCAAAACTTATTAGCAAATCAATAGTTTGTCACTTCTAAAGTTCAGGAAACAGTTATCTCAAAGTGCTAGACAAGTTAACAGATCGTTTGACAAAAATGCCAAAAGTTTTCAAACAAAAGAGTTGTCGTCTGGCTGCAGAACCCGGAGTTTAAGGCTTGGCTCAGCCAGAATGAATCTGATACCTCTTGAGTATACTGCAGTTATTGCAAATGCACAATATGACAATGTAAACTTCACTAAACTTTAACTTAAAAAAAATGGATTATTTCATCAGATACTATGTTTTCAAAGAGTTATGCTTCATATGGATAGCGAATTGGAGAAATCTCTTAGACACTGCTGCACAAATTTCTTAGTTAAACTTATAAAGCAACTGAAGCTCAGGCACTGATCTACTTTTTGGATTTTCACAAAATTTATTGTATTAAGCAACTTAATTTATTTCAGTTTAAGCCCAATACGCAGTTGTGAAGTAAAGTAAACATCTGACATAATTTCGGTTGACAACATTCTACGACCAATAAAATAAAGCATTGTTACCATTTTTGTAGTATTTCACAAGGATGAAACTTAAGTTTTGGAGAAAAGTAATCGCTTCCAAAGCTCTGAAGGTAAGCAAAAATTGTTTGCGTTAGCCATGCTTGTGATTCAGATATGGTTCTTGTCATGGTCCAACGCTGAAGTTAAGCGTGTCTTCAGTCAGGTCAATTTTACAATAAATCAAAACTCAGAAATCTAATAGAGGTGAGCACTCTCAACTCAATATTATGTATAAGATATTGGATATAAATGAAACTGAAAAGCATATTACATTAAAAATATTATATGTTACAGATACGGATTACGTCCACATGCGAAATGCTGCGTTGATTATAAGGTCCTTCCTAGTAACCCAAAGCTAATAGGCACAACTGAGGCCTACGACAAGGATGAGGACGAGGAACTTCATCACTCTGCTGATGTTTTAAATATATAATTGCATAAATAAAAAGAAAAGCCATGCGCTTTATTTCCAGCTTTATCGTTATCGTTATCGTTATCGTTATCGTTATCGTTATCGTTATCGTTATCGTTATCGTTATCGTTATCGTTATCGTTATCGTTATCGTTATCGTTATCGTTATCGTTATCGTTATCGTTATCGTTATCGTTATCGTTATCGTTATCGTTATCGTTATCGTTATCGTTATCGTTATCGTTATCGTTATCGTTATCGTTATCGTTATCGTTATCGTTATCGTTATCGTTATCGTTATCGTTATCGTTATCGTTATCGTTATCGTTATCGTTATCGTTATCGTTATCGTTATCGTTATCGTTATCGTTATCGTTATCGTTATCGTTATCGTTATCGTTATCGTTATCGTTATCGTTATCGTTATCGTTATCGTTATCGTTATCGTTATCGTTATCGTTATCGTTATCGTTATCGTTATCGTTACCATTACCGCATCATTTCACTTTATTTCCTATTCCATCCTTACAAACCGAGCTTCAAGCCAATCGGATGAAAATAGTTTCTTGCATGCAGAATTTCCGGGCATTTTCACGCCTGGGGGGCTGGTTTTTCGACATTGGAAAATCTTATTTCAAATAATTTCGTATTCTATCCTTACAATCCGAGTTTCAAGCCAATCGATTTGCTGAAAGAATGATCAAGATCGGATGAACGATACTCACGTTATGAGCAAAAAACGGCCATTTAACACCCCACACATGGTAAAATGATTTTATCCCCTTAAGTCAGCGGCTTTTGAATAATAGGATGATTAATTTTCAGATTTTAAAACCGTTTAACGAAATCCGTTTGGTGTTTTTAATTTTGGATGATCAAGTCCAGAGATATCGTGGTCACTGCAAAGCGCTTTTTTTTTGAGCGGAACTCCTGCAGATCGCCTGAAGCAGCTTTCAAAATTATAATTTTTACAAATAAAAAATAATAAAATACAGTTAAAAGATACCTCAATGTAATGTGTAAAAATTTGTAGATTAATTAATTTAAAGGTCTTCTCAGGAAAATAGCTTGAAAATAATTTTGTTTTGGGCCACTTAACTGTATGTAACCACTTAAGTCCAATTAAATCTACAAAACTCAAATTTCCAACTTAAGCCTTATCTCGTCAAATGACGTGACAGACTCACAAACCTATTCGATTGCGAAATAGAGCAATTATTTGTACTACCTTGCATTCATTACTCATTCCTCAAAATAATAAGAATGGTAAATTTCCTCAACATATACATTCGTTTCACTGATAGACTTTCCACTGAAATCTCTTTCCGCCAGCCCACAGTGGTCGCTCCCATACGACAAAAATAAAAAACCGAAATCAAAATTTTACACTTTGAAGCATGTCAATCATATCATAAATAAATTATCTTTTTGAAACAAACGGTTTTTTTTTTGTGACCATTCGCTCTCTGTGAAAAATCCCTTAAAGTTAGACCTCGGCTAGGCATTTCAGTGCGTTGTGTTTTGTCTCAAAGTGACAATAAAGTTAAAAGAAATCAAATTAATAAATTAAAGGTCCAATAGCTTCTTAATGATATGGATATCATTCGAACAGGTATTAACTATTATTTGAGTTATTTAACACATTGTTTAATGTGGTATATCGTATAAAACAAAAGAAAATCATAAATGACCTTTTGTGAGTGTTTTTCGTTTACTGTTTGTACTTTCCCTTAAGCTTTTAGTTGTGATGTCGGTCGATTACGATGTTTATGTTTATTATTATTAATTGTTAATAATAATAGATTAATATAAAATAACAATCAGCTGCCCGGAGCTGCCCGGAGCTGCCCAGCGTCATAATGTTCTGATCCGAGTGCAGCAGGTATTTGTGTTTTGTTGTTTTTGCTTTCCATGTTATGTACTCTGGTATGTGTTTGTTATTGTTATATGTGTAGTAAATGTCACAGGTCTTGACAAAAAACTTAATTAACAGATGCGCCACCGTTTTGCAGGCTTTAAATTCTGGCTACAAAATAAATGTAGACAAATTTAGAGATTATGCGCTGGAGACAGCAAGGGGACTTGTGGAAACTTATCCATGGTATTACATGCCAGCTTCGGTGCATAAAATATTAATACACGGTCCTGAGGTTATTAACAGAGCATTAGTATCGATTGGAGAGCTCTCTGAGGAAGCTGCAGAGGCTAAAAATAAAGATTTCAACATACTAGAAAAATCTCGCGATCCGCAACTAACTCAGACCTTCTAAATAGATTACTACTAAGTTCAGATCCTCTCATAAGTGGATTAAGAAAATTACCTTGCAAAAAAAAAAACTTTATTGAAAGAGTCTGTTTTTGAATTATTTGGGGATTAATTAATTACTTTGTTTTTAAAATGCATTTAAATATTTTCTTTATAATTTTCTTGTGTTCAGAAATATTTTAAGAAAAGATATTTTATTCAAACTATAGGTATATAAATATATGTAAATGGGTGGTATGGGCGTATGACCATGACCAATTTTTTCAAAATAGTTTTATACTATTGTTAAAGGCTTACAGTTAAATTATAAACCTGGAGGACACGTATAACTATTTTTGTCGCATACTTCCATACAAGTCCGACCACTGTGCAGCCATTTGTTTAAATATTGAAAATTATAAAAGTCACAAAGGTCTTAGTCCGCAGATTATGGTGAGTGCGGAACTCATTGGGCCCATTCGTAGCCCAATTCATAAAATGTTAATGAATTTGGGGGAAATTGTTTGAATCTAGTACTGCCTGAATGTTATTGTACATTTACTTGACAATTTATGTAAGGTCTATGTTAGATCTTGTAGTCTTTTAATATTTCCTACACACATTTTAAGTATCAATCTATTTGGCCTGCCATAAATTTTAATTCATTTTTCGGCATTAACCGGCTGTAACTTTGTCCATCCAGCTGATTTAAATGCAACAAAATTTGTGAAAATAGAAGAGCCCTTAGGCTTCATGCTAAAGTGGTTGTAATTAAAATCCAACCACCGCAATGGCTTGTACACGACGATTAAGTTTGAAATATTTGCCATAATTTGATGAAAATTACTCTTCAATGGCCTATTTCGACGCTTTTGGGTTTGCTGATGCTGCTCCTTTGATTTTTTTAGGCTGCATTAATATGTAAACTGTCGCATTAAACTCATAAATATAAATATATTTGCTCGGTGCAACCTACATAATTTTTTAAAAGCCAAAAATACTGCAAAATGGATTTTCCGCGATATCTTGAAAACAAGAGCTGATAGACAAAACCCGAAACCAGTTTTAGAATCAATGCACAAAACTGGATCAGAATTTCCAACGAAAAGGCTGGACCAAAATGGCTGTTGGACTGTTTAATTAATATTATAAGGACAATATATACTCACTATTCTAAGCACATTACATACTCACTATGCTAAGGACAATACATACTACTTCTAAGTCAATACATACTCACTAGACTTAACATTCACGTTCCCGATATTCCCAAAATTTTTCTGTATTAAATATTACACTTATATTATCAAAATAAAATAAACTGATACAAATTATTGTGCTGTTTTTTATTTGGAAATGATCTTTACAACAGATCCTTGGGATATGTCATTAAGATCCAATGGATCTTAAAAGGATATTAATAACAGATCACTGGGATATGTCTTTAAGATCCAATAGATATTTAGAATTGGATACTAGAAAAAGATCAAAAGAAAATTTCATTAAGATCCAATAGATATGAGAAAAAGGATAGTTTTTAACAGATTAAATGGATAGTTGTTAAATATCCTATGGATATTTTAATATCTTTTTCGAAAATAAATCGACTTCGAAAAGATCCAATGGATCCCAAAAAAGAATAGTTAACTATCCAGTCCAAATGGATACCAAAAAATCATCAAAAACTATAATTTTTTTTTGTGTACTGACTTTTTTCAGACATATCTTTTGTATGCCAACTATACTATATTGTTGGCCGATTTTAATAAAACTTGGTGGAATTATGTGAAAGCATACAAAATATAAAATATAAATACGAGGTTTGCGGACGTTTTCGTTGAAGATAAAAAAGTTTTTCTCACTAAAAATAGTTTTTCGACCGATGGTTGCTATGGCAGCTATATGGTACAGTCATCCGATCCAGCCGGTTCCGAAAAATGTGCAGCGTATTTTTACCAAAAGGCTTCGTGCAAAGTTTGGTTAAGATAGCTTTAAAACTGACGGAGGAGATAGCATATAAACAGACGGACAGGTAGACGGACGGATGGACAGAAGACATGGCTATATCAACTCAGCTCGTCATGCTGATAAAAATTATATATACTTTGTGTGGTCGGAGATGCTTAATTCTACATCTCGACAATATTAATATCGCCTCTACAAGGGTATACAAAAAACAAGAGAGAGATCAAAAAGAGAGCCAACTCGCTCTCTCTCTGCCGAAACCCGATTTTGGTATTGTTGTATAAAGCAAAAACTATCAGATTTAGAGCAACTTTAGTCATTCTAGGAACATTTGCAACATTTGTTGTCAAGAATTTTGACAACATCTGGTTCTTATTTTAAGTTGAAGGCAACTTAATTTCTCAACAGGTTTTTCTCTGTATATACATATAACACAGCGCACCACAAAATTTTTATACCAACGAGACTAACAAAAATTTAAAAGGTACTTATGGTAGTTAAAAAACCCTGGCTGGGTTTTGTCTGATTGGCAAAGGTTTTTTTGACTCTTGAAGTTTTCAGGTTTTTTGAACAAATGTTTTGTTGATCAAGTCTTATAAACTATTTAAAATTTTACTTTACTGTCTTCAGCAATTTTGTAGCTCTTAAGCAGTCCAACAAATCACTTCTTTGGACCAACTCAAAAAAACTAGCGTCTTCATGGTCAAAATCACGAAAATGTACACAATATCAACCTTTTTCAAATGTTTTGCTTTTATCATGAAAACCGTGACCAATTCAATATAGTATTTATTCCGAGAATATAAATATGAAAAACGATAAAAATTTGTATGTATAACATAACAATTTTATTTGACTATTCTTTAATATAATTTTGACTTAGAAACTTATAAAAGTTTGAATAAAACTCGTAAAATTAACTTATTTTGTCAGTTTGTATTTACCATACTCTGCATGACATTCCGTGTTTCTTCTAGATTTAAGCCTTCTAAAAAGACAACATAAAAGATTTTAGGTTCAATAGCTTGTATTATATATTTCAATTGGCTTCCATTGAAATTCTGAATGTCTTTCTATATATTTCACCCTCTGAGCTCGATAGTCAATCCCAAGATACATCGCTTTCATCATAATTATAGTTATTTACGTTGTGGTGTTTATCTTCACAAAACTGAAATTTCTGACTCAACCAACGTACCATTTTAATAATTCAGCCGTACCATTTTTTATACCCTGTTCCCATTAAAAATGGGAAAAAGTGATCATGAAGTTGTGCAAATGTATGTAACAGCCAGATGGAAGCTTCTCCGACCCTATAAAGTATATATATTCTTGATCAGCATCAACAGCCGAGTCGATATAGCCATGTCCGTCTGTCTGTATGAACGCGTCGATCTCAGAGACCATAAGAGATAGAGACATAAATTTTTGCATGCAAATAGGTGTATACCGTACCCAGATCAAATTTGATTCAGATTTTGAAAATATGCCCCCTCCCCCATTAAACCGCAAAAAACTGTCACAGCCACAATTTTAAAGTTAGAACCTGGTGGCTTAATAGCCAGGCCTTATATCTAACTACTTTCCAAACGAAAATAAGATAGCCACATATCAGATATTGGTTTCTGAGGATTCCGTACATCTTGCCTGTGGCTCTGATTATATGGTCTTTCCATGTAAGAGATGAATTAAATGTAAAACCCAAAGTGCTGGCTCGCTCGATATAATCTATTGAAGTGTTATTAATTGTTAGCCGTGGCAAGTTGTCAGTCCTAACACTTTTGTTGCTGATAACCAAGCATTTTGACTTACATGGGTTTAGTCCAAGCCCATTTCTTTCAGCCCAATCAGTTATTTTATCTAATTCACTATTGCACACTTAGACACATTCATTAATCTTACACAAGGGTCTACGAACATATAACTGAACATCGTCAGCATACATATGAACATTACATTTTGACAATTAGCTTGGCAGGTCATTGACATATATTGTAAACAGGCGAGGCCCAAGAACGGATCCCTGCGGGACACCGCGTTTTATAGCAGAAATTTTACTGCTGTGTTTGAGAACATATACAATTCTTTGAGTTTTGTGCACAAAATTTCGTGGTTAACCGTGTCAAATGCTTTACTATAGTCCCAGAGGGTCAGAAATGTTACACTGCCATTGTCAATCTGGGATCGAATATCTTCCGTAATGTTTATTATAGCCGTCGTACAGCTTCAACATTTCCTAAACCCTGACTGATTGTCATTAAAAAGTTGTTCAGAGATCATAAACAGATTTATTTAATTTTCCATTAGATTTTCGAGGACTTTTGATAAGAAAGGCAATATCGATATTGGTCTATACTCATTGGAAGATTTTGGTATAGCAATAATCTTGGCAGCTTTTTTCAGGAAATGTGGATGTTGTAAGGGCAGTGTTGAAAGTGGACGTTATGTATTGCAGTATATATGAAAAAATAAGTTTCAGAAATTTCAGGTTTATATCGTCAAAACCTGTAGCGTTGTGTAGCAATCAATGTAGGACCTTACATTTGATTAACACACACAAAACTAAAACTTTTATCACAGGTTTTAAAAGGTTGACTATTTAGGTGCGAGTTGTGCTTTATTTATTTATTTAGAGTCATCATCAGATTCGTGAGATCTAGCAAATATACTATTAAGCTCATTAGTGTTAACGTCAATTTTATGATGGGATTTTGTCTTGCCAACTCCAAGATCTTTTAGAAGTGACCATGTTTGTGTACTTGTCCCTGTATTTTTAAACTTATCACAATAGTTATCTTTCTTAGAAGAGTTAATAAGGGCAGTTACTGTTTTTCTTAATGTTTTAAAGTCTTTATAGTGCTGTTGTGTCTTAAAGCGCTTCCATTTAGCATATGCTTTGTCACGAAGTCCAATATGTCTTTTAATATTATTGTTAAACCAGGGCTTAAGCTTATAATAAATTAATTTACGTCGAAGTGGTACAAATTTGTTATAGAGTGAGACTATATTATCACTAAGAAATTCAATTTGGGAGTCATCCGATGGGAGGTGATATATATGATTCCAATCACACAAACATAGATCAGCACTTAACAAAACATGGTCAATACGTTTAAAGTCTCGGTATTCAACTCGATTGTCATTGTGGTCTATACATAAATCATAAGACATAAACAAAACGTCATGTTTGGAAAAGCAGTCAGTGAAGTGCGTTGGAATGGAACGAATTACGATTTCCAAACCAAAAGATTTCATATTGTTTAGTAAATGGCTTTCACGCAAAACGTTAGAATTCATATCTACTGTTAAAATTATTTCATTAAAATCTAAAATGAGTTAGGAGACCGAGTCAATTAATTCATTATATTCCGTGGTGCGGTTTGGTCTGTATATACAGCCGATGAAAAGATTTTTATCATCTCGTTATTAAAAATTTTGACAAAAATCCATTCCATTGCACAACCCATCCCTTGCTTACATACTACTCTAGAATTTAGACGATTATTTACATAAATTGCAACTCCACCAGCATGGTGAGTAAATGTGTAAACAAATAAAAGTAAATGAATAAATAAGAAATATTCTAATAGTTAATATATACAAATGGAATGTAGTTGTTATAATTATTTGACGAAAGCATTTATTCTCGAAACGAATTGTTTTCTTCTTGCAAAGCTTTATTGCGTAAAGGAAAGGGGGCGACCACAGGTGGGGCGGTCTCAAGGTTGCAGTCCTGCTCCAGTTACGAAAGCTTAATCAAGCTCTCCACCCATATAGATCTCGCTCTCTGAGATACGTCTCACATGCGCAAAACTACGACGCGTAAAAACAGCTGTCAACTTTTTTCCCTTCTGACTAAAGAATGCGACTAAGCATTGCAGCTTTGAAAATTTCATGGTTGGTTTTTGTTTTGAGACGAAGAATTCGTTTAAATCGAGTTTCAGGTGAGATATTCATTTGGAGGCACAAGTTGTTGAAGATGGTTTTAAGGTTTTCACCCTCAGACCATGGCACTCCGTGTAGTCTCAAATCAGTTGCATTTGCCTCTGCGTGCAGCTTGGCCTCATGTTTAGCCTCCAGATCCCCTTTGTAACCATATCTTTCTTTGGTCCACAAGCCTGCTCAGTTCTGTCTTTGCTTCTGTCAGCTCTTAACTGTGTTATTTCAGCTTTAAGCTTCATATTCTCTGACTCTACATTTTCAATTTTCTGAGACACGCTTCCAAGCTGTTGCTTAATATCCTCAATGTCTTCCTTGGTGGCCATTTTCTTGTTCAGACTCTTAATTAATTCATTATACTCCGTGGTGCGGTGTGGTCGGTATATACAGCCGATGAGAAGATTTGTATCATCCCTCTTATTAAAAATTTAAAATAAAAACAATAACCAAATCAAAAGACACAACAAAACGCACAATGGGACGACTTAAGAGTAATAATTGCACAAAACTAAACTGTAACACTATAACAAAAACAATGCATGTATAACAATATATGTTTTGTATTATTGTACAAATTAACCATTTATTGATTATTAATTAAATTTAATTTCTGTACCAAGGCTTCAAACCGGTCCGGAACCGAACACCTGAGAACCGGTTCGGTTCGGGTTCTTTTGGGGGTTCGCGAAACGGACCATGAACCAGGCGCTCTATATTTTTGACTCCTCGAACCTGAACCCGAACAGGACCACTTTATCGAAAATAAGGTTCGGTTCACCAATTTGATTAGTTTATTCAACGATACATCCAGCGAAATATTGGAAGTCTCCGGAGATTTTACTATAAACGATTGCATTTCTAACTAATCGTGAATGATTTTTGATGTAGTGACAAAATAAAGTATGATAATGATGATAGATTATACGGAAAGAAACCTTTTGACCATATGATGAAACAACTTGGCTTTGAACGGACGGTATTCATCACAATTACTACCAATTTATATAACGCTTGGTTTTCACGCCGAGCAATTGTTCTAAAATCTTCAGCAAATCGTTGTTTATTACTATCTAAGTGACCCGATAAACATTCTTCTACTATGAGTTCAGTACGAGAATTGGCTTCACTATTCTGAGGCCCGAGATTTCATATTTTGCTGACAAAAAACAGTTGCAAAGCAACTGACTCAACGTCTGATTGTGAAGCTTATAAAAGCCATAAACAATTATCAAATATAAAAGCTGTGAATGATGTTATATACACATACATAGATCGACGAATGTTTTAAAATTTTGGAAAGGTCATAAAAAACGAAAACGTAACAAGTAAGAGCGCTGCAGTCGAGTTTCCCGACCACAAAATACCCTGTTCAATTGAGACACACATACAAACACGCTCAGATAAACAAACGCACACACAAACACACGCGCGCACACACACGCACGCGCACACACACGCACGCTCAGTCGCGGCCAGCTGCCTGCATGCAGCCCCCCCTCAAAATTCTTCACTTTTATTTACTAAGCTTTGAGCACTTAAATAACTATATTGAGCCCTGACTTTTGCTTGGGAATAGCTGTTCTCGTTGGAAATACTACTGTCACCGTCCATCAACAGAGACAAAAACTATAAGTCGCGCACGCAATTTCTCAAACAGATAGATGACTATAAACACCCTAAGAACCAAAATGGAAGTTAAATAAATATGTGAGAAAATGTGTAAATAAATATAAGTAAATGAATAAATAAAAAATATTCTAACATTAAACATACATGAATGAAATGCAATTGTTATAATTATTTGACGATAGCATTTATTCTCGAAACGAATTGTTTTGTTCTTGCAAAGCTTCGTTGCGTAAAGGAAGGGAGGCGACCACAGGTGGGGCGGTCTCAAGGTGGGGTAGTCTTGCTCTAGTGATGAAAGCTTAAGCAAGCTCTCCACGAATATGATCTCGCTCTCAAAGCTACGTCGCATTTGCACAAGACGACAATGCGGGAAAACAGCTGTCAACTTCATCCCTTTCTTTAGTCGAATTGCAGCTTTGAAAATTTCATGTTTTGTTTTTGTAAGCTGTTCGTTTACATAGAACGGAGCTTCCGATTCTATGTCAAGCATGGTCAGTTTTAATGCTTACCTTTATTAACATATTATTTGTTATTTATTAACATTATCAGTTAATTTCGGTTTTTCTCTACTAGTAAAAATTTCGAACATTCACTAAAATTGACTGGTTATTTATTATGCGCCACGCTGTTGCTCATGGGCACAAAGGAAGCAGACCGAACGAGAAAGAGACAACGCAGCTAACTAAAATCTTTACCTTCCTCATCTTTCTTTATGTTTGTTATTGTTACCAAAGACACTACATATAGAAGATACCGCAACTCATAAATTTGTTTTTATTTTTTGTTTTGAAGCTTGTTGGTAGGGGCAAGGTCAACTTAGTTTCGGTTTTAACATTCCTCAGCATCAAGCCAAATAAGGCTCACATTTTTACTACTAACGCCGAAGGCTTCGGTGGCGTTGAGTGATAGACACTCGTCTCATTAACGTGGGGTCTTGTTTTCAAATCCAGGTGCAGACCAGATTTTTTTTATCGTTTTTGTGAAATAAGAACCTTTGCTTCAATTTCATTTCTGCCTTTGGCTATTGTCTTTGTTTTTGCAACGTCTGATGTTACCATGACATCGTGTGGCCCAGCGATTTCGATATTGGCCATGGCGACGAATGAACACCTCGGTTTTAGACTCTAAAGTTTACAGGTTTTTGTCCTTCGACAAAAACTATAAGTCGCATACGCAATTTCTCAAACAGATAGATTATTGTATACACCCTAAGAACCAAAATGGAAGTTAAATAAATATGTGTGGAAATGTGTAAACAAATAAAAGTAAATGAATAAATAAGAAATATTCTAATAGTTAACATATACAAATGGAATGTAGTTGTTATAATTATTTGACGAAAGCATTTATTCTCGAAACGAATTGTTTTCTTCTTGCAAAGCTTTATTGCGTAAAGGAAAGGGGGCGACCACAGGTGGGGCGGTCTCAAGGTTGCAGTCCTGCTCCAGTGACGAAAGCTTAATCAAGCTCTCCACCCATATAGATCTCGCTCTCTGAGATACGTCTCACATGCGCAAAACTACGACGCGTAAAAACAGCTGTCAACTTTTTTCCCTTCTGACTAAAGAATGCGACTAAGCATTGCAGCTTTGAAAATTTCATGGTTGGTTTTTGTTTTGAGACGAAGAATTCGTTTAAATCGAGTTTCAGGTGAGATATTCATTTGGAGGCACAAGTTGTTGAAGATGGTTTTAAGGTTTTCACCCTCAGACCATGGCACTCCGTGTAGTCTCAAATCAGTTGCATTTGCCTCTGCGTGCAGCTTGGCCTCATGTTTAGCCTCCAGATCCCCTTTGTAACCATATCTTTCTTTGGTCCACAAGCCTGCTCAGTTCTGTCTTTGCTTCTGTCAGCTCTTAACTGTGTTATTTCAGCTTTAAGCTTCATATTCTCTGACTCTACATTTTCAATTTTCTGAGACACGCTTCCAAGCTGTTGCTTAATATCCTCAATGTCTTCCTTGGTGGCCATTTTCTTGTTCAGACTCTTAATTAATTCATTATACTCCGTGGTGCGGTGTGGTCGGTATATACAGCCGATGAGAAGATTTGTATCATCCCTCTTATTAAAAATTAAAAATAAAAACCATAACCAAATCAAAAGACACAACAAAACGCACAATGGGACGACTTAAGAGTAATAATTGCACAAAACTAAACTATAACACTATAACAAAAACAATGATGTATGCATGTATAACAATGTATGTTTTGTATTATTGTACAAATTAACCATTTATTGATTATTAATTAAATTTAATTTCTGTACCAAGGCTTCAAACCGGTCCGGAACCGAACACCTGAGAACCGGTTCGGTTCGGGTTCTTTTGGGGGTTCGCGAAACGGACCATGAACCAGGCGCTCTATTTTTGACTCCTCGAACCTGAACCCGAACAGGACCACTTTATCGAAAACAAGGTTCGGTTCACCAATTTGATTAGTTTATTCAACGATACATCCAGCGAAATATTGGAAGTCTCCGGAGATTTTACTATAAACGATTGCATTTCTAACTAATCGTGGATGATTTTTGATGTAGTGACAAAATAAAGTATGATAATGATGATAGATTATACGGAAAGAAACCTTTTGACCATATGATGAAACAACTTGGCTTTAAACGGACGGTATTCATCACAATTACTACCAATTTATATAACGCTTGGTTTTCACGCCGAGCAATTGTTCTAAAATCTTCAGCAAATCGTTGTTTATTACTATCTAAGTGACCCGATAAACATTCTTCTACTATGAGTTCAGTACGAGAATTGGCTTCACTATTCTGAGGCCCGAGATTTCATATTTTTCTGACAAAAAACAGTTGCAAAGCAACTGACTCAACGTCTGATTGTGAAGCTTATAAAAGCCATAAACAATTATCAAATATAAAAGCTGTGAATGAAGTTATAGATTTTTTGGAAATTGTCGAAGAGCACATAAATTACATAGATCGACGAATGTTTTAAAATTTTGGAAAGGTCATAAAAAACGAAAACGTAACAAGTAAGAGCGCTGCAGTCGAGTTTCCCGACCACAAAATACCCTGTTCAATTGAGACACACATACAAACACGCTCAGATAAACAAACGCACACACACACACACGCGCGCACACACACGCACGCTCAGTCGCGGCCAGCTGCCTGCATGCAGCCCCCCCTCAAAATTCTTTACTTTTATTTACTAAGCTTTGAGCACTTAAATAACTATATTGAGCCCTGACTTTTGCTTGGGAATAGCTGTTCTCGTTGGAAATACTACTGTCACCGTCCATCAACAGAGACAAAAACTATAAGTCGCGCACGCAATTTCTCAAACAGATAGATAACTATAAACACCCTAAGAACCAAAATGGAAGTTAAATAAATATGTGAGAAAATGTGTAAATAAATATAAGTAAATGAATAAATAAAAAATATTCTAACATTAAACATACATGAATGAAATGCAATTGTTATAATTATTTGACGATAGCATTTATTCTCGAAACGAATTGTTTTGTTCTTGCAAAGCTTCGTTGCGTAAAGGAAGGGAGGCGACCACAGGTGGGGCGGTCTCAAGGTGGGGTAGTCTTGCTCTAGTGATGAAAGCTTAAGCAAGCTCTCCACGAATATGATCTCGCTCTCAAAGCTACGTCGCATTTGCACAAGACGACAATGCGGGAAAACAGCTGTCAACTTCATCCCTTTCTTTAGTCGAATTGCAGCTTTGAAAATTTCATGTTTTGTTTTTGTAAGCTGTTCGTTTACATAGAACGGAGCTTCCGATTCTATGTCAAGCATGGTCAGTTTTAATGCTTACCTTTATTAACATATTATTTGTTATTTATTAACATTATCAGTTAATTTCGGTTTTTCTCTACTAGTAAAAATTTCGAACATTCACTAAAATTGACTGGTTATTTATTATGCGCCACGCTGTTGCTCATGGGCACAAAGGAAGCAGACCGAACGAGAAAGAGACAACGCAGCTAACTAAAATCTTTACCTTCCTCATCTTTCTTTATGTTTGTTATTGTTACCAAAGACACTACATATAGAAGATACCGCAACTCATAAATTTGTTTTTATTTTTTGTTTTGAAGCTTGTTGGTAGGGGCAAGGTCAACTTAGTTTCGATTTTAACATTCCTCAGCATCAAGCCAAATAAGGCTCACATTTTTACTACTAACGCCGAAGGCTTCGGTGGCGTTGAGTGATAGACACTCGTCTCATTAACGTGGGGTCTTGTTTTCAAATCCAGGTGCAGACCAGATTTTTTTTATCGTTTTTGTGAAATAAGAACCTTTGCTTCAATTTCATTTCTGCCTTTGGCTATTGTCTTTGTTTTTGCAACGTCTGATGTAACCATGACATCGTGTGGCCCAGCGATTTCGATATTGGCCATGGCTCTAAAGTTTACAGGTTTTTGTTCTTCGACAAAAACTATAAGTCGCATACGCAATTTCTCAAACAGATAGATTATTGTATACACCCTAAGAACCAAAATGGAAGTTAAATAAATATGTGGGGAAATATGTAAATAAATATAAGTTAATGAATAAATAAGAAATATTCTAATAGTAAACATATATGAATGGAATGTAACTGTTATAATTATTTGACTCCAGCTTTAATTACACTGTGATAGTTTAAAAAAAAAAAAACAGACATGACCGGATTCAACGGTTTCCCTCTATTTCGGGTCCCAGGAATCGAACTGCATCATTACTTTTTTGAGTTCTCACGAGGCCTTCATACGATTTTTGTTTTGTAAGTTTCTTTTATCAACTTTACCATTTTTGAGGGAATAAAACATTTTTTGACAGTGTCTAATTTGAACAGTGTTAGTTTTTTTGGTAAACTTTCTTCAGTAAAGTTTCTTGGAATGTTCCAGGCTTAAAGTTTTGGGAACTCTTCAATCCCCGATATTGGGGTTTTGGGGTTCTTCCGAGTCGATATGACGGAAAAATCGCAAGCAACGAGTCAAGCTTTTTACCACTGTACCAACGTTCTAGGGGAGCAGCAAATTGATGAAATCTTTCTCCATGCTCATCTGACTCTGCAGAAAGTTGCAGCCCAAAATGGTCCTGATGATGATGAAGAAAATGTATTTTCAAAGACATATTTACACCTTTATCATCAAAAGATGATAGCATATTGTCAACATAAGTCTGCCAATCTTCTGACCGATGCACTCCCAAACAGTTGTTAATGACTGTTTTTAGTAAGGAAACAAATTCGATGTTTTTCATCAGCTTTCTAATATCCGGACCGTTGAGAACACCTGAAATGAGCATTATATTAGCTTAGTTGTATTAACGCACTGAAAAGAAAAAACTGAGCAAAATACCTTCTTTTATCTTCGCCACGCTTAATCTTGGAAATATCTTTGTTAAGCATTTAAATGCTTCGCCATCTCGACTAATTAATTTGATGAAGTTTTTAACAATGCCCAATTTGATATGAGAGGCGGTAACAAAATTTTGTCGATTGGAATAAGAGGAATATAAATTACGTTTGCAATATTTAGATTGAATTCTGACCGAAGCATCTCGCTTTTGATACTGGTTTCCACAATATCGGGTGTCCCAATGACAAATAAAGCACATATTTTTTGTATATCCCGTCTGTAAGCCAGTAAGCAATGCAATTACTTTTAAGTCCGCACATATTTTCCACTGATGCTGCATGTACTGTACACTATCCAAAATTAATTTCATAGATTCGTACGATTTCTTTGTGTTGGTGCTTAGGGCGATTGGAACCGGATTTTTCGAGTTATCGATATACAGCAATACTGCCTTCAAACTATTCTTTGATGAGTCAATAAACAACCGCCATTGCTCCGATTTGTATTCGCAGATTATGTATTGCATTGAGCCAGGGATATTTTTACAATATGAAAAAGAATTGTCGCCATTCACTTCGAAAAAGTCTAGTAGTTCCTCCTGTCTTTTACGGTATCCATAAACTTTAACGTCTTTTGACAAAATGTTCACCGATCGAAGATGATGTGCCAAAATGATCGGTTGCCTTTGCGACAATTTAAGCTGTCGTACCATCGTATCAATCGAGTTTGAGATATCTCTATGCTGGCTCATAAATCGAGACGAAACTTTCAGCACCGGTAACAAATGTTGGTGGAATATATCTCTCCGTTAGACTTGGACATCTTGGAACCGTAATATTTTCTGAGTGGGGTACCGGTAGCTGAGCAGATTGAACACTTTTGTAGACTGTGCTGATATTGTTCAATTTGGCAAATTTGTTTGCGCATGCGTTGCAGTTACCAGAACTATGGCTATGAACTATGTGGGTCTATCCAAACCATTGGGATGCCGAAACCCATTTAAATGCACAGGCCTTTATTCCAATTAATGAAATTGTTGTTGCATTGTGTGCAAATATTATGTGGAGCCCAATTCCTGTCTCTAATTACTGGAAAATTAAAATATTCCTCGTAAATAGCGGCAGTTCCAGGTAATATCTTTCGTCTACTCCGTCGGCTCGTAAATTTGCCACACACGTAGCAAAATAATGACAAACCGACTGGACATTTATTCATTTTAATTTATTTTTTAGAAAGCACTGCAATCAATATTTTCAAATTCAAAGTAATCACTGCAACATATGCTCAAATGTAAAAATAATGAATCTTCAGCAAGATGTTATCAAATTAGCGGTAGTTCTTAACGGTACTTTTTAACGGTATTCGCTTTTATTCTTTAATATTGGTGGTAAAAAGCTTGACTCGTTGCTGGTTAACTTATGTTGGAATTTGATGATCGAATGTTATGAACAATATGTAAAACATCGTACATAAATGCGTAACATACATTAATAACACGCACGACATACACACATTACATATATACACACAAATATAGTTCCTATAAAAATGTTTTGAAAAATATAAATATATTAATTTTTGTTACCAGTATATTTGTATACCCTTGTAGAGGGTACATTAAAATTGTCCAGATGTTTGTAACGCATAAAAGGAAGCATCTCCGACCGCACAAAGTTTATATATTCTTGATCACCATGACGAGCTGAGTTGATATAACCATGTCCGTCTGTCCGTCCGTCCGTCTGTCCGTCTGTTTCTATGCTATCTCCTCCGTCATTTTTAAAGCTATTTTAACCAAACTTTTCACGAAGTCTTTTGGTACAAATACGCTGCACATTTGTCGAAACCGGCCAGATCGGATGACTATAGCATATAGCTGCCATAGGAACCATCGGTCGAAAATGTTGTTTTAGTGAGAAAAACTTTTATGTCTTCAACGCAAATGTCCCCGAACCTTGTATATCTAAGTTTTCTATGCTTTCACATAATTCCACCAAGTTTGATAGGACAACTATATAGTAAAGCTGCCATATAAATTAGGTGTAGAAAATGTATGTAGGAGGCCTTGTCAAAAATGTGTACATTTGGCCGAATGTACATATTTGTGTCAGTGGAATCAGGCGACTAATTTATAAAAATCATACAACCTACAAGGGTATATAAACTTCGGTCGAGCCGAAGTTAGCTTTCCTCTATTTTTTTAATGGTAGACTGTATCATCATGATTTCTTTGGAAAAGCTACATAACTTTACAAGATCTACATTTGTGTAAAAGCATTTAATACGAAAAAATGAATACTGGAGAAACATGAGCGAAAAATCAAACAAAAAATAAGGTTTATATTCGATTTTTCCGTCATATCGACTCGAAAGACCCCCAAAATCCCAATATCGGGGATTGAAGAGTTCCCAAAACTTTAAGCCTGGAACATTCCAAGAAACTTTACTGAAGAAAGTTTACCAAAAAAACTAACACTTCTCAAGTTAGACACTGTCAAAAAATGTTTTATTCCCTTAAAAATGGTAAAGTTGATACAAAACTTACAAAAAATTAATCGTATGAAGGCCTCATGATAACTCAAAAAAGTAATGATGCAGTCCGATTCCTGGGACCCGAAATAGGGGGGAAAACAAGACCACGGCGCGTAAAAAGAGCTGTCAACTTTTTCCCTTTCTTTAGTCGCATTGCAGCTTTGAAAATTTCATATTTTGTTTTTGTAAGCTGTTCGTTCACATAGAACGGAGCTTCCGATTCTATGCCAAGCATGTTCGATTTTAGTGGTTGCTTAGTTCCTCTTCGGTAAATACCTATTGCTCGTACCCTGCAGAGAAATTGTCAACTAGTAACAAAAAAAAACTGTCCCACACCTAGTTGGATTGCTAGTAGAATTTCACTGGTAGCAAAAAAGCTAGATTCGGGTGAGTTGGGCAACAACAAATATTAGCATCCGAAGAAATGTTAGTTTGAAATACTAATTTGAGCTAGTTGTAATTCAAATGAAATTTAACTGGTTGCAAACAAATTGGTGATGCGTGAGTTCACGGGCAGATTTCGATGTACTTTTTTACTGAGCAGCGACATAAACAGATAGTCACAGAACACACAAAGGTGAACTGGTATTTAACTGGTTAAAAATGACTGCTGCCTATGACATGCCTGTGTAAAATGGACGACTTCAATACATTTATATGGGTAGGAAGTGCAACCAGTTGAAAGTTTTTAGCGACTGCTACATTTCTGGTTGAAAACTAGACACTTTCCCTGCAGAGTAGTAGTGCAGCTTTATCGCCAGCGCTTTCCAGCTTCACAATGATGATTGGGTCTTTAACTGTGTGTGCCTGCACACGAGGCCTGAGACGAAGAGTTCGTTTACATCGAAGTACAGGTGAGATATTCATTTGGAGGCACATGTTGTTGAAGATGGTTTTAAGGTTTTCACCCTCAGACCATGGCACTCCGTGTAGTCTCAAATCAGTTGCATTTGCAGAGATCTCTGCGTTCAGCTTGGCCTCAAGTTTAGATTCCAGCTCCCCTACCTTTGCCTTTAGTGACGAAAAACTCTCTTTATGCTTCTGCAGCTGCTGCTCTCTTTGCTCTTCCAGTTGCTGCACTCTTTGAGTCAGCAGGTGCAGCTCCCCCTGTATTTTCAACATCCCCTCTCGAAGTTCACACAGAACTCTCTCCTCCGCATCTCGCACACTGGAACCCTGCAGGGAAAGTGTCTAGTTTACAACCAGAAACATACCTGTCTATAAAAACTTGCAACTGGTAGCACTTCCTATCTAAATCAATGCATTGAAGTCGTTCATTTTACACAGGCATGTCATAGGCATGTGACAATAGTCCCCGGCAGCAGCCATTTGCAACCAGTTTAATGCCAGATGGCATAGGCGGGAGAGAATTGTCCCCTGCAGCAGCAATTTTTAACCAGTTAAATACTAGTTCACTTTTGAATGTTCCTTATGACAGTCTGCTTATGTCGCGGCTTAGTATAACAGTACATCGAAATCTGTCGGTCAACTTAGTCATCACTTCTTGCCACTTGCAACCAGTTAAAGTTAAATTGGATTACAACTAGCTCAAATTAGTATTATAAACGACATACATTTCTTCGAAAGATAATATTTGTTGTTACCCAACTCACCCGAATCTAGCTATTTTGCCACCAGTTATATTCTACTAGCATTCCAACTAGGTGTAGGACAGTTTTGTTTTGTTACTAGTTGACAATTTCTCTGCAGGGAACTTATCAGTTCTGCCAGCTCAGCAAATCGCATATCCAAGATCTGGATGAGATTCGGTGATGGTGCATCGGACATCCTGACAGCCCTTAAATCCGTGATAAAGTTTTCACTGCGTAGGCGTTTGGTTGCTGGTTTGTTTGCTGCCTTGCCTGATATGGCTAAAGTGTATGCGTGTTTCTGTGTTGCTGTGATCTTAAATATGTGTATGTTCAAACTTCACAATCGGCTCTCAAACGTTGGAGGTTCAAAGGTCGAAGTGTTTGTAGCACAAAATGCAGAAAATATAATGTCTTTAATTTGCGATTTGGTAATTAATACTGCTTTGATTTGCTGCTAAGGGCGCGGTAACGAGACCTCTCAGACTCTAGTTCTGCTGGTGGCGATAGACCATGCTCGCACTACCTTCTTGGCTGGTTCGTACATGGGGAATTTTCTAAGTAGCCTTATGGTAAACTAACGCGGAACCACCGAAAACATAAAAATATTTTTGACCTGTATATTCTGTATAACTCACCGCGAGTCAGAGTACATGGGTACTTTCCTGAGTAATCCTATGGTAATCGAACGCCAAACCAGTGTACGAAAATAAAAAAAAAGCAAAGCGCAAAGCAAATGCAATGCTGTCACCGTTGTTTTGTCTTCTAGCTTGCACGCGTTTTCTGCATTGCTGGAACATTCTTTGCTTTTGCAATTTACTTCAGTTTGTGACAGCATTTGCAGATGTGCGTAGCTACGAGTCTAAAGTGAAAACTAAAGTGAAGTGAATAATATTATAATATAATATAATAATAACGTATATTATTATAATATTTAAAAAAAGGCTAGACAAATCACTTAATTAATCTAATATCTCAATTTTATATTTCTAGATCCGATTACTTTGGGCAATGGAATTGGGCCTCCTGAAGACCACTTGCGAATGGCTATTCAGCTGCAGAAAAAGCGATTTTGTAAAATGAATAGTACAAATAACAATAATATAAGTTACATATATTTATATTAACGCAAACGAAAATATAAATAATAATAATATTAAAGAAATAAGACCGAATGTGAATTAAAAACTATTTTATTTTATATTTAATCAGCTTTTGTTTTTTAACTTTTTACATGGCTACCCATTTCACCACCCGTTACATGGATACCCATTTCAGCACCCCTTACATGGGTACCCTATTCGCTATTTCGCGGTAAACGATGTGGTGTCAAACAAAGCAGAATTATGTGGAAGCTTTTAATTTTAAAAAAAATATTAACTTTGGAGGCGATAGCATTAAAAAAAAAAGTTTTTCTTTCTAAGATTTTTTTTTGACTTATCATTTCAATGACAGCTATACTATATAGTAGTCAGATTTTCATTAAACTTGGTGAAATTATGAAAAGGCATAGTAAACTAATAAATTCGAAGTCTGGTGACGTTTGCGTTGAAAATAAAAAAGTTTTTCTCACTAAAACTAGTTTTTCAACCGATTGATCCTATGGCAGCGTATTTCTCTGCAAAAGACTTCGTGCAAAGTTTGGCCAGGACAGCTTTTAAACTGACGGAGGAGATAGCATAGAAATAGACGGAAGGACTGACGGACGGACGGACAGACGGACATGGCTATATCAACTCAGCTCCTCGTGCTGACTAAGAATATATATACCTTATGTGGTCGGAGCTGCTTCCTTGTATGCGTTACAAACATCCGGCCAATTTTAATATATCCTCTGCAAGTGTATAAAAGAAAGAAAGTCGGTCAAACCCGACTAGAGCATACTCGGTACCCTCAAAGTTTGTATATATCTGATCAATTTAAGTAAGACGCCACACAAAGTAGCAAAAAGTCATAAAGATTGTGAAGTGCTGCCCATCGCCGTGGCGGCCAGTACTGCCCATCATAATGGTTTGTTTTCCGTATAACTCGACTATCATTTATCCGATCTTTATCATTTTTTCGGCAAATAGATAATTAATACTGATTACTAAATATGCAAAGAAGGTACGAACCAGTTATCTACAAAACTATTTAAGATACTGCGTTTTTTTTTAAATTGCGGTGGCAGGAGGGGGCGTGGTAAAAATGGAAAATAAGCTTGATCTGCCTGCTAGTATAAGAAGTTGATGTCCCATATATATGTCAAACCTCTATCTCTTACCATCTCTGAGATCTCTTCGTTCATACGGACTGACAAACTTAATAGTAGTAATAGAAGGTGTTTGTTTATTTTCAATTTGGCTTGGTTAGTTTACCGTTAGCCTTCTATTCTAACAAAATATAATTATAATGTTTTTCTTAGATATATTTAACAATTTTTCACTATTTTATATGTTAAATTTAAAAGTTTTCTTGTATGTATAATCCTTTTCCTATAATTAATTATTGCATTGACGAATTTTGCAAAATCCTGCCAATTTTTCCCATTGAGTAGTTCAATTACCTCCTTCTGTTGCAAATAGATTATATTAAAAGGCTACTCTATACTCCCCCAGGATAGGGCATAATGCTATAAGGCGAACAATGTCTTCTCTCGATCGCGTATTACATAAAGTACAAATACTATCGCTGTAGTGGGGTCGGTATCCCAGTGGAAGCAATTTACATCTGGTTTTGAAAATAATTCCAATGGTTTTCGTAGCATTTCTGGTTTCTAGGTATAGTGCATAGCTTTGGGTATTCACTGCAGTCGAAATTAATGTTTAACGAAGTTTCTCATAAATTTTTACACGTCATCGTAGCTTTGATGTCCCCATACTTCCGCCGCATATAACATTATCGCTCTTACAGAAGCCTGGAAAAGCTGACATTTGACCGAATTTGCAATGCCTTTCTTTCCCATGAAGCTTTTTCATGTGCTGTTCACCGCCATTGTAGAATCCTTCAGTTTGTGGCTAAGATGTGTTATCAAGCTCATGTTTTGTGTTAATGTTACTCCCAAGTATGTGTATTCTTTAACAACATCCAGTGCGTAGCCGTCAAGTATCCATCTTTAATTTTCGGGGCGTCGCCCTCTTCCATCCATTATTTTCGACTTATCCTTGTTTATTTCTAAGCCCTATTGTCGACAATATAGCTCCGTCTGCTCAATCATTCGATGCATTTCATCAGCGCTCTTCGCCATAATCACCATATCGTCTGCTTACATAAGCGCCTTGCATTCCAAACTTCCTATTTGCATTCCGCCTGATAAATATGTGTGCAGATCACTTATGTTTAAGGAGAATAATAATGGACTTATTAGACATCCCTGCTTAACTCCTGTGCTAGTGTCGAACCATTCAGAGGGCTCACTTCCATCATCTTAGTGGATATACCAATGTTACTCAATTTGTACATCAAGGATCCTCTGTTTATACACTGAGAAAAAAATCAATCTGAAACCAAGATTATGATCTTGAAACGAGACGAAACGGGGGCAGAATTCGACAGAGACGAGATAATCTTAACCCAAGATTATATTCTCGGTTTAAATCTTAGTCCACCAATATTGAATGAAGATCGGTTATACCCGACTTTAAGATGAAACAATCTAATTTTTTAATATGAAAACTACACAAAATAAATATCATGATAAATGCCCTTCAAAGTATGCTACGAAAATTAATATTACAAATTGACAAAAATTTTATTTTATTTTTGACTTAGCGCTAATTTATTTTGAATTCCTATATAATCTAAGTGAATGTACAGCGCGGAATATTTATGACGCTGCGATATCTGACTATCTATTATCCAGTTCAAATATATAAATGTTTAAGAAATAAAGTAAAGCATACTTTGAAGGGTATTTATCATGATATTTTTTGTGTGTATAAACAGGGTAACTCGACTCGATAAACAGATAAACAGATCTCTTGATTTAATTTTTTTGTTGGATCCCCCTGACAATGTTGCATCTAGAATTGACCCGTTGGTTCTTCCTGAGGACCCCTTTCATCCTACATTGGAACTTACCATTGAATTGCCCGCACGGGTGTGCTCTGCTTCTGCAAATTCGACTGCTAAAATCCGTTTTTTTTTTTTCAAAAAACAGATTTTTTAAAACTTAACGATTTAATTTTTTAAACCGATTGGTCCCAATTGTACACTTGTTCAGTAATTGATGTTGCCATACAACTTTTTTATGATACCTTGAACTCGCTCTTTGATGTTTCTGTTCTACTTGAGCTCCCTCGCTGGCCTGATAGGCAGCCTTGGTTCACAAGAGAACTAATAAATTTGAAAAACAAGAAGGCAAGGTATTTCAAAAAGTATAAGCATTCGAAAAAATCATCTGATTTCTTCCGATAAGTGGATGCTCGTTCTAGATTTAATGTGCTTAACGCACAATGTTAAAAAGTCTATCTTAACCGTTGCAGGCTTTAATTCACGCCCAATCCCAAGCAGTTTTATGCGTTTGTTAACTCTAAGCGCAAATCTCCCACTATGCCCTCTTCTGTACGGTATGGTAGTGCGAAAGCAAACACTGATCAGGCCATAGAAGATCTGTTTGCCGAGTTTTTTACGTCAACCTACTCGTCTTCTAGATTCTTTGCGAATCAACCGTACCCTTATCAGTTGAATGGGTCTAATTGTAGTAGTAGTAGTAGAAATTTATTAATATAAATTTTGCATGTATGTTTTAACGACCTTTATGTTAATTAAAACCTTCAAATTTTTAGCCGGCTCTAGGTCTCGCTATGTTGGTACATAACTTTAAAACAAGGACACACCACACCACAAAGGAGGTTAGTTGACCGAACAGCTCTCTACCAAATCATCAGCGGTCTTCACCTGGTACCACAATCAGAAAACAACTCCCTCCTCATGCCTGAGATGCCATAATCGCTTTGGAACTCCAATGCGATTCAAAGCAAAAACCAGACACAACGAGACAGAGCCGCGCTGTCTGTGGCCATTGTACGTGTGTGTGTCCCCCAATGGACTTACAATGTTAGTGAGAGAGATTTCCTCCCCACTGCTAACACAGTGACCAATAAGTCAGATTGCAGAATTGCATTCAAACAGGGGTTTTTGTTGCTATAAACGAAACTATTTTTAGTTTCAACAACAACGCCGTGCCTAGCGTTTTATACATGCATGTATGTTTTAACGACCTTTATGTTATGAAGACGAGCGTATGAACAACTACCACTGGTTCATACTTTAGGAAGAACTAATGCTAAATCGTCAGCGCTAATTCTCAATACTGTGTCGGGTCTATATGATGATAACCTTTGTGGTTCTTTTTTTTATTTGGATATTTGACTTATTTAAGTAGTTTCTGTAACGTGCACTTTATTTATTATGTTAATGTGCTTTGGGTATGTAGGAATAGGAAAGAGTCCCGACCTCCGACGAGCAAGCATAGAGCGATGCATAGTGCACAAACCCCTACTTCCTCTACCCACTCGATTGCGTTGCCTCGATAGCAGGTGAACCTTTAACAAGTGTACACCGGGACATTACATAATTGGCTCGTTGTGTCTGGTTTTTGCTGTTGAATCGCATTGGAGTTCCCAAGCGATTATGGGATCTCAGGCATGAGGAGGGAGTTGTTTTCTGATTGTGGTACCAGGTGAAGACCGCTGATGATATGGTAGAGATACCATTGAAACAGCTGTTCGCTCAACTAACCTCCTTTGTGGTGTGGTGTGTCCCTGTTTTAAAGTTATGTACCAACATAGCGAGACCTAGAGCCGACAAAAAAAAAAATTTGATAGAATATAAATTTTGGCTTGATTTTTAACCGTCAGCCATAGCATTTGAGTTTTTGTAAATTGTTAACGATATAAACAATCAAAAATTTAAAACAAAGAAACATAGTTTACGATTTCAGCATTGACCAAGACAAAAAAAAAAGTAGGTAGAAAAGATACATAATTTAATTTGCAGAAAAAGTCACAAATATTCATTTATAATAGCGGTTCTATATTTTAGCGCCTGTTGTAGAAAGGAGGATAATGTTGTCCTGTTCTTGCCATTTAGCCAATTTATGACGTCTGCTTCTGAAAGGAAACGGCTTCCCAGATGGGCGCTTTTTATCTCAGCTAAAATTGGGCATACCCCAAGAAGATGCATGAGGTCTTCAGTTGCGCGCAAATTACAGAGTCTACAATCTGTGTTAACAGAGCTCCAGTGCGGCCTGTAGTTGAGACTAAGCATCTCACAGCGTGCCCGACATATAAGTGAGATTGCTATAGTGCCATAACGGTCATGAAAATAGTTGAGCGATTCCAGATTCAGCTCTAGTTTTTTGGAAGTGTTTCGGACCACACTTTGCATGGCTTGACTTAGAAAAGAGTCTCTTTCTCTGCTAACAGCTTTCTCCAACAGCAATTGGTGAGATCTTTCCCATGATCCGACGCTTTGAAGGTATATGGATACCTTATGATCCTGAAATAAGGACAGCCAATTGTCGAAAATTTGTGTTTTTTCCGACAGCATCATAGCAGTGACTGTTTTGGCTAGTCTACAATTCGGCATATCCATAACATTGCGTATGCATGTGAAGTGGTTTTGCAGACCGTACAAGAATAATGAAGGCAGGCCGGTTTCTAAGTGGAGCGCATAGTTTGGAGTAGTGCGGAGTAGTTTAAGTATCCGTTTAATAAACAGCCTTTGCAGTCGCTCCACCTCCTCATATCGGCAGTATCCCCAGACTTAAGATGCATAGCACATTACTGATCGAACAGTGGCTTCAAACATTCAGAATTTAGTGCGCCGCAACATATGTCGTTTTCCGAAAAATTTTTTCCAAGTGCTATTAATTGCTTTCATAGAGTCTTGCAGTTTTTCTTGTAAGTGAGGTTTGAAGCTTAAATTTCCAGTGATAGTCACGCCAAGATATTTACAAGTTTTTACCGTTTCCAGCTCAACGCCATTTAAAAACCATCTGTCTACCCTTGCACTACGGACTCTTCTGTCTTTCACAATCAAAACTTTCGTCTTATCCACGTTTATCTGTAAACTCCATTGTATGCAATATTCAGAGAGCTTTTTAATTATGGCTTGAAGCATCTCGGGGGACTCTGCTAGTAGTGCCATATCATTTGCGTACATTAATGCCTTGGTGGTGGTGCCATTAATGTTAACGCTTCCAGGTAGGTAGGTTGTAACGTCGTCGACATAAAGTGAAAACAGAAGTGGGTTAAGGAGGCATCCTTGCTTTACTCCAGTGTTATTTGGAAACTGATCCGAAAGTTGTCGTCCATCCCAAACAGCGAAGGTGTTTTCTTTGTACAGGCTTGAAATCATATTAATGAAGCTCGTCGATACTCCTAGGAGGCTTAACTTTAGTAGTAAACTTCTACGGTTAACGGTATCGAACGCTGCTTTGGAGTCTATAAAGCAGATATACAGCTTTCGCATTGAGGAGAGGTAAGATTTGGCAATTGCACTAAGCACACATACGCTATCGACTGTTGAGTAGCCTCGGCAAAATCCAAATTGAAACTCGCTAAGGATATTATGATCAGTTACCCAGTTTGAAAGTCGTCTTAGCAAAATCGAGGCAAACAACTTCATGGCTGCATTTATGCAGGATATGCCTCTGTAGTTGGATGCTGATGAGACCCTACATCTTGTAGATTGGGAAAATTATGCTTTCCCTAAAGCTATTTGGATTGCTGGATGAGCGCAGGATCTAATTATAAGCGTGCGTCATCATGTAGATGATCACTTCCGAATCAGAAATGCACGCATCAAGGACTTCCACTGTCGTGTACGGGAGTGCATATTCAAATTGGGTTGGAGGACTACTCACAAATAATGTCATTTTGAAGTGTTCAGCGAGACTGGAGGCGTCCGCTTGTATGGGATTTTTTGAAAAACTCCCGTTTAGCCTTCTTGCTAGTGCCCAAAACTCTTTGCTGCTGTTGATCTAATTGTATTTTTAGCCCTGTAATCACTGAAAGCTCTCTCCTTTGCTATCTTAACTCTGTTAAACCTGTGTATGCACCGGTTCCCGATGGAGTGCCTGCTTGTGTACTTAGGTTTTGTGCTGATGCTCTTTGTAAGCCTATTCATAAATTATTTGAATTGTCTCTAGAGTTATCCTCTTTCCCTGTGTTGTGGAAGGAATCTTATATCATTCCTCTTCATAAAAAAAGTAATAAGTCGTATGTTGAGAATTATAGAGGTATTTCCAAGTTGTCTGCAATTCCTAAAGCTTTTAAGAGAATTATGACATCTCAACTGCAACATTTATGTAATTCCATTATTTCACCCTATCAACATGGATTTGTGAAGCGTCGATCAGCTAACCCTAACTTATTAGTGCATACATCATTAGTGATCAAAGGGATCTTAGGTAAGATGCAAACTGACGTCATTTATACTGATTTTAGTAAGGCTTTTGATTCTGTTAATCCCTCCTTGTTGCTTCATAAACTGAGTTTAATTTGTTTTCCAACTAATCTTCTTAGTTGGATCTCAGATTATCTTTGTGGTTACCTCTGGAGTACCCCAAGGTAGTCACTTGGGTCCATTGCTTTATACTCTCGTCATACATGATCTTCCATCAGTTTTGACTCACTCTCGTGTGCACGCCGATTATGTGAAACTATGTTTAACATATAACGATATGGTTACCCGCTATAATTTGCAAGCTGACTTGGATGCATTTCAGTCTTGGTATAAAGATAATCTATTAAACCTTAACAGTTCCAAGTTATGACATTTTACAGAAGCTTGCCACGATTCTTCACTTATATGCTTGATAATGTTCCACTTGAGTGCTTAAATGATTCAGCCAATGAATTAAATGATATGGCGTTAATTCTTGATCACCGACCTAAACTTGACTCTCATGCTACTGCTAATGTTTGTAAGGCCAGGAGTGTTCTTGGGTTTATTAAGCGCTGGTCGAAGGAATTTGCTAATCCTTATACGAGGAAGATATTTTACACTTCTCTTGTCCGTCAGACTCTCGAGTACGGATCTTGTGTGTGGTCTCCGCAATATTCGACCCATCAAGATAGAATGGAGTCTGTGCAAAAACTGTTTTTATACCCGTTACTCGTAGAGTAAAAGGTTATACTGAAGTCGTGCAAATGTATGTAACAGGCAGAAGGGATCATTTCCAGTCATTCCAGTCCAGCCCATATAAAGTATATATATTCTTGATCAGCATCAACAGCCGAGTCAATATAGCCAAGTCCGTCTGTCCGTCCGTCCGTCCGTCTGTCTGTATGAACACCTAGATCTCAGAGACTAGAAGAGCTAGAGCAACCACATTTGAAATGTAGACTCCTATTGTCTGCACGCAGATCAAGTTTACTTCAAATCTTGGCCACACCCACCCCCGTCACCACAATAAAAAATGTTAAATAACTTCCACTATTTTTAAAATATCGATCAAATTTAAAACGTACATTTTTATTCGCAATATCTATAAGCCCTAAAATTTTCATCAAGATAGAATGATAAATAGCCGAGTCAAAAAAATGTTGCATACTTTTCGGCTGTCCCACCTCAGGCACTCTTCTTCTTCTTCTTCTTTATTGGCCCGATGTTGCATCACAACCGCTTGACGGTCTTGGCCTCTGCAATGAATGCCCTCCACTCGCTTCTGCATTGTGCGAGCTGGCACCAGTTGTTCACACCAAGGTTGGAAATGTCTTTCCGCACTTGATCATCCCATCTTAGTGGTGGGCGACCCCTCCTGCCTTGTCCTCCAAAGTCAGCCGCCTTCGCTTTGTACGTCTTTTTTACTGGAGCTTCTTCATCCATCCGGATTACATGTCCTAACCAGCGCAGCCGCTGCTGCTTTATGCGCTTGACTAGACTGATGTCCTTATAGAGCTCATACAGTTCGTGATTCATTCGAATACGGTATCCATCGCCAACTTTTAAAAGTCCATATATCCTCCGAAGGATTTTTCGCTCGAAAACGCCAATCGCCTCCTCATCCGCTGCTGTCATTGTCCATGCTTCTGCGCCGTATTGCAGGACTGGGAAGATGAGCGACTTGTATAGCGCTATTTTTGTTCTTCGAGAAAAGGCTCTGGTCTTGAACTCCCTACAGGGCCCGTAGTAGCATCGGTTTCCAAGAGTAATTCTTCTTCGGATCTCCAGGCTGATGTTGTTGTCGCCGTTAATCATCGTTCCGAGGTAGACAAAATCTTCTACAACCTCAAAATTGTACTCCCCCATAGTAACAAATTGTCCAAGACGCGTAGACTTCTTGTCCGTGGATACTAGGTATTTTGTCTAGTCCTCGTTTACCGCTAAGCCCATCAGTTTAGACTGCTTCTCAATCTCTGAAAACGCCCTGCTTACCGGCCGTTCGTTTTTGCCGATAATGTCAATATCATCGGCGTATGCGAGTAGCATTAGATGTTTATAAAGAAATGAGCCCGATCTGTTGGCATTTGGGCACTGGCGCAGTATATACTCCATCAGTAGATTAAAGAAGTCACACGATAGGGTGTCACCCTGCCTAAAACCTCTCTTGGTATCAAATGGTTCGGAGAGGTTCTTTCCTATTTTGACGGAGCTTCGAGTGCTTCTCAACGTCATCATGCAAAGTCGAACGTACTTTGCTGGTATACCAAAGGTAGACAGGGCTTCAAAGAACCTTGACCTTATCGGTGTGTCAAAGGCTGATTTATAATCAACAAAAAGATGGTTGGTTTTGATATTTCTCTCATAGGTCTTCTCCAGGGTTTGTCGTAATGTGAATATCTGGTCTGTGGTGGATTTACCAGGTCTGAAGCCACACTGATAAGGTCCGATCAGTGTGCTAATAAGCGGCTTTAGACGGTCGCAAACAATGCACGACAGAATCCTATATGCGATGGGAAGGAGACTGATCCCACGGTAGTTGGCGCAAACTGCATGGTCTCCTTTTTTAAAAAGTGGGCAAATTACACTTAGACTCCAATCTTCGGGCATGCTCTCGTCGGACCATTTTCTGCTGATGAATTGATGCATGCACCTTTCCAACTCCTCGCCTCCAGCCTTAAACAGTTCAGCTGGCAGGTCATCTGTACCTGCTTTTTATGGCTAAACAGACTTCGCGATGATCCGGTGGGTCTATCTCTATGTTGTCGATTGGTGACGTCGCTTTTTCTCCAGAGGCGGTATTGTGTTCGTTGTCACCTCCCAGCAGGTTGGCGAAATAGCTTCTCTATTTGTCTAGCGCCACTGGCGGGTCTGTGACCAGATTTCCATTTTCGTCCTTGCATTGTGTGACTCCGGGTTTGAAACATTCGGTAAGTCGTCTAATCTTTCGATAGAATTTTCGAGTCTCACCCATGCCGAATAGCATCTCGACTTCCTCACGCATGCGCCTTTCTCGCTCATTCTTTTTCCTTCTGAAAAGGCGATTCTCCTCTCTCCTTTTCTTCCGGTATTGCTCTTTAACAGCCCGCGTTGCTCCCGACTCTAGAGTTCTCCTGTAGGCAGCGTCTTTCTCTGCAGTAGCGTCGCGGCACTCCTCATCATACCAAGTCTGCTTTCGATGGTGCTCGGCGTATCCGAGTATCTCCTTGGCAGCCGTACTCATGGAGTGTGATATATGATTCCACTGTTCGCTTACACCAGAAGGGAATGGTGAGTTTTCCCTGAGCAGTTGGGTGAGTTTAGCTGTGTAGGCTTCAGAGGTCCGTTGTGATTGCAGCTTATCGACATTTAGCTTTCGACGTGTACCAGTACGTTAGGCATGTGCCACACTGATCCGCGTGCGTACTTTGGCTGCAACAAGGTGGTGATCCGAGTCTATGTTGGCACCTCGAATCGCACGCACGTCTAGAACACTCGATGAGTGCCTTCCGTCGATCACAACATGATCAATCTGATTTCGCGTTAGTTGATCAGGGGACTTCCAGGTCGCCTTATGGATGTCGCGATGTTTAAACCTGGTACTACTTATGACCATGTTCCTGCCCGCGGCAAAATCTATTAGCCTCTCTCCGTTATCGGAGGTTGTTTCATGAAGGCTAAATCGGCCGACTGTCGAGCCAAAAACTCCTTCTCTCCCAATTTTAGCGTTAAAGTCGCCAAGCACAATCTTTATGTCGTGATCGGGGCAGCGCTCATATAATTGTTCCAGGCGCTCATAGAATTCGTTTTTTATCGAAGCGCCCTTGTCTTCCGTTGGGGCGTATGCACAGATAAGACTAATATTAAAATATTTAGCCTTAAGTCTGAGTGCGGCTAGTCGCATGTCCACTGGTGTGAAACTGATGACAGAGCGACGATGTCTTGCACTGACTGCAAAGCCGCATCCAAGCTCATGCTTGGAAGCATGTCCGCTGTAGTAGATCTCCCAGGGTGCATTGGTTGTTGATGTTCTTTTCAACATGCTCCCCTGTACAATCCATCGCATTTCCAGAAGTGCGGTAACGTCCAATGAATATTTCAATATTTCAACAACAGCGAACATTCTAGGTGCATATCCTCAAATCGTGGTCCTTAAAACGTTTACGTGGGTCGTCGTCAGAGGGGGTCCGTATCCGAGGCATTGTTGTCGCAGTTTTCATTGGTGGAGTTTTTTTAACGGCGGTGGGTACCAAACCCGACGCTCCAACCCTATATATTGTACCCTGTAGGGAGGGCTCGCCGCTCACGTTAGCCAGAAGCTTTGCGGATGCAAAGCGTTCTGTTTACAGTGGTCACCAACGAGGAGGTGTGAGTCGACTTGAGACGCAGTAAGCCAGGATCGCGCTGGGTTCGCCAAGTTGAACCGATCAGCCGTTTTACCTCACTACATACGCCCCCATTAGGACCAGAAAAACTATGACTAGAAATTTCTGGACGACCACCTCAGGCACTCAGGAAGGTTATTAAACATTTCTTTCCATGAGTAACGGGTATCGAAGTCGCTCTTCGTGGTTTGGGCTGGAATCCTGAGGTCCGTTTACCAACCTACTCTAGTAGACTTCTTTTGATTAACCTTCCCTCCCTTATTAACCGTAGAGTCATGCTTGGAGTAATCTTTATACATAGACTAAATAATGGTGAAATCGACTTATCTGAGTTGGTTGGCCAAATTAACCTCAACGTTCCTATTAGATCGACTCGTAATTTTATCCCTCTATCACTAAATCGTTGTACTACTCTAACTATGCCTTGCATGAACCGTTTCGTGTTCTCTGTGCTGATTACAATAAACTCTACCGAATAATTAGCTCGGAAGCTTCTCTTCCTGCTTTAAACATTTATATTTTAACTTATTTAGCCCTTAGTTAACATTACTTTGTGTTCTTCCCTCGCGTGCCACACGCTAGTGGCTGCACCTCTTTCTCAGTTGGGCGGGAGGTGGGCGTATCTAGCTTCGGCTTGGTGTCGTATGGGGCCACTTGAACGTACTGCGCGCATTGTACGCCAATGTCCATCCAATATGACTTCCGAAGTCGATATTTCTTTATCCAGCTCTTTTATAGTGAGCTTAGGTAAGGCGTATTGGTTGATGGGACTTAAAAGTTAAGTAAAATTGGCTCAAACAGCACCTCCAGGAGGGTCAGGGCCAAGCTTCTCTCAATCTGTTGGAGTGTGTGCTGATAATTTTTCGCACAAGAGAAAGAAACCTACAGTTTAACGCTCAATCCGAACGGCAATAGTTAGAGAATTTTTGCTTCTTCATGGCTAGTTACTTCACAGCTGGCTCCAGTAGCTGGTGAAGGTGATCGGGTGGGTAAGTGCTTTTTCTAAAGAAAGAAAAACCCTTTTCTATTAGATGGTCCGAGGCGGGATCGAACCCATAACCTCCCGCACCAGCAGCCACACATACAACTGTTACGCCACGCCCGGTTGATGGGACTTGCTGAGTATAAAAGGCCGTAAAAATAGTTTGCTAACGCTGTTGGTTCGACTATAACTGTCTTTCGAGCCGTGCCTCCATTTAATCTTCTTGCTAGTGTCCAGAAGTTACTACTTTTGGCGTGGGCAATGGCAGTTTGTATACGAGTTTGATACTCGCCTTGCTTTTCCCTACACAAGCTTTAAAAATCGGAGTTTGCTTGATGATACGCCACCTTGGCTTCTGGGCTATCAGTTTTTATACTCTGTACCAAAGGTACACAAAGTATATTAGGTTTGTGCAAAAGTATGTAACAGCCAGAAGGAATCATCTCCGACCCTATAAAGTATATATACTCTTAATCAGCATCAACAGCCGAGTCGATATAGCCATGTCCGTCTGTCCGTCCGTCCGTATGAACGAAGGGATCTCAGAGATGGTAATAGATAGTGGTTTGATATGACATATAATTTTTATATTATACTTGCAGGCAGATCATGTTAATTTTTTTATTTTTTGCCACGCCTCCTCCTTTCCCCGGAATTTGGAAAAAACGTAGTATCTCCAACAGTTGTGATGATAGATTGTTCGTACTTTCTAGAGATACCTAGTAAACAAAATTATTTATAGATGCTGAAGGATGATAAAGATCGGATGAACTATACACAAGCTATGAGCACACAAAAGATATCCGTTTAATAAAGATGCATCCATTCTAAAGAAAAATGAGTTGCAAATTTAAATTTTCTTTTGAAAATTAGTTGAGTTATTGGCGTTTTAATGAAGTACTACTTTTGTACCATATTTTCCAACTTTGACGATCTGTTAAAAATGTAGAAACGCTATTTCACGCTACTAGAGTCAAAATTTTTGTAAAATACAAATTTATACATAAAATATAAAATATTTTTTACTTTTATAAAACGAGAAAGGAAAGCTAACTTCGTCTGCGCCGAAGATTTAATACACTTCAAAAAGTTCGCTTCAACGATTAGCGATTTCAACCAAACTTTGCAGATTAGCTTAAAAACATATAATAATATCAATGACCGAGTTTGAATATTGAAAATAAAAAAGTTTTTCTCACTAAGACCCATTTTCTGACCGAAGGTTCCTTTGACAGCTATAAGATATAGTCATCCGATCCGGTCGGTTCCGACACATTAGCAGCGTGCAGTGAAAGGAAGACTCTGTGCAAAATTTCAGCTCGATAGCTTCAAAACTGAGGAACTAGTTCGCTTAGAAACAGACAGATGGACTGACAGACGGACTGACAGACGGACAGACGGACGGACAAAGCTCAATAGACTCAGCTCATCATGCTCATCAAGAATATATATACTTTATGTGGGCAAAATTATAATACACTTTTCAAGTGTATAAATATAGGCTTGCCCTTTTTTGCCTATTACGAGTATGAGCGACTTGAACATATCACTATGCATGATTAATCTATGTTGCAAAAATCGTAACTTTTGCACTTTGGCAGCCAGTCCTGAGTCACCCTGTTGACCTACAATGAACCTTAAACTTATTGTAAAGCTACTGAAATTCTCTATCACCTTCCTTTTGGAATTTTTTAAATATTTCTTTCCGTTCAAAAGTTACGATTTTTGCAATGCTAAATCAGCGAAACCGGCCACTGTGTGTCTGTCCGTCTGTCTGTATGAACGCACAGATTTCAGAGATAGTAAGAGATAGAGGTTCGACATGTATGGGACATACTTGCAGGCAGATCAAGTTTATTTTCAATTTTTTGCCACGCCTCCTCCCGCCCCCGCAATTTAGAAAAACGTCATTTCTCCCACAGTTTTGTTGATAGACTGTACGTACCTTCTAGAGATATCTAGAAATCAAAATTATTTATCGATTTGCTGTAGGAATGATATAGATCGGGTGAACGATACTCAAGTTATGAGCAAAAAACGGCCAGTTAGCACCCCCCACCCATAATCACAACATTCCGTTCAACAGAGGCAATCTTAGAGTGAGAGAGAGAGAGAGATAGAGAAACTTAGAGATGAGTGAGCAAATGCGAAGGTAGGGTACAGAGTATGTTATAGTCGGGCTTGACCGCCTTTCTTTCTTGTTTAAGCTGTTTTGAGGGCATAAAACGATTTTTGTGGTGCTAGTTCGCTTTTCGATCAAAGCAAGTAGTGCTATATGCACTTATTCGTCGGGTAGATTCCATACATTTAGCAGCCTTTCTGACGCAGTTCTCAAACACTTGAATACCATTTTGACTAGTATCAAGCTATTCTCTTTGTTTTGCGATTTCCATGTTTAGACTAGTTGATTAGGCAGTAATCTATCGTCGACGCCGCATCATTTCTCAAAAAGGTAATGCTGCCATTTAATTCTCCGGTTGTTCTACCATTTAGTACCGTTAAATTTGCACACTCGCACATTTCTATGAAGTTTTTTCCTTTTGCGTCTAACTTTTTGTCCCGAGATTCTCTCGCCCATCCTTCCATTAAGGTCACCTATTACCACGTGATCGCACCATCTAACAGAGTGTCATACAAGTCATTGTAGTCTCGAATCCACTTGTTACAGTTTAAATATGTCTTAATAATTGTTAGTACTTCGTTATTCTGCTGAAGATGTACAGTTGTTCTTGAGCTGTTCGTAGCTACAAATATGGCTTATGCGCTTTTCTATACCATATAAACATCCCCCACTGGCACGTCGTTTCTGATAAATCCGCTCCGCAGGAATCCACTTTAAGATATGATTCGGAAAATAGGTACTCATCTCCTCAAAGCCACGTTCAACGAACGTTTCAAACAGGAAAAATATGTCTTTTTATACCCTTGTAGAGGGAATATTTAAATTGTCGAGATGTTTGTAACGCTTAGAAGGAAGCATCTCCGACCACATAAAGTATATATATTCTTGATCAGCATGATGAGCTGAGTCTATTGAGCTTTGTCCGTCCGTCTGTCCGTCAGTTTCTATGCCATCTCCTACGTCAGTTTTAAAGCTATCTTAACCCAACTTTGCACGACGTCGTTTGGTACAATTACGCTGCCCATTTGTCAGAACCAGCCGGATCGGATGACGGATAGCATATAGCTGCCATAAGAACCATCGGTCGAAAAACTAGTTTAAGTGAGAAAAACTTTTGACGATGACGATGACGATGACGATGACGATGACGATGACGATGACGATGACGATGACGATGACGATGACGATGACGATGACGATGACGATGACGATGACGATGACGATGACGATGACGATGACGATGACGATGACGATGACGATGACGATGACGATGACGATGACGATGACGATGACGATGACGATGACGATGACGATGACGATGACGATGACGATGACGATGACGATGACGATGACGATGACGATGACGATGACGATGACGATGACGATGACGATGACGATGACGATGACGATGACGATGACGATGACGATGACGATGACGATGACGATGACGATGACGATGACGATGACGATGACGATGACGATGACGATGACGATGACGATGACGATGACGATGACGATGACGATGACGATGACGATGACGATGACGATGACGATGACGATGACGATGACGATGACGATGACGATGACGATGACGATGACGATGACGATGACGATGACGATGACGATGACGATGACGATGACGATGACGATGACGATGACGATGACGATGACGATGACGATGACGATGACGATGACGATGACGATGACGATGACGATGACGATGACGATGACGATGACGATGACGATGACGATGACGATGACGATGACGATGACGATGACGATGACGATGACGATGACGATGACGATGACGATGACGATGACGATGACGATGACGATGACGATGACGATGACGATGACGATGACGATGACGATGACGATGACGATGACGATGACGATGACGATGACGATGACGATGACGATGACGATGACGATGACGATGACGATGACGATGACGATGACGATGACGATGACGATGACGATGACGATGACGATGACGATGACGATGACGATGACGATGACGATGACGATGACGATGACGATGACGATGACGATGACGATGACGATGACGATGACGATGACGATGACGATGACGATGACGATGACGATGACGATGACGATGACGATGACGATGACGATGACGATGACGATGACGAGAACGGATTTAGGAAAATTCTGTCGGGAAACGTTTTTGTTTACCATCCGATCAAGTTCAAACTCATTTTCAAAGATCTTTATGAAAATTCAAGAAGAACTGCATATAATTTTTTTGGAAAATTGGTAAATTTGTTGTTAATTTTGGGTTTTTTCCATGAGAGCGAGTGTGAGAGAGCAAGAGAGAGAGAGAGCGAGTTTGCACACTAGGTCAAGTGGTGGTTGACTTTGAGTTTTTTCCATGAGAGCGAGTAAGAGAGAGCAAGAGAGAAAGAGCGAGCTTGCTAAGGCTAAGCAGTCTATTAATAGAATGAATTCATTTTCCCAAACACACACACACATATTTGTGTTCGTGTAACTTTGTGCAGAGAGCAAGAGAGAGAGAGAGATGCACGACAAAGACTTCACTGACGTAGCACGCAGTCTTGAGCGATCAGTAGCAAAACGAATTTGCCGACGGGAGGAGAGCAGCCTCAGCCACTTTTCCAAATCGCCAGAACATTGTTGGGGAGCAGTGGGGCTGCAGTCGATGCTACAGCAGCAAAACAAGAAGTTACAATTATTCCGCCATAACAAAAACCAAAGCTACAACTCAAACAACAAGAACAAAAGCAGCTGAAGCAAAAACAAAACCAGCTTCAAAAACAACAACAAAAACTTCAGCAACAACTGCAGCAACTACAAGAAATGCAGCAGAACAATAACAAAAATAATATTAAAGAAACAACTACAACAAATGTTTAATCTAAAAATAGTTTAACATATGAACATTTCTGTTCCTTAAAAAAAATCGGCAATATTTGGTTTCATTTTGTTAGGCCAGCCGTATAATTTGGTTACAGTTGAGTGGGAAGTGGATGGGAACTGGGTGGGATGTGGGCACAGATGAGCGACGGGTTTTACGCTAGTATAGTATAACTGCCATAGAAATTGGGTGTAGAAAATGTATATAGGAGGCCTTGTCAAAAATATGTACATTTGGCCGAATGTACATATTTGTGTCAGTGAAATCAGGCTACTTATTTATATAAATTATATAAGCAACACGTATATAAGCTTCAAACCGAAGTTAGCTTTCCTATATTTTTATACACTTGAAAAGTGTATTATAATTTTGCCCAGGAGTTTGCAACGCATAGAAGGAATCATCTCCGACCACATAAAGTATATATATTCTTGATCAGCATGACGAGCTGAGTCTATTGAACTTTTTCCGTCCGTCTGTCTGTTTCGACGCGAACTAGTCCCTCAGTTTTGAAGCCATCGAGCTGATGTTTTGCACAGAGCCTTCCTTTTGCTGCACGCTGCTAATATGTCGAAACCGACCAGATGGGATGACTACTTCTTGTAGCTGCCATAGAAATGTTCGGTCGGAAAATGGGTTTAAGTGAGAAAAACTTTTTTTTTTCAATATAAGCGCTCTTAAACTCGGTTATTGTTAATATTTTATTTTTTTAAGCTGATCTGTAAAGTTTGGTCGAAGTCGCAACCGTTGAAGCGAACTTTTTCAATTGTACTGTCTTCGGCAAACGAAGTTAGCTTTGCTCTCTCGTTTTTCAATGCTACCGCTTCCAAACTTGTTACTGATCAATATTATATGCTATCGCACAATTTTGGCAGGTATGATCCAAATCGGATGACTATGGACTCTAGCTGCCATAGGAACTATCGGTCGAAAAAGTAGTTCTAGTGAGTAGAACTTTTTTGTTTTCAATGGTAGCGTCTTTATACATACCTTCCAGTTGTGAAATTAGTTTCCACACAATTTTGACGAGTTTGATCCAAATCTGATGAATAAATTGTATAGCTGCCATATTAGTTATATGGCAAGCAAATGGTGTGGCCGCCCTGGCCACCTCTGGTCACACTATTCATCGTGCACCATCCCTAACACGGTAGCAGAACGACAACACATGCGCCATCCCTGGCGCGCAGTTTCTGGCTTGGCTTCGACTCGCGCGGGTGTGCCACCCGGGCCTCCCGCTTCGCTCCGTTTGACTCATCGATATTGTTAGGTTAAGTATTATTCAATAAAGTTAGTTACACATTAAAATCTCGTAGCTAAAATGGTGACCTCCGACGAGTGAAACCAACGAATACGCGAGCTTCTGCAACAATTATCTGATGGGTAAAACATTTCGACAGCAGATTCACACATACACGTACTCTACACATACACGCCATCGAGGTGCATATGTATGTATGTATTTCACAGCGGTCAGAAACTCAACAGCAGCAACAGAATCAATGCGATGTTTTTTGGGCATTTTGTCACACACACAGACGACAAACGCCGCGACGGACGCAGCGACAGGGCGGCACACACATACACACATGCTCACGGCGTCTGCAGTATACAATCACGAATTTTGGCGCGTCGCCGGCAAAGTACACACACACAGACAGCATCTACCAGCGCTCACACACAAATACAAACAGCTATTTTTTTGTGCAAATGACACCGACCGCTGTCCACGCATGTTGTCCACCGACCCCCTGTCTGTCGCCCAGGTCCTTACACGTCGAGCTGTCCACATCCTGCTACAGCCAATGCATTCCACGTCAGGCTGTCCACTTCTGAAAGCGTTCATCGCCCACCCTGCCCTACACCGCTGCTCGCGCATGCTATTTGTGTGCGCCAAATCGACTCTTCAACTACATGTATCAGATCTCACGTTGGTCAAGCATCCGACCAATTTTTCAGATGTTACATTGTACGCGGCCTGCCAGACGATCGATCATACTTATGGAAGTACGACGCGCAGCTGAATTTGGATCTTCATCGCATCTTTCGTCGTCGCCGATCTTCATGATCAGCGATCCGCATACCTGACCGACCACTAGCAACATGCTACGACTCGAGACGCTCTTTGTTTGGCAATTGATGCCAGCTTGAGTCTACCTACAAGTTCTCGATCTCACCACGAAAGTCCTTAACGATAGGCACCACGAAAGTCCACAACGTGTGGCAATCGAAAGTCTCTACTCGGGTACAATACCCAGTACTATTGACTCTTCAACTTCAACCCTGATCGAACGAACTTGCTTATCGACCAGCAATCGAAGCAACGACCTCAACGCGAGGTTACCATCGACGCCTCAACGCGAGGTTACCATCGACTCAACTACAACACAATCATCACAGCGAGAAGTAAACGCAAGCATTCCTACACATTGGGACTTGCACAATCCTGTAGACGCTCACCCCGGACATACATTCATCCCAGCTTTACTCAAAACTTGAACATCATTCGTTCCCACATGGTCTCTGGAGGGGAGAGTACTGTGGCAGCCCTGGCCACCTCTGGTCACACTATTCATCGTGCACCATCCCTAACGCGGTAGCAGAACGACAACACATGCGCCATCCCTGGCGCGCTGTTTCTGGCTTGGCTTCGACTCGCGCGGGTGTGCCACCCGGGCGCCCCGCTTCGCTCCATTTGACTCAACGATATTGTTAGCTTAAGTATTATTCAATAAAGTTAGTTACACATTAAAACCTCGTAGCTAAAATGGTCAAAGTAGTGGCGCCATCTATTGCTGAATTTGGGAAATAACTCAGCTGAGAATGTTAGACGAGAATCACTTAAAACCTTAATTTATATAAATTATAAAAGCTACAAGGGTATATAAACTTTGGTCGAGGAGAAATTAGCTTTTCTCCATTTTTAAACCTGATATATTATATGCTAAGATTTTAATATTGATTTTTTTTTTAGAGCTGGGACTTCTGATTGGTCTTAGTTTTTTAAAACTTTTTTTGACTCCATCTCCTCATAGCTCAAATTTAGATGAAACCTGTTACCATAAATCGCCATTAGTATCGGCTCTGCCGGCTTGCCCTTGCTTAATAGCTCTCGGTTGTTACTCAAGTATCCCCTCCGTATACTCGCTTCTCCTTATCGAAAGCAAGTAGCTCTCTACGTACTGCGAGCATTATTTGTTTTGCATATTCCTTTTGCTGTTGAGATCTCTTTCAATATATAAAGTCGTTCCCTTTAGAAGTTTCGACTTCTTTAGCACTGTCTGCACAGCTTCGGTAGTGTAGAAAGCCACCTTATCGCTCATTTTTCCTCGATGCTCACTTGTTTTACGGGTTGTTTAGATTGCTGCATTTGTTATGGGGAGTTTATTTTTGCATATCGATTTTATCGCTTCAGCCGTATTTTTATGCGCCTCCATGCCTTGGAATATTAGGTTTCGCCTTTTGACATCAGTTTCCACATTTAATAATTTCTGTGAATCTATATCCAGTGACCTCCCTCAATTCTATCTTCAGTGTCGCATTTTCAGCTGTTAGATCTTCAACTTTCGCTGACAGTTCAGTGACAACGTTATTTATTTTTTCCACATCACTTTTAGTTGCTACATTGGCCATTTTTCTATCAAAAAGAGCGTATTAAACGTTCAATAGACCTGACTTCTTTATTCCTCCCACTTCAACGTCGCCTTTATTGCGTTGATTTGGCGGTATTTCCATAATCATTCTTTTGCCTGCTGCTAATGGGATACCAACTGATGGAGTCGGAGTGTATGTGCCTTTGGTACAGAGCTTTGTTACTCTGCCGAGTAAATCAAATAAAACTCAATTTAAAATATTTCAGTCCCTATAGACTCAAAAATCTCTATTATTTATAAGAAGCATACCAAAACGAAGAGTTTAAGAAAAAAAACGGGCAAAAAACACTCTGCTAAGTTCAAATTTGGCCACAAATAAAAAAGAAACTCAATTCCAAATATAATGGGTTCTAATGCACGCAGATCTAAGTCTCCTTGTATCTTATGCTAAATGAAACAGAACGAAATTTAAGAAATTTTTCATCTTGAAAATCTTAAATTCCTTATAATTTTCTTAATTTTATTTCTCAGCTTAATAAACAAAAGGCATTAAAAAACATTTTTTGTTGCCTTGTTTTACTTATATTCTTCGTTTAATAAGCTTTTTATAAATAACAAGTAAGAAAGTCGGTCAAGCCCGACTATTACTTACAAGGTGACGTACTCCGATGTAGTGAGGGGCCATAATTTTTTTCACCTCGCTCTCTCGGCTCTCTGAGACAGATGACAGTTGCTCTGAGAGGCAAATGCTAGAAAACAAAGTAAACATTTTACGTTCTGCACTTTTCTTTTATTAGCACAAATTTCGGTCGAACTCCTTAACACAACGCCTGTGCTCCTTGACCACAGCTTCCTTCTGATTTCGTCTTTAGGTACAGCAACATTCTGTTCCGCAGTTCTGGAGCGGCATAACATGCAATATCTCGTAATATTTAACAGTGAATCAAATTCATATAAAATAAAACACACATATGAACCGATAACACATTCTCTTTTTTAATAATTTAAATTAATTATAAGCAAATTTTCACTGACAATGAATGTCGATTAACTTCTTTTGCTCGTTACTAATGTATCGTTCATCCGATCCTTACCATTCCTTCAGCAAATCGATAAATAATTTTGATTACTAAATATCTCTACGAACAATCTATCATCACAACTGGGCGGGAGAGGCGTGGCAAAATTTGAAAATAAACTTGATCTGCCTGCAAGTATAAGAAATATATGTCCCATACATGTCAAACCTCTATCTCTTACCATCTCTGAGATCTGTGCGTTCACACAGACGAACAGTCGGACAGACGGACATGGCTATATCGACTCGGCTGTTGATGCTGATCAAGATATTATATACTTTATATGGTCGGAAATAATTCCTTCTCCCTGTTCTGAAATCAAACTTACAGAAACAGATAAGTTATGAGGATATCTACACAACCTAAATAAGTTGCCAAATTCACATAAGGTGACAGAAAATTTAGAAACAAAATAAATAATAATAAAAACGAATCTGTGTACCTTTGTTGTAGGGTATAAAAATGGAGAATAGCTAACTTCTGCTCGACCGAAGTTTATAAAGAGGAAAGCTAAAGCTAAAGTTTATAATAGAGGAAAGCTAAGTTCGGCTCGACCGAAGTTTATATACCCTTGTAGCTTGTATAATTTATATAAATTAGTAGCCTCATTCCACTGACGCAAATAAGTACATTCGGCCAAATGTTCATATTTTTGACAAGGCTTCCTATATACATTTTCTACACCCAATTTCTGTGGCAGCTATACTATATAGTTGTCCTATCAAACTTGGTGGAATTATGCAAATGCATAGAAAACTTATAAATACGAGGTTTTGAGACGTTTGCGTTGAAGACAAAAAAGTTTTTCTCACTAAAACTACTTTTTCGACCGATCGTTCCTATAGCAGCTATATGCTTTAGTCATCCGATCCTGCTGGTTGCGAGAAATGTGCATCGTAATTGTACCAAAAAGATTCTATTTATACCGATCTGACAGAGAAAGCCATTCGGGAGGAGTTAAAGTCGGCTCCAACCAGCAAATAGGCTTCATGTGTTACTGACGGGGGGACAGCCGAAAAGTATCCAAAATTTTTTAACTCGGCTATTTATCATCCGATCTTTATAAAAATTTCAGCACATATAGATATTGCAAATATAAATGTAACTTTTAAATTTGAAATCGATATCTGTCCAGCCAAAAAGTACCAATTGTTGGGGCTGGATTTCGTAATGATCCTTCGCAAGGATCCTCGACAACTTGTTCGTTTTGAATTTGTACACTGACCACAAGAATGATAACCGCACGCTTTCAGCTCAATTTCGTAAGTGAGTTTTAATGGACAAAGGGACTCAAGTCAACGAGCGCTAGCAATGGCTCGTGCCTATGTACATTAGTGTGTGTGATTTTAGATAACAAAAGATAATGAGAGCAAGATGCAAAGAGCGAACAGTTAAATTTAAGAGATTAATCTGGATTTCATATGAACTTCATTACACTTAAAGATAATTCAAACTTAACTATATAGCTTAAATTAATTACAATTAATACTTCATGAAATGACGAAACATCGGCCGCGTTGAAAGACCGCAGGTTTTCAAGTTAATCCAATTCAGTTGGTAAAGGTGCGAGCTTATGTATGCCTCTTTTAAAAATTCCTGTTGTAGTGCGCACGATCGCTACGCGCACTTTGCCATCTGCGCCTCTTATGGTCTCCTCGACCTTGCCCAGCATCCACTGTTGAGGTGGACAATTGTCCTTGTGCATCACGACGACCGTTCCCACTTCCAGATCCTTCGATTCTCTGTTCCACTTCTGCCGCTGTTGCAGACTCAAGAGGTAGTCTCTTGACCAATCTGCCCAAAACTGTTGTTTGATGTTTGATATCCGTTGCCATCGCTGCAAGTAGTTCAGTTTGTCGCTTTTTATTGGCGGCGTTGACGCGAATGGCAGCCCAACTAGCGTTATTCCCACTAGCAGGCGAGCTGGTGTGATTGCCACGCCGTCGTTCGGGTTGGTGCTGTCTGCGACGATTGGCCGCGAATTCAAAATCGCTTCCACGTCGACCAACACGGTTTCCAACTCGTCCTGTCGGAGCACCGCGCTGCCGATGGCCTTGAGCAACAGATTCTTGGCCGATTTGACGGCCGCTTCCCACAGGCCTCCAAAATGTGGTGCTCTGGGTGGGATGAACATAAATGTTATCCCTCGAGCTGTAGCAAATTTGGTGATGGCATCCTTGTGAATATCGAATTGGACCTTCAATTCTGCGAGCATCCGTGCAGCACCCACGAAATTGGTGGCATTGTCGCAGTAGAGCGTCTTGACAAGTCCACGTCGGCCGACAAACCTGGATAGACACATGAGAAATGATTTAGTTGTCAGATCTGTCACGAGTTCTAAGTGAACCGCCTTGGATGTGAAGCAAACAAACACTGCAAGGTACATTTTTACAGGGGGTCTGCCTCGAATGCCCAATGTTACAGAAATTGGACCGCAAAAGTCAACTCCGCTAATTTCAAACGGTCGATTTTCAAATAGCCGATCCGCAGGAAGATTACCCATTATCTGAGATGCAAGTATCGGTTTGTATCTAAAACAGTGCACACACTTGCGAACAACTGCACTACATTCTCGCCGGGCATTTATAAGCCAAACCTGCTGACGCAGAATGCCCACAAGGATTCGAGAACCAGCATGACAGTTAGTGCGATGTAAGTATTGAAGATACAGTGATATAAATCTACAATTTTTCGGCATGAGGAGAGGAAATTTCGCATTATGCGGCAACGGTGCATTTAACAGACGACCACCTACTCTCAACAACCACCACACACGATCATTATATTGATGTGGGTAAAGAAATGGGTTTAATTTTTGAATTGAAGGCTGTAACACGAAGGACTTTTTTAATTTCATGATTACGTCTTCAAACGAAACGTGTTGCAGTACATGTACCACTGCTATAAATGCCAAATCAAGTTCCGCCGGAATGAGCTCACGGGATGTGTGTTTTTCTCTTCGTCCTTTGATGAACCGAAACATATATGCGACTGTTCGGAGTATTTTTAAATATGGAGACGAGTTTTCAATCAGGTTAATGATAGGATGGGAGATTGTATCGGCCGCGATAACAAACGTAGCGGACGTGCGCTTCTCCATCACTGATTGCTCCTCACTTATGTCCAAATGAGGGTTAGTTGGCCAAACACTTTCCTTTCGTTTTAAAAACTCTGGACCAGTGAACCAGATCGAATCTTTTAAGTCGTCGACTGAACAACCGCGCGAAACAAGGTCTGCGGGATTTTCCTTGGTGGGAACATGACGCCAAGTTACTTCTGGGGTTAATTCTTGGATGTCTGCCACCCGATTGGCCACAAATGTACTTAAACTCGATGGATGCATCCTCAGCCAATGCAAAACCACCTCAGAGTCTGACCAACATACTACTTTTTCAATTTTGACGTTTAAAATGTGCCTAACTTTGCCCCACAGAGTAGCTAGCAATTGCGCAGCGCACAATTCCAGTCGTGGTATTGATCTAGTTTTCAGGCGAGACACCTTTGATTTGGCAGTGAGCAAATTTACTAAAATACCGACTCGATTTTACTAAAATTTAGACTCGAATGTACAGACAACAGCCGTAAGCTCGTGTCGATGCATCCGCGAATCCATGAATTTGACATTTTGCTTGTTTTGTGACCCCAACGTGTCGAGGAATACTAATCGAGTCTAATCCTTTGAAACAAGATGTAACTGATTCCAGCTTCTGCTGTAAGGACGTAGGTATTGTTTCATCCCAATCCAATTTAAGCAGCCATGTCTCCTGAATTAAAGTGTTTGCGCTAACGATTATAGGACACAATAGTCCCAGGGGATCGTATAATCTAGACGCAAACGATAAAATGGATCGTTTGGTTGGCTGGACTTCTACAGACAGACCTTTCATCGAATATTTGAACACATCGCTTTTTGGGTTCCACGTGAGACCCAAAGTTTTAGTCTCCCCCTGGTCGCCGATTTCTATAGTTTCAGCTTGTTCAGATACAAAACGTTCACAGTTTGAGGACCATTTTGTGAGGCTAATTCCATACGCCTCTAGAACCGATAGCAGCTCGACTTGCAAAGATCGTAGCTCTTCCGGAGTGTCTGCTCCAGCTAGCGAATCATCAACGTAGAAGTTGTTTGACAGTGCCCGGGATGCGAACGATTGAGATGACGCATGCTCGTCACTCAAATATTTAAGACAACGTATTGCCAAAAACGGTGCAGACGCAGTCCCATATGTCACTGTGTTTAAGCGAAGTATTTGCAGCGGATCAGTAGGATGTTCTCTCCAGACAATTAACTGAAAATTGCGCTGGGTCTCGTCAATCTCGATTTGACGGTACATTTTAGTGATGTCTGCAGTCACCGCACAAGGGTGAAGGCGAAATCGCAGGAGGGTTGAGTAAAGACAAGGTTGGATGGTGGGACCCACCATGAGAATGTCGTTAAGAGAAAATTGGGACGAACTTTTACTAGAAGCGTCAAAAACTACTCGTAGTTGTGTGGAGGAACGTATTGTTAGGGCACAAAATAATGCGGCTCACTCGGGATATTGTTATCAGTTGCGCTCATATGACCCAAAGAGATGTATTCTTTCATAAAGGCTACGTACAATGGATAAATATCTGACTGCCTCGACATTTTCCTTTCAAGTGTTAGAAATCGCCGTTTAGCAGTTTCAAATGAAGCTCCCAGACAATTTGGACTGGTTTTAAATGGCAATGAAACACTTATACGACCCGAGGGTAAACGATTGACAGTTTCCATAAACGTTTTCTCACAAAGCTTATGCTCCGGGGTATACAGATTCGGGTTGGCTAAATCTGGGACGTTTTCTATTTCCCAAAATTTGCGAACGAACATGTCTAGCGAACAAGAGTCACCTATAGTGAATTTTAGTGAAGTTTTGTGGTTATCCGAGGAATTGGTTCGGCAACGACCTGAAACAATCCAACCGAATGCTGTCGCCTTTAATGAAGGTGAGTTTTCGCTACCTTTAATTTGGCCATTTCTCAGCAGATCAAAGAAGGTATCTGCTCCCAAAAGTATATCTACGCGCTGTGGCTTATAGAAGAGAGATCGGCTAGCTCAACATCAACAGGGACGTTTACATTTTCGACAAGCTTTTTTGGCTGGCTTGAAGAGATAGATTTCAAAATACCGAATTCTGTCATCATATCAAACGAGTTGTAGCGTGAAGCAACTGAAGTTTGTACAAATTGACTCACAGTTGACTTTGATTTCCCAATACCTAACAAGCTCATCTCTTTTCGCTCTCGTTTGAGCCGAAGAGATTTTGCCAACTCCTCCGTCAAAAAATTGACCTGCGACCCAGAATCCAAAAGAGCTCTAGCGCATTGATATGACCCTGATTGATCTTTTACTTGGACTACCGCTGTAGCCAATATGACTTGATCCGACACATTACTGGCATGATGTGCTGATGCTGAAGGTTGAGTTGGCAATTGCTGAGAATAATTTGTAGCCTGAGGAGCCAAAAATTGGCTATTTGTAGAGGCTGGAGTTACTGGGATTTGACTATTAACTGCAGTTAGCGCCGCATTTGTATTGTATCTGTGTAAAAGAGTGTGATGGGGCTTTGAACATACTCTACAAGCCCCGGATTCGCTGCGGATTACAAGCTGTAACTGTATGACCCTTCTTTAGGCAATTGATACACAATGGACAGCTTTTTGCGAATGCATATCGCTTATGACATGGAGTTGATGAAAATGCCGAACACGAATGTATTGAATGTTGCTCTGATTTGCAGAACAGACATTTTGGAGAATTATGCTGATTATTTTGAGTAGCAGTAAGGGAAGTTTTGCTATCTTTCTTTGGACCTTTCCGTAATCTTGATCTCCCTGCGGATGACTCTTCAGCTGAGAGATGCTGATATCGCTTATTCAGCGCAGATTCACATTGTTCCCAAAGCGGCAGTGTATTATAATCTAAATTTTCCTCCCACTTGGATCGAGTTGCTGAATCAACTTTGCCCATAACAATGTGAATGAGCATTGCGTTTGCTATTTGATTAGCATCCCCCAAAGATAACAAAGACCCAAATGTGGCTCTGACATTATCAATAATTGATCGCAGAGATGATGCTGAGGGCTCCTGCATTTTAGGAAGATCAAACAGTCTCGATATGCTATCAAATACGATCAAGCAACTATTGTCGTACACCTGTTTTAGAGCTGCTAATGCTTTCGAATAGTTAGCGGAGGTCATCTGGTACGCCTTGACGGTTCCCAAAGCTTCACCTTCTAAACAAGATACCAGATGGTTGAATTTCTCAATATCTGACAGAGTTCCGTCACTGTTGACTAGGTTCTCAAAAAGGCCAATAAAATTTTTGTATTCTGAATATTTGCCACTAAATTTAGGCAACTTCATGGCGGGCAACTGCTTAGCATGTGAAACCGCACTAATCATAGTGGAATTTGCGTTTGCTGATCTGTGACCATGAGAATGTTCGCGTTTGCTCAACAATAATGATTTTGTAGAAATACACAAAACTTCTAAATCCGTCCGAGAGACTAAATCATAATCGATTTTTTCCAATTGTAACTGCACATCGAAGGCCCTGTTAATGTAACGATCTACAATTTCTAGCTGGCGTTCAAATTGCCCTGGCTCTATTTCGGCTACATCTTTAAGATCTTTTTTTATTCGATTCAGATCCTTTGTGACATTTCTATGCAATTTCAGTAGAGTATCCAATTGCTCTGAGTACGAGTCATCCAAATATAAATAAATAATTCTGTAGTTTATTTTTTTTGGCCAGAAACAAGTTTTTGATTAGTTGAGCAAAGAAGGGATAAGACTTTATAATTGTATAAATCTAAAAATTTTATTTGTGTGAATTTGCTTATATTAGCCCACTGTGCAGCAGCACCAGTGTACGCGCTCAAATAATTGTGTGTGTGTGTGTGCGAATAGACAATCCAAAGCGAAGATGCAAAGGCAATGCACTTGCTAGAACCGCCAAAACCTCTGTATGTGTGTGTGTGTGTGCAACGGCACCAATCGAAGATGTTGATCATGAAATTAAATCAAATCTCTGCTGCGAAGCACTGGTTAGAATAAAGGGTAAAGGAGGATGACACGATCAAACTCCGTTGCTAAGGGCTGAGTCCAGCGCGGAATTAGCACAAAACGAAATAACCGAATGCTAGACGCAGGTAGAAAAAAACGAACTCCGTTGCAGCTTGACGACACACACAAAGAGCGGAATGACAAACGAGCGAAAATAACGGAATCAATCCGCTAATGCTGAAACTGGGCGCGAGAAATCAAACGGGACTTTGGTGACGTTGTATGCGGGTTTATATACGTATGTACATATATGTATAAATGCTCGCATCCAAGATTTTTCACAAATTTAATTTTATGTGTATGTAATTGGATTTGGTTTTAATTTAATGCATGCAAAATGATCAAATGCCAAATAAATTTTGAACCACTCTACTAATGTTTGTACCAGTGTGCAAACAGATGTATGTAGGTATGTATGTATGTGTGTGCATTAAATTATGCCAATATGTTTATGTTTTATGCACAACACAGTCATACACATTTGCTTTGATTTGTTCACAATTTATTTGCATTTATTTGTTGTTCAGACTTCCCTGGTTATATTGGTAATCCATGTGTGAGGAGTTATTCCTCACAAGGGGGCAAGGTAGGGTTAATGGCGGCGAATTGAGGAAAGCTCTCTCACTGAGAGCGACGAGAGGGAGCGAGAGAGATGATAAGTGGAGAGTTGGAGAGGAAGGGCCATGGCCAGAGAGGCAAAGGCCCTGCTGCAGCGGAGCAGCGAACTGGATGACGGTGGCGAGCGGTGATTGGTGCCAACGGCCAATTGGAACGGGATCAAGGCCCCGGTACAGCGACAGAGGCGAGACAGGCCCCGCTTGAGAAGTGAAACGGGGCCTGCGATCACACAGGCCCTGCTGGAAGCAATGGAATGGGGCCTGCGCGGCGGCTATAAAAGGAGCGGCTGCCCAGAGGAGGGGACAGTCGGTGAGATACGCGTGCGCGAACGGAAGTCATAATTGTAAACTCAAGAGCGAGTAGAGGTAAACGTGAAACCGAGACGGCAAAGTGACCGAGGATTGCGAGTAGTCGAAGCGATACTGCTCGACGATAAGTTGCAAGGAGGTCAGCGGTAGCAAGTGGGAAAAGTGCGAAAGCATCCTGCGAAAGGTCGGAGCGAACAGCACGACGAAAGCAGCGCGACGAGCACTAGGTAACTTGGCGAGTCCACGGTGTGGTACGGGAGCGAGCGCGAGCGGGAAACGTTAGTCATAAAAACCTGAAGTGTAACGCTGAATTGTGAACCTAGGGTAAATCTAACATCTAAGTGATTGAAACCAAACCCAAATACAGACTTAAGTACATTTTAACCGTTGTCTTCTTATTTCTGGCAATTCTCCACAATATAAATTTGTTGGAGCGATCCCCGAGCACACTGAGCGACGCCCGGCTGCAAAGGTTCGTTACAACTGGCGCCCAACGTGGTATTGCAAGAATAAGAAGTTTAAAACAGCACAAAAATGGTACGAGCATGGGTATATACCCTCAAGAAGGAGGAATTGGTGAATTATGCCAACGAATTTGGGTTGGAAGTGAGTGGAACAGTGGAAAACATGAGGAAACAGTTCGGTGAATGGGCTCAAAATATGGAGACGGATATGAAAGTGGGTCTGAGAATCAACGAATTGGCCAGACTTCATGCCAGAAGCAGCCCGGCTAAGGAACATTTACAGACACATGATCTAGACCTCGAACTGGAAGAGTTGTCCATACAAAGAATGGCAGCTGCGGCAGCAAGTACGAGGAAACAGGAAGGACAGACGGCGACGGAGCAACCACCAAGGAGCGAATATGCAAAAGTAGCCAAACAGGTGAGAGAATGGGGAATAAGTTTCGATGGACAAGGCAAACCACTAGAGTTCAATGAACAAGTGGAGTGGTCCGCGAACACATACGGAATAAACCCAGATCTATTACCCAGGACAATGCCTGAGTTATTAAAAGGGATAGCTTTAAAGTGGTATGTGGCAAATAACAAGCAATGGACCACATGGGCAGAGTTTTTGGAGAGCTTCCAAGAGTATTTTCTGCCAAGGGATTACGTCACAAAGGTGGAGAACGAAGTACATAGAAGGAAACAAGGGTTGTCCGAAAAGTTTAAGGTATACATGGTCGAAATGCAGACATTGATGCGTCCACTGCGATATGAACCGGACCGGCAGCTTAATATGATAATAAATAACAGCTTACCCGATTTAAGGTCGTTCGTACGGCCGTTTGTGTGTGGAAATCTGGTGGAATTAATGAAGCTGGCGGACGAATTTGAAGAATTGGAGCGGGACAGATATAATTTGAGACAGGAAAGCAGACCGAATAGGTCGCGATTCATGGCAGTCAGCGCTCCGAGTACAGCCGGCACAGAATACCACGGACAGAATGACGGGTGTCACAGATGTGCAAGAATAGCACCCCAAGGACATGCGCAGGCGGTTGCTCAACCGCGCGGGGAAGGTTTCATAGAAAGCCCCTCACAAGCATGCCGGCGGTGTGGGCAAGTAGGACACTTTGCGCGAGAGTGCCAAGGGGTGTGGAGAGAGTATTGTTGGCAGTGCGGGCGGATAGGGGTGAAGACTTGGGAATGCTGCAGGCGGTCGGGAAACGATCGTCGACCCCGGAACTCCAGCCCCTCAGAATTAATAGGAAATTTAAAAGACGAGGGAGCGCACTTGTCTGCAACAGTGCTGGTCGGAAGGACAGCGTACAAGGCCACAGTTGACACTGGTGCTACCAGTAGCTTTGTGAGCGAAGAAATGTTGCAAAGGATGCGCGGGGAAGGATCGCTAAGTCGGGTGAAGAGACAAGTGAGACTAGCAGATGGCAGAAGTAACAATGTATGCGAGCAGTTCGACACAAAGATAAGATTCGGAAACAAGGAATTAGGGATGGAGTTACTGGTCCTGCCAGGAGTTATTGATGGATTGGTGCTGGGATGGGATTTCCTAGTAAAGGCTGGTCTGAAAGTAGAGTGTGCAGGGATGAAAATTAAGATCCCACCGAGAGGAAGGAGAAACGGCTGGTTGGAGGAGAAGATATCAGTGGCAGTTGTGGGTATCGAGGAGAACAGTCCTGAAGAGCAAAACGCAAAAAGCGAGACGGAAAGTCTGGAAATGCACGTGGAAAAATTTTTACAAAAGGAATTGTCTGAATTTGCGAACATGAAGGGTCCGTCAAACATTACCCAACATAGGATAACAATGAAGGACGACAGGCCAGTGAAGCAGCGATACTTCCCAAAGAATCCGAAAATGCAGGCCGAGATAAACAGCAAAGTGGATGAATTGCTGGAAAAGGGTTGCATTGAACCGTCGAAAAGTCCTCATAGTGCACCGGTGGTAATGGTGAAAAAGAAGACGGGCAAATGGAGGTTCTGTGTCGATTTTCGGGACATGAACGCACGGTCGGAAAAAGACGCATATCCATTGCCTAGGGTTAACCATATTCTGGAACAATTGAGGGAAGCAAAGTATATTAGTAGCCTCGACTTGAAGGATGGCTACTGGCAAATCCCGTTGGAGCCGGAAAGCAGACCCTTTACAGCTTTTACGGTTCCAGGAAGGGGGCTGTTCCAGTGGCGAGTAATGCCGTTCGGCCTCGCATCAGCTCCAGCCACATTCCAAAGGGCACTGGACCAGGTCATTGGTCCAGAAATGATGCCTCACGCCTTCGCATATTTAGACAACATCATTGTGATAGGGCGGACGCTTGAGGAGCATATGAAAAACTTGGCAGAGGTGTTTCGCAGATTGAAGGCGGCAAATCTGAAGATAAATGTCGATAAGTGCGAGTTTTGCAAGAAGGAGCTAAGATACTTGGGACATATGGTGACGGAAGAAGGTATTAAAACGGACCCAGACAAAGTTGCGGCCATAGCCGAACTCAAGCCACCCACAAATGTCAGAGAATTAAGACAGTATCTAGGGGTAGCGTCGTGGTATAGGCGATTCGTCCCAGACTTCGCGTCTACGGTCCAACCGTTGAACGCTCTACTGAAAAAGGGAGTTAAGTGGGAGTGGACGGAGGAAAGACGGAATGCATTCGAAGAAGTTCGAGCAAGACTTACGTCTGCACCCGTACTAGCGTGTCCTGAATTTGGAAAAGAATTTGTATTGCAAACGGATGCGAGCAATTACGGTTTGGGAGCTATATTGACCCAGTCGTCAGAGGAAGGAGAGAGGGTTATCTCTTATGCCAGTAGAACTCTTAACGCAGCAGAGCAAAATTACTCTGCAACCGAGAAAGAGTGCCTGGCGATAGTTTGGGCAATACGGAAACTGCGACAATACATAGAAGGATATCGCTTCAAGGTCATAACGGACCACATGGCACTAAAATGGCTGAATTCTATTGAGAGTCCATCAGGGCGGGTTGCACGATGGGCTTTAGAATTGCAGCAATATGATTTCGAGGTAGTGTACAGGAAAGGCAAGCTCAATGTGGTAGCAGATGCACTCTCACGACAACCAATGGAGGCCGAAAAGTGCGGAAGAGTAATGTTAGCCGATGAAGGGGAGAGGATCGGGTGGATCCAACGAATAGAGGAAAAGATTCAAAAGAATCCACAAAAATTTCCCGATTACTTAAAAGATTTTGGACAATTATATAGGCACATACCTCATCGAGCGGGACATGAAGAAGTGGTTGCGTGGAAATTGTGTGTGCCAGAAAGCGAGCAGAAAAGGGTACTGCACGAAAATCACGATGCAGCAACAGCAGGTCACACAGGCACGAGGCGAACAATAGCGAGAGTAGCCGCGAGATATTACTGGCCCGGAATGCAAAGAGATATTCGGAAATATGTAGGGAGATGCGAAAAATGCCAAAAATACAAATCGCACCAACTACAAACGGCCGGAAAGATGCTTACGCAGATTCCTGAAGAGCCGTGGGCAACGGTTTGTGCAGATTTCGTAGGGCCATTGCCGCGATCGAAACATGGGAATTCGGTGTTATTGGTACTGATTGATCGGTTTTCAAAATGGACAGAAATGGTAGCGCTAAGAAAAGCAACGGCGGCGGCCTTGCAGAAAGCATTCAGGGAACGAATCTTGGCTCGGTTCGGAGTACCAAAAGTACTTATAACGGACAATGGAGCTCAGTTCACGAGCAAGGCGTTTAATCGATTCTTGGAGGAGATGGGGGTATCCCATCAATTTACAGCACCTTATACGCCTCAGGAGAACCCAACGGAGAGGGCAAACAGAACAGTGAAGACGATGATAGCCCAGTTTGCAGGCTGTGATCAAAGGAGTTGGGATGAGCTACTACCGGAGCTAACGTTAGCAGTCAATTCCAGTGTTGCGGAATCCACAGGATACACACCAGCGTTTCTCGTACAAGGAAGGGAGCCCCGGTTGCCGAATACCTTGTACGATGAGAACAATCTGGGAACAGGACACGGGAGAAGAGATGCGGGAGAAAACGCAGAGAAGCTACAAGAAATCTTTGAAGTGGCAAGAAGGAACATGGAGAAGGCAGCACAGGATCAAGCACGTCATTATAACTTGAGAAGACGCGCCTGGAAACCAGTGGTCGGGGACGAGGTGTACGCCAAAACACACCACCTCTCTAAGGCATCGGAAGGATTCGCAGCGAAATTAGCGCCCAGGTATGAAGGTCCTTATCAGATTGTAAGTTTCATATCCCCAGTGATATGTAAAATACGGGAGAAGGGAAAACTGAAAATAAGAACCGCACATATTAGCGGATTAAAACCAGCAAATCAGGAGGAAGAAGTGGGAAAAGGTGAAGGAGATTAGAAAGGATCGTTGCGTAAAATAAAAACAAGCAGGGAGACGTATATAGTCAAATGAATGAAGATGTATAGGGTATAAATGAGGCGGACCCTGAAATTAGAAGCACAAATGGGAGAAGCACGGCGAAGAGAGGGCGTGCAACTAAGACCATAAGAGAGAAAGGGATAGCGGCATTAGCGTTTACCGTTGCGCGGATCCCTCTCAGGAAAGCTCGCAAATAAGCGGTAATCTGGCCACGATGGCTGCGCAGCCGCGTGGAGACCGAGGCTTCTTGAAACATGACAGCCCGAAACTCTGTCTATTTGGTCAGAGAACGAAGATGGAGAACGCAGCAAGTTTGAATGGTCGGTCGACCACTAAAAGAGGCGGCGGCATGAAGCGGCGATTGCCCTTCATGGCCGTGGGTCGGAAGGGGAGCAGAATCCCTCAGAGGCGTACGCGTGTCCGCAAACCGGTGGATGTCCTGATCTTGGACACATCGCCAATCAGGTCGACACCGGGCTCACCGTCGGTGACGGAGCGGTCGCACGCGGAGTCGTGGGAGTGGGAGGGTGAGTCGGCGACTAGCCGTGCCTCCGAGGCGTCGAGCGCAAGCGAGGTATCGCAGGCGGCAGACGAAGCCGCGGAAAACCCCCAAGAGCTGGAGGGATCAGCCGAGGAATTCGGCGCGGCTAGGGCTCGCTTACGGGCGATGAGCTGGGCAAAGGCACCGGAAGAAGAAGCGGCGTGGAGACCCGCACGGCCGCCCACTCCGATGCCGGTCATACTGATCAGCGACGAGGAGGAGGAAGAGCCGCAAGGGTGGGAGCAGCCGCAGGAGCCGTGCTGGTCGGGAGCACAGGAGCCCGGGTGGGAGGACCCACGGGAGACTGGGTGGCAGCAGCAGCAAGAGGAGGAACCGGGTTGGCACGCACCACCGACCGTAAACCAATCCAGGCGGTCGAGCTTAATAGGTGGGCGGTGGTACCACGAGCTCACCACGGTGCACCGGTGGAGCGAGCCGGTACGAAAGGAGGAGGAAAAGGAAGAGGAGGAGGCGAGAACGGGGCCGGTGATAGAGGAGGTGTCGGATGAGGAGGAGGTAGCCAGGGCGTCCAACCCAAGGGATCCGCGCGGGCAGCCCAAAAGGTCTGAACCGGCGGAGCCAGAGGAGGAGCTGCAGGCGGAGGAGGAGGTAGCCCTCGAGCCAGAGAAGGTGGGGCAGACGCCGCTGCAGGAGACGGTGGAGAGAGGGCCATGGCAGTGGCCATCCCCAGTGGGAGGCGGGCGTCCAACGCTAAAGAGGCAGCGCTCGTGCCCGGCGCCGGAGGTGCCGCTAGAAAAGGCGGCAAAAGCCTATAGATGGAGGGAACTGGAGGTGGAGGAGTGGCCGCAGGAGATTTGGCAGGAGCTCCGGGACAAAGGAGGGCGAGGAAATCGGCCAAGAGGCGCGCAGCTGCTGTGGGTCGGGACGAGCCGACATCGGGTAAGGTGGGGACGCGGTGGCCCAAGAGTTTTTAAGGAGGTGAGCGCGGAGGAGGCCCGAAGTGCGTGAGGGAAGAAAGCGGAAAAAAAAAAAATATCAATAAAAGTCAACATAGAACAAACAAACAAGTTTTATTGGCTTTGCACACACAGGCACGAGTACACGGAGCACACACACACATGGAGGAACTGGGCGGGCGCCGGGTGGTAGCCCAGAGTGACCACGGGGTGGTCGAACGGTGGACACGGGCGGCCGGGTGGACGCGGAGTCCCACAAACATCAAGGGAAAAACGGGGGGCATAGACGCGAGGCCGAGAGACACGGGGAAAACTAGGTGAGCGGGAGCCACCAACACAGAAGGTTCACAAAAAAAAAAAATAACATAAAAAAAATATTTTAACACAATAAAATGCATATGCATATGCTGTAAGTGAGGGGGAGCAGCATGGGCAGCAGATCGGTAGCTTAAGGGACAGGGCGGGTAGCATCAAAGTTTAGCAGGCCGGCAGCGCGAGCTGGAAAAAGAAAGAAAGCGTATCAATAGGAGGATCAAGGGGGGGGGGGGGGGCATCGGGTACTCACCTGTGCGTGCTTGAAACCGGAAGCGGAGTCACCTGGAGAAGGGGAAGTGTTAAATAAGCAGAAGTAAGAGGAAAAAAAATAATAACAAAGCTTACCTGGGGAAACAGCATGGTCTATAATCGGTATCGAAATCGAGATCGATAGGGGAGCGCAGGTGCAAAAATGCCAAGATTTCCGAAAATTAAGGTCACCCCAAAAATCCAACTATCGAATGGAGGGTGTCGATAGACGGATCGATAAATGGGGGCGGAAGAGAAGGACGGTTCGGTGTGCCCAGAGTTGGATAAGGGGAAAAAGGAACGGGGAGCGGTAGAGGGTTGGGCAGGAATTTCAATTGGGCGGGAAATTCAAATATCGTTAACGGGAGGGAACCGGTGAAGCGGGGAGCGGTGGAAGGGTGGGGCAGGAATTTCAATTGGGCGGGAAATTCAAATATCGTCAACGGGAGGGAACAGGTGAAACGGGGAGGGGAGTGAAGTTTTTATAGCCTGTAGGGAACAAAAATGGCCGAAGAAAGGGGGGAGTGTGAGGAGTTATTCCTCACAAGGGGGCAAGGTAGGGTTAATGGCGGCGAATTGAGGAAAGCTCTCTCACTGAGAGCGACGAGAGGGAGCGAGAGAGATGATAAGTGGAGAGTTGGAGAGGAAGGGCCATGGCCAGAGAGGCAAAGGCCCTGCTGCAGCGGAGCAGCGAACTGGATGACGGTGGCGAGCGGTGATTGGTGCCAACGGCCAATTGGAACGGGATCAAGGCCCCGGTACAGCGACAGAGGCTAGACAGGCCCCGCTTGAGAAGTGAAACGGGGCCTGCGATCACACAGGCCCTGCTGGAAGCAATGGAATGGGGCCTGCGCGGCGGCTATAAAAGGAGCGGCTGCCCAGAGGAGGGGACAGTCGGTGAGATACGCGTGCGCGAACGGAAGTCATAATTGTAAACTCAAGAGCGAGTAGAGGTAAACGTGAAACCGAGACGGCAAAGTGACCGAGGATTGCGAGTAGTCGAAGCGATACTGCTCGACGATAAGTTGCAAGGAGGTCAGCGGTAGCAAGTGGGAAAAGTGCAAAAGCATCCTGCGAAAGGTCGGAGCGAACAGCACGACGAAAGCAGCGCGACGAGCACTAGGTAACTTGGCGAGTCCACGGTGTGGTACGGGAGCGAGCGCGAGCGGGAAACGTTAGTCATAAAAACCTGAAGTGTAACGCTGAATTGTGAACCTAGGGTAAATCTAACATCTAAGTGATTGAAACCAAACCCAAATACAGACTTAAGTACATTTTAACCGTTGTCTTCTTATTTCTGGCAATTCTCCACAATATAAATTTGTTGGAGCGATCCCCGAGCACACTGAGCGACGCCCGGCTGCAAAGGTTCGTTACACATGTGTAATCCAATTACTCCACACCAAACGCCAATCCAGTGAATCCAAATCAAATAAATCGAAGCCAAACCTCGAATCCAAAGTCCAAATCAAAGTCAGTCCACCCGGGGGCGCCAAAAATGTCCAGCCAAAAAGTACCAATTGTTGGGGCTGGATTTCGTAATGATCCTTCGCAAGGATCCTCGACAACTTGTTCGGTTTGAATTTGTACACTGACCACAAGAATGATAGCCGCACGCTTTCAGCTCAATTTCGAAAGTGAGTTTTAATGGACAAAGGGACTCAAGTCAGCGAGCGCTAGCAATGGCTCGTGCCTATGTACATTAGTGTGTGTGACTTTAGATAACAAAAGATAATGAGAGCAAGATGCAAAGAGCGAACAGTTAAATTTAAGAGATTAATCTGGATTTCATATGAACTTCATTACACTTAAAGATAATTCAAACTTAACTATATAGCTTAAATTAATTACAATTAATACTTCATGAAATGACGAAACAATATCTTAAAAATTGTGGTAGGTATTCAACATTTTGAAATGTGGGGGCTGGGTGTATGGGTGGGCGTGGCAAAAATTTGAAATAAACTTGGTCTGCGTGCAGACAATAGGAGTCTACATATCAAATTTGGTGGCTATAGCTCTTCTAGTCTCTGAGAGCTAGGTGTTCATACATACGGACGGACACACGGACATGGCTATATCGACTCGGCTGTTGATGCTGTTCAAGAATATATATACTTTATATAGTCGGAAATGATTCCTTCTGCCTGTTACATATATTTGCACGACTTTAGAATACCCTTTTTACTCTACGAGTAACGGGTATAAAAACTTAAAGCCAAAGTTATGTGCAAACAGCATCCGGGAAGTGCAATAGAATACTTGTTTCTGCAAGTTATAGGTAGGGGTAGTGCAATAAGTTTACTTATTGGCTGTCTCTATCGACCGCACCGAGCCATTGACTACTCGGATGTAATTAATACAATTTCTTCACTTGCTTTAAGCTTTACTGATATCGTGATAACAGGCGATCTGAATAGTAATTTTATTAGAGCGATATTTATCCTTAGAAATGCCATATTTGGGATTAAATCTTGTCAATGCAACTACTCCTACGCATTTCTCTGACACTACTGATACATTGCTTGACGTTTTTTTTGTTAGTGATACGGAAAAAATGTTATTGTATGACCAGGTCGCACTACCAGCTTTCTCCAAGCACGATCTAATCTTCATAAAATACGAGTTTAATCCTATTCTAAGCGATACAACCGTTTGGTAGGGCACCGCCATCAGTATAGCCTTTATCAGTATGGAACCTATATCCCACATACCATCCACTTCCCAGCCACTTACCACCCACTTCCCACCCACATCACTCCCACTAAACACCCAGTTCCCACCCACTTCCCACCCACGTGTGTTTTTTTTTTTTTTGTTGGTTGCAACAGAGCAGCAGCGCTGCTGGTGTATTAAGCAAGTTTTTGTTTTGTCTTGACAAGCGTTACACCATGTTGTAATCGATTAAAGGATTGTATAAAATAAGGATGTTAAAGACACATCAAATATATATAAAACAAAAAATAAATAAAAACATTAAATAAGAAAAAAAAAGTCCCCGGAGGGACTTGAACACACTATGTTTTCAAAGCGATTGTCTTATCCACTCGACCACATGCCTAGCTAGCTACAGCTGACAAAATGCAAGCCAAATACATCACAGAAATTTTTATGTGGGGGGTTGGTGGACCAAATACCACCAACACGTGGCCAGTCGTCTCTTGTTGTTGGAGTTGCTGTTTATGTGGTTGTTGTTGTTACTTGTGGAGGTGGAGCTGTTGCAACTGCAGCAGAATACTCTGCCATTCAAGTTGCTGCTGTTGCAGCAGCCACCCACCTACCACCCACTCCCAACCCAACTTGACACACAAACATACACGCACACTAACAGAGCTGATTCTCGCTATTAGTTTCGCAGTCAACGGACGCTTTCGACAAAGGCTCCGTAAAAACCAGTAAAAAACTTGTGTAAAACCGCGGTGAGTGCCAAACATCAGTGATCATTAGGGCAAACATTCAAGGGCAATACGAATGCTCAATATACAAACTAAGCCAATTTTAATTAAAGTCAATTTAACAGCTTACCCTGTGCGCGTTAAGTCGACGGTCGTTGTGTGTTTCTTTTTCAGCACACTTTGATGTCACTACCGCAGCCTGGAAATTTATCCTCACCACACTCTCTTAGATTTTTAAACATACCGCTAATCCGCGCGTACTGGAGAGGATAGGACTGGCCAGTCTGCAAAGCAGGGCAAAGCAGTGCATACACAAACAAGCAAGTAGTTCACGTAGGAAATAGTGCAATTCTAACTGCAGTCAACCATTGGCCCTGGTGGCCTAGTGGTACTGACTCCAAACTCTTGGTCCGGAAAACCACGTTCAAGTCCCTGAGGAGGAACAAAACTATTTTTTATTTTTTATTTTGTTATTTTCTCTGGGTTTGGTTGTTGGTCCATAGGTAGTCTACTTTCCACCAATTTGTTAGCCAGCTTTCAAATGCGTACGAGAATCGCAAGGTCGCCACTCGCAGCACTCTCCAGCCAGTGCACCCCCAACCTTGTCGGAGAATGTTTTTCAGTTCCTGGTAACTGAAAATACTGATGCTAAAGAAGCAGCGACACCCCACGCCCAGCCAGCCCGCAAAGGGTAAGTCCAAAAAGCTGAGGGTCCAAAAAAGCACCTTAGCCCTGTCCGACGAGATGGGATTGCTAATCGATGAGCTAATCCAAACATTCGCGGATAAAAGGCCCAAAGCAGTTCGCCACATTACCCAAGAGAACAGAGATGCTTTCGCCCAAATGAACGAGCTGCATACGGAGATAAGCGCTAGGCTGATGGCAAAAAGCCAAGAAAACGCAGCTGACGAAAATAGGAACCTGGGAATTGTCCTCAGCACTTCGACCCAGACTTCGCCACAGACGCCCAAAGTGCCATTACCAATAGTAACCCAAAAATCTTCGCAGAAAGTCTGCTAGGAAAGTGGTAGAAGCTCTTGTCAGAGAGGCACAAAGCCATGTGCCACACAAACGACTCAAGAACAGCGCGGACAACGCAGATCCAAGGCAGCAAACACAGGAGCCACCGTGACATAAGCGTGCACAGAGTCAACGCCCTTGCCACAAGGACCGGTACATCAGCCAGACCAGCCGGCGTGCACACAGGCGGCGACGGAAGAGCGGGCTACGATCTGGCAGAAGGTAAAACCTAGAATGACAAAACCCCCAGATAAAGGCAGTCTAGTCCGACCTAGCGCTTCAAGTTAAAGCCCCATACGGACATCCAACGTTCGTAATTTAGCTAACCTTGTCACATGTTTCGTCACCGTGGAACGTAAGAGTAGTGTGACCAGAATTGAGAAAAAATTACGCCGAGAATTGAAGATTGTGGTATTTTTAGTTGGGTGGCGGTGGGTCACACTGCTCGATCATCTGTTTTTTGTTTTGATGCCAAGTTGACTTATATTTGCAAGTGAAATTGGAGTAACTGCTGGTTGTGGCCCCATCTTCGATGCTGTCTCCCGCCTGAGTTGACGACAGCATTGACTCAGAAATGCACTCTTCTATATCCACTGCAGAATTGTCCTGGCACTCAGCAGAAAGCAAGGTGTCCGTTTGAAATGTCCTGTAGAATAATAAATCTTTCATTAAATTAATTTACAAAAATATTATACATCGGCTTACCTGCGCTTTGATGAGACATTCGGCAAAAACGACATTAATGCGCCGAATTCCCAATCAATATTAACATCGTCCATAAAAGAAGGGCTATCTATTGGCTCACCACCGGCACTACCAGTCTTCATCTGCTTTGCGCTTCTGCCATGATAGCGATAGTTCTCCCGCAAAGACTTAAAGGCTTTTCGGCAATCAGCCCCTGTAACATATTGATACAAATTTTAATCGAATTGATCAAAGTGTTAATTGTTCACATATGTACATACCTTCTTTTTGTAAAATGGCGGCCACTTCTCCCCAAGCCTTGTTCACAAAATTTATGGCCGAATGCTTGGGGTGGGAAAGATCCCAAATAACATCCCGCTCTTTCACCGGCAAAATTAAAGAAATTTTTTCATCATGTGAAAACATTTCCAAGCGACTCTATCGTTTTTGCTTTTCTGCCATGTTCTTTTTTATTATTATTTTTAAGTTCACTTTAGCTTAATGCACTCCAGCTGATCGATGCGCAGAGTGACTTAACAAGGTGCATTCTCAATGCTGCGTCAGCTGCTCAAAGCACAATAAGGCCCACAGCCACTTTACATAGTCTCCACAAATGTGCTGTTAAGCGTAACATTGACTGTTAAGGGTGACATTCAAATTCTGATCTCCGTACTTGCAAAAAGTTTAAGTGGCGAAGTTGAACATTCTGCTTCTTCTTCCCTCAATTTTTGTATGAAACTTATCGTTGCTTCGGATGTCCGTATGGGGCTTTACAGAGAAAGTGTAAGCGGAATAAGACGTTCAGCTGACGGAGAACTACTAATGCAAAAGAGCAAAGCAGGCGATGGAGCGACCACAATGTTGCGTAAGGCAGTGGAAGAAGTCATGGGAGACAAAGCGACAGTGAAGGCAATCTCTGACAAAGTCTCCTTTGAGGTGAGAAATATATCGGAATGGTTTACTGGCGAAGAAGTGCTAGAGGCAGTCTTTGCCAATATTGAGGGAGATATTCCGGTAGAAGCAGTCCCCAAGCTACGCAACGCCTACAAAGGTACCCAGACGGCCAGTATGCTTCTTTCCAAAGAGGTAGTGGATAAGCTGCTAGCAAAACCGAAAATACGCATAGGATGGGCAGTATGCAGAGTACGACAGAAAACCGCCCCAAGAAGATGTTTTAAGTGCCTAGACTTTGGCCACATAGCGCCCAGGTGCAGAATAATATAAAAGAACAGAATTCATCCATGCACAACCGCATCCTGGTGATCCAGTGATTGCGACGATCGGCTTGCCGCTGTCGTTCGCAATTCCTTTTGCGATATTAATTTCTTGGCATTTGTTCGACCTAACCTAAAACCAGGTATGCAGTTCATATATGCAATTGGCCGATATTATCGTGTACACCAGTGTGGTATAGCCAATCTGTGACGGATGGTGATTTAGGTTGCCTAATCCTACGCATTAAAAGTACGACACACACATATGTTTGTAGCCACATGCCCACGTATAAGAGGGAGATTGGAATTGAAGTCGGACGTTGTTTTTAGAGCTCCGTATAAAATCGTCTAAAGCACAGTGAAAACCGCGTAATCAATTAAACGGCAGTGACCAGTGAATACTATTGTCCCCCTGGCCCAACGGGCAAACAATCCAGGACATAGTCACAACGCAGTGCCAACTATCAGTGATTATTAACCTTTAAAACCCACAGTGAAGCATTGTTTTTGCTTAGCGAGAGACGGTCGTTTTTGCGCAACAGCGCACTTATTCCCGGACTAACGTAGCTTGTTGCTCCCCTCACCCCCTCCCTCCGCCACAGGTTGCGCAGACTCTAAGTGTGTGTGCGAGTGCAGAGCGCGAGACCGGCAACTGACCTCGACAGAGAGCGCGTGTTAAAGTGAAAACCGTTGCGGCACTTACGCGAGCGCGGGTGTGTGTGTGTGCGACCATAGATCAGTTGGCAACGCAGTGCAATCCCCCAGCATCGGCAAAGCAGTGCACTAAGAAGTTATTGGAGCATCGACAGCACCCACGCATCTGCAAGGGTGAATATGGATACGGAAGCAGAGGAATCGACTGAAGGTCCGCCTTTGGGATGCCATCTGCTGGCGGAGGCCTTGGATGGAGCATCAGGTTGTAAAACTCCTCTAACGAGCAGCATAAACTGGGACCAGGCTGACCCATTCAGGAGAAGTAATGCGATCGCACATTCTAAACCTGCAGCGGGTGGACAGCCTGAGCGACCTACACTACTGTTATCGGTCACCAGTGAAAAACCGGAAGAAGAATGCGAGAAGAAGGAGGGCCTTGCCTTACTTATTACCATCGGAGCTAAAGTGAGGGAGCTTCGAAAACTAATGGTTCTACCAAAGCGCTCCATTACGAACGGCATAAGGGAGATAGTCGATGAAATCGACCTATTACAGAGGGAATCACAGTCGTACGTACCGAGACTGGTGACCAAGCAGGAGATGATGGAGCAAGTCACACAGCTGAAAGGTGATCAAGTAGCGGGTGCAGAGCCGCCGCCAAGAAGGAACCAGGAATCACCAAGTGCGACCAACACCCAAAAGAAAGCAATGCGCCCCCACCCACGGAGCACCCACGACTATCGTCTCCAAAAATGCGCAACAGCCGAAACCCATACCCAAGGGCCAAGCAAGTGGTATTGGTACTCAGGCACGAAGACCTACTGAGTCAGCCGAGCCGGCACATAAGGAGCAACGGAATGGAAAATGGACCACAGTTAAGAGCAAAAAGCAGTCACAGAAAAAGCTGCCACCCAGGAATGATGCAATAATCATCAAGGGCCCCCAAGGCATCTCCTACGCTGAGATACTGAAACAGGTTAAGGCAGAACCACATTGGAACTCGGGCAGAAAGTCCAGTGTGTAAATCGTACAGCCAATGGAGGACTGTTACTGGTACTGGACAAGGTGTCTGACCCAAAGACGGCGGATCTGCAGATGGCAGTACAGACCTTACTAGGAGCAGAAATCGATGTGCAGACAATCACGGAGACGGCCAAGCTCGAGATACGAGGCAACCTCAAAAGAGGAGTTGATCGGCGCCATCAACAAACAGGCGCACATAGGATTGCCAATGTCAGCCATTGCAAACTTAAAGGCTGCATACAGAAGCACCCAAACAGCAACATTACGCCTGCCACCGGAAACGGGAGACAAACTTTTAGAGATGGGCAAGGTTCGGGTCGGCTGGTCCAGTTGTAGGATACGACTAAAGACACAGCCTCGAAGATGCTACAAGTGCGTGAAATTTTGGTCACATTCAGGTTAACTGCAGGAGCAAGCACGACTGCCGGAAACATGCTATAACTGTGGAGAGGAAACCCATCAGGCAAAAACCTGTAAAGCGAAAGCAAATTGTATACTTTGCACAAAGGGTAACCTGGAAAACAGGAAGTATGGAACAATGGACACCAAATGCCCAATGTATCAGAAGGCGATGGAAATACACAAAAAATTAATTTTTATTGATAAACCTTTATCACTGCGCTGTTGCCCAGCAATTACTGGAACAGACCATACTGGAGGAGAACATAGACGTAGCCATAGTAAGCGAACAGTACTGTAACACAGACCGAGCCGAGTGTCAGACTTTTCCAGCAAGTCGGCAATCTGGTCGTGCGGGCCCCATAATGCGCAAGTTCGAAAAAAGATGCATTCATCATGCTTTTTGCGAGGGAACATAGAGGATGTCTACATCCACAGCTGTTACCTGCCCCCAAACCTTAATATTGAGGAATCAACGAGCGTACTGGAGGAGATAGCGGACGACATGCATGGCAAATACCCAGTAGTAATAGCTGGAGATTTTAACGCCTGGGCGACCGAGTGGGCCTGCCCGACAACAAACGCGAAAGGCCAGGCACTACTAGAGGCTTCTGCAACGCTGGATATCGTACTTATCAAAACAGGCGAGACGCTTACATACAGCAAGGCAGACAGAGGATCAATAATTGACCTCACATTTGTGAGCAGCACCCTCATGTCACGAAGCAGCTGGGAGGTTAGCGATATGTATACCGGGAGCGATCACATGGCCATACTGTTTAGTCTGCACCATCGCCTAGAGAAACGCCAGCGCAAATACCTAGCCCAGAGCAGCCACAAATTGGAAACGCTAGACCCAGCAATGATCCCAATCTTAATGGAGGGTTTTGAAATAAATGGCACAGCATCAGAGAAACGCCAGCGCAAATACCTAGCCCAGAGCAGCCACAAATTGTAAACGCTAGACCCAGCAATGATCCCAATCTTAATGGAGGGTCTTGAAATGCATGGCAGAGCATCAGAGAAAGCGGACAAGATGGCAGCACATCTGATAACCGTGTGTAATGGATCAATGCTTCCCAAAGGTGCTGGGTCGCATAGGAGAACCCAAACTATTGGTGGACCCAGAAGATTTCCGAGACTAGATCAGAGTGCCTGCGGGCGAGAAGGAGATGCCAACGTGCGCGAAGTTCGGAGAGCAGACATGAGCATCAAGAAGTATTCAGGGAGAAAAGGCAAATCATCCAACGACTCTTAAAGTCAAACGCTATCAAGTAACCAGAGGGGTTCCACAAGGATCTGTCCTTGGTTCAATGTTGTGGAATGTTATGTACAATGGCATACTCCGGCTCACACTGCCAGTAGGCGCAACTGTCATTGGTTTCGCTGATGATATAGCGTTGGTGGTCGTTGGAAAACACCACATCGAGGTGGAACAGACCAGCAACAGAGCGATTCGGGAGGTCAGCAGCTGGTTAGAGGAAAAAGGCCTGACGATAGCCACTAAAAAGACTGAGGCAGTGCTGATCAGCAGCCGCAAGAGTGTTGAATCGGCTCAAATTATCATAGGCGACACTACGATTAAATCCCGTCCCTACCTCAAGTACCTGGGAGTGATGATCGACCATAGACTTAACTTCAGGGACCATTTAGAGTACGCCAGCAAGAAAGCCAGCAGTAGAGCAGCAGCACTGTCCAGACTAATGGCCAATACTGGAGGACCTGAGCAGTTTACCTCGGCGTAAACTGCTTGTCGGTGTAGTCAGCTCCACCCTCCTCTACGCAGCACCGATCTGGGCACCAGCGACGAGATATCCAACTTATGTGCGTGCAGCCAACGCAGTTCAACGAGTCTGTGCGCTGAGGGGGTTTGCTGCGGATGCCGTACCATCTCTAACGATGCTGCTCTAGCGGTGGCTGGACTGCTTCCTCTAGACCTTAGGGCACAGGAAGCTGCTGAACTATCCTCGGCAGATTCAGGAAGCATCAGCCCTGAAATTCGAAGAGCGGAAATTCGCGACACCACCCGGAGTAAATGGCTTGACGAACTATGTGTCGTCTAATGGATCAGTTAATTCCTTATAACATGAAGTCACACGTTCTAGTTCATCTAGATGACCTGTTAGTGTTATCATCAAGCTTCAAAGAACATCTGTTACATTTAACAGAAGTAGCATATCGGCTTCGACAAGCAGGATTGACGATAAATGTACAAAAATCTCAGTTCTGCTTGAAAAAGGTAAGCTACCTTGGTTATGTAGTTGGTGAAGGGTCACTGCAGACCAATCCTGACAAAATCCAAGCTGTTGAACAATTTCCAAATCCCCAGAGTCGAAAGCAGCTCAGGAGATTTTTGGGCATGACTAGATGGTATCAGCGATTAATATCCCAGCACTCAGATGTAGTTTTCCCGCTAACAGAACTGTTACGTAACAGACCGTTTGAGTGGAATGAACAGGTGCAGACTAGTTTCGAGAATATCAAATCTGATCTCTGTTCTGCACCGTTTTTGCTTCACCCAAACTACGAAAAGCCCTTCATTGTCCAATGCGATGCATCATTACATGGAGTAGGAGCTATCTTAGCTCAAACCGATGACTCAGGATGTGAGCGCCCTATCGCTTACATGTCAAAGAAATTGAATAAAGTGCAGCGAAACTATATTGTAACGGGGCTCGAATGCCTTGCAGTTGTGTTAGCTGTGAAGAATTTTCGCATGTATATAGAGGGTCACTCCTTTAAAATCGTTACCGACCACGCCAGCCTTCGTTGGCTTATGAGTCAACCTGTTCTAAGCGGAAGATTAGCCAGGAGGGCGATTAAGCTTCAGGGTATTCATTTCGAAATCGAACATCGAAAAGGGAGTCAAAATATAGTAGCAGATGAGTACGTATATCACCGTCCTAGCTTTCCAGCCAGCAGATCTGAAAACGCTGATGACTGCTGGAATCTAGTGGTTCCAAAATACTCGCGTCAAAACGTGATAAGATCAGCTCACGATCAAGCAACCGCTACCCATTGCGGGATAGCGAAATGTCTAGAACACATTCGACGCAGATTCTTTTGGAAAAAAATGGTACTCGAAATCCGCGAGTACATTTCGAAATGCGAATTATGTAAGACATCAAAATGTTCTACGCAAGCACTAAAACCACAAATCGGCAGTCAAGTGATTAGCGAACGGCCATTTCAAAGACTGTACATAGACTTTATTGGACCTTTCCCGCGTTCCAGAAAAGGAAATATCGGTATGTTCATAGTCCTAGATCATTTCTCAAAATTCGCTTTACTTAGGCCCTTAAAGAAATTCACAGGTAAGATTGTGACCCAGATTTTGAGAGATGATGTGTTTCTATGCTTTGGCATTCCAGAAACGATCGTGAGCGATCGCTATCGCTACAACTTTGCTGCCGGATTTTCCCTCACATTCATACCCACTCACATTCACCGTTATCGTTATCGCTATCGCTATCGCTATCGTTGCCGCCCAAATAGTTATTCTCATACAGAATCTTCCGGGCATTTTCAAACCCTGTGAGCAGATTTTCCGACATTGGAAAATCACATTTAAAATTATTTCGTATTCTATCCTTACAAAGCGAGTTTCAAATCAATCGGATGCAAAATAGTTTTTTGCATGCAGAATTTTCCGGCCATTTTCCTCGAGGGCGGACTTTCCAATATCGGGAAAACATGTGTCGAATTATTTCCCGTACTATGCTTACAAACCAAATTTCAATTCAATCGGATGAAAAAAACAACATTTCCAATACAAACTTTACCGACACTTTTCCGACTTTTCCAGTTGGAATTTTCCAAAACCCCGTCTTAGTACGCAGTTTCACCACTAATGGAAACTCCTGTCCAAATTTTAGCCTTCTATCTCTTACCGTTTGCGCTCTGCGTTGATTGCCAATCCGTCAGTGAATCAGGACACACTGTTTTATAAAAAGAGTAGATAGATAAAAAAACGAACAGCAAAACGAAATAAACTTCGACCGTTTTGCTTGCCTTCGATTTGACGACTGTCAGGCTGATCGCTTGCTTCCCAATAAATATCTTTGTATTGTCTTCGCTGCCTGTGGACCATCGACAACTGTTTGGGCGAAGCAATACAGGCACCTCTGCATACAGCGGTTCCTAGCCAATAGGCCTACATATCAAACCGTCAGGAACATGTAGCCTGCCCCCTATGAAACACTGGAGAACTGGATGACTTTCAGCATTTCCTAGGAAGATGCCCAAGTTTGAAGGAGCATAAAATACTTTGTTTTATGAAACCCCTGCTAACAAAGACATATATAATAAGTAGTCTGGAAGATAGGGAGGATAAGTACTGGGCAGACCTGGTGACCTTCATTAAGCTAGCTTTAAAATATCGAGCAGAAATTAGAAATCTTGAATTAGTCTTAAATGCGTGCAAATGTGCTACACTTGCTAAATACTGATGAACGATCTGGTATCTGGGGAAGACCCGGGCAGTCAGGTGTAGTAACAAGTGTGAGGTGAGGAGCCGCACGGCCAATAGACGAACTTTGATTTATGTCCATGTTGGTTAATTTCCTTTCTCTTGTTTAATGGAAATTTTATTATTGTTATATTTATCGTAATTCCAAATTGTACTTTTAGTATTGTACTTTAGTATATGCTCATGAAATAAAGAGAACAATTATTATTATTATTGTCGTACTTGGAATCCTGAAATTTTGCCAGACCGTTGGGTGTAAGCAAAAGAAAGGCGTACATGTTTGACATATAAACGCGCAGAGTCTTGCTAGAAAGATGGATGAGTTTAGACATATATAAATTGGTTTGTTCTATGGTTGATCTTACATGTGTATCTGAGACGTGGTTTTCTGTTAATTTATGCTACTTTCTGGTGGAGTGTGAAAGGTATAGAAGGTATATGTATAGACCGCACAGCAACGTTGATAACACTGACACGCTTGTGGTAATTAAGTCAGTTTCACTTTCCTTTACTGACATAGTTTTAACTGTAGACTGGAACAGTGATATGCTATGCGAAAGACTTCTTTCGGCATGCGTTGAATCTCTTGGCCTGTCGTTGGTGAATAGATCTCAACCCACGCATTTCTTTACCACAACGGATACCTCTGGATATCTTTATTGACCAAGGTAATGATCTTAATTCATGTTCATAATTGGATCCCAATTAACTCCACATCATCTGTAAATGTACAAATTGAAACATTAAAACGCAATATTGATTATCTATAAAATAAATTAGTACCATTACGACGCAAAAGGAAGATCCTGAATCAAAAGCCTTGGTTTAATGATGCAGTTAAAAGAGCCAAAGCAACCGCGACAAGGTTTGCCGAAAATGGAACCATTATAAGACAGATTTTTTTGAATCAGAAGTGCAAAAAATTGAGGAAAGCTGACCTCGACTAGACCGAAGTTTATATACCCTTGTAGTTTGTATAACTTATATAAATTAGTAGCCTGATTTCACTGACACAAATATGTGCATTCGGTCAAATGTACATATTTTTGACATGCCTATATGCATTTTCTACATCCAATTGCTATGTCAGCTATACTTTATAGTTATCCTATCAAACTTGTCGGAATTATGTGAATGCATGGAAAATTTAAAAATACGAGGTTTGGAGAAATTTGCGTTGATGACAAAAAAGATTTTCTCACTAAAACTACGTTTTCGACCGATCGTTCCAATGGTAGGTATATGCTATAGTCACTTGATCGGCCGGCTGTATATTCGACAGAAAATATAGAAAAAAAGCGCATGGCTTTCCTTATTATTTATGCAATTATATATTTAAAAAATATTTGCTAAACTGCTGTATAAAGCATTGTGATTTCAACAACAAAATTTCTAGAGGCGAGATTTTTGCCTGCTGCTGGCTATGTGATAATGAAGCCCATGTGGGATGCGCTAGTACGGGCCTTATTGGTGGCCGTCTTGTGGACCTTATCCAAAAGAAGATTGGACTTAATTGGACGTGCCACGAATGCCGCCCTATTGAAGACGATATGAGAGCTTTTATGAGAAGAACTCAGATGGAATTCCACAATGTCTTTACTGGATTTCGTGATCTGCTGGGAAGATTCACCACTATGGAGACGCATTTTAAAAAGAAAATTATCACTGAATCTCCTAAGCGCATGAAACATACTCAATCATCTGGGCCCCCTGATACTAATCATCTCTCTGTCCTTGTTAATAACCTACCGTCTACGTTAATAGAGTCTGTTTCCAGGAGCTCATATTCTACTCCTGTTGGCGAGAATCCTAACCTTAATCCTAATGCAAGTGGTATTGATGTTCCTCTTACTGATGCTCCTACAATCTCTACTACTTTAACTGCTGTCAGTCCGCCTACCGATCCTGCTGCTGCTCCAGCTTTCGTCACCGTTTCTGCTCCCGATGCCAATCGCTCTGTAATTTCTGCTGCCGTTCCTCCTACCGATCGTGCTCAAATTCCTGCTGCTGTTCCAGCTACTTCTCCTGCTGCGGGTACTGCTACCGATCGAGCTCCCGTTCCTGCAGCTGCTCTAGCTACTTCTTCTACGTTTACTGCTGCCAATCTGGCTTCCGATCCTTCTGCCATTTCTGCTGTCGCTTCAGCTACCGTTACAATTGCTAACTCCTGCATGGGACTTGGAATGCGGGCTCCCATTCCTGCTGCTGCTTTAGCTACTTCTCCTGCAACATTCACTGCTGTCAATCCGGCTGTCAATCTATCTGCAATTTCTGATGAAGTTCGTCCCGCATCTTCTGCTGACGCTCCGGCTGCCGTTACATTTGCTAATGCTTTTATGGGGCTTACTGCGGTTCCACCTAAGAACCACTTACCTCGCAAATCCATATTTGTTTCGCGACTCATAGGATCGGCTACGGATGCCCTGGTCAGACATTATATATGTTCTAGCTTTAATATTTCTAACCATGATGTAGTTGAGGTTAGAAAATTTAATTTAAGGTAAGGTAGTAAAATTTCCAAATTCAAAATTACGTTGCCTGACTCATTTATCGACAGAGCGCTTGCCCCATCCTTCTGGCCTGAATCGCCTTCATCTGTCCCTGTTCCAAAAAACTAATACCGTTCTCTATTTGCTTCCAAAATGTCAATAGCCTGCGTGGTAAGCTCAGCTTATATAGCAGAAGCGCAACTTTTAAAAATGATGCTATTGCTTTTTGTGAGACATCACTATATCCTGACATTAACAATTCTGAAATCCTGACAGATAATTATTTTGTTTATAGATGTGACCGTCCTGGTCGTCGTGGTGGAGGAGTTCTAATGGCTGTAAACGCGGTGTGGGCATCCCAAGTGATTCCTTGAGTCTCTTCGCCCAACATTGAATTTGTTGCAGTTAAAATCCGCTTATAATCCTACTTATATAAATCATGCTAATCAAATTCAGCGAATGGCTGCTCTAATAGGTGACCGTGACCGTATAATTGTTGTTGGCGACTTTAATATTCCGCATATTTCCTGGTCATCAAGTGATAACTCAAATGAGCTCTTCCCATCTGCTCAAAACGACTTTGTTGATTTAATGGCAGGGCTCTCTCTCGGCCGAATTGACTGTATTCCGAACGGTATGCATAGGCATCTTGATCTAGTGTATACCAACGATGTTCCCAGCTCTGTGGTATCTAGAGCGACACCGCTTTCTATTCCTGAGGATGCTCTCCATCCTACTGTTCAAATTGAAATTGAATTTGATTCGTCCAGCATCCCAATTCCGAATATGCAAAGTACAAACACTTTTCGCTTTCGCAAGGCGGATTGGTCTTCCATCAATGATGCGCTTCTTAATATTGATTGGTCCTTCCTTGAATCTTTTCATGATATGGAGGATGCTACCAATTCTTTTTATCTAACCTTGACTACTGTTTTCAATGAATTCGTCCCATTATATGCCCCTTCCCCATGATATGCCCTACCCTGGTTTACAAGGGAATTTTCCAATCTTAAAAACATCGAGAGTCGTTTGTACAAAAAATTCAAGAGATCTGGTTCCCAAATAGATTACTCTAAATACTCAGATGCTCATTCCAAATACATGAGTCTCAATTCCGAGTGCTACTAGGATTATTTGGTTAACTGCTTATTAAGATTTCAGCAAGACCCTAAAAACTTTTATAGGTTTGTCAATTCAAAACGCAAGTCTTCTCGTTTTCCTCCTGCACTTTCCTTGGACAACACTACTGCTGACAACGATATGGATATTGCCAACTTGTTCGCATCATTTTTCAGCGTTGTTATTCCCCCTCCTCTCTTGATCTTGGGCGGCCGTATCCGTATCCGATTGCACAATCCAGCTGCATTTTTTCTCCGGTTTTAGACTCCGAGAGTCTATTATCTAGTCTAAGATCTGTGGAATCATCCGTCAATCCCGGTCCTGACAATGTTCCAAGCTGTGTGCTTAAATATTGTGCTGACTCTCTGTGCTTGCCCCTTCTAAAACTCTTTAGCCTCTCTCTTGATCTTGGTGATTTCCCTAACTACTGGAAGGAGTCATAGATTATTCCTATTCACAAAAAAGGACCAAAGTCAGTAGTATCAAACTACAGAGGCATTTCCAAGCTCTCGGCAATTCCAAAACTTTTCGAATCAATCATCACTTCTCAATTACAGCATTTCTGTCGCTCTTTAATATCTCCATCACAACACGGATTTATGAAAAAGCGGTCGGTCAACACCAACTTGAGAGAGTTTACATCTCTTGTTAATATGGGGTTCGTAAACAAGCAGCAAACGGATGTGATATATACAGATTTCAGCAAAGCTTTCGATTCCGTTAATTTTTTTCTTTTGTCTTTTTCCTAAGCTTCCTAATTGGATCGTGGCTTATTTGCGTAATCGGTCTCAGAGAGTTAGCTTCAATTCGCTATTTTCTGTATCCATTCGTGTATCCTTTGGTGTTCCCCAAGGCAGTCATCTAGGACCTTTTCTTTTTAACTTATTTGTAAACGATATTCCGTCCGCATTATCTTACTCTCAGGTGCTAATGTATGCGGATGATCTTAAGCTTTGGCTGTCTTACGACGATCCAGTATCACCTCTTCTCCTACAAAGGGACTTAAACTCTCACAATAATTGGTGCATGATTAACAGTCTGCCACTCAACAATGAGAAATGCAAATATTTATCTTTTCATCGCAATACGCCTTATCTCTATGACTACATGATTGAGGATAAGTCACTTCAGCGCATCTATAAAGTCGACGACTTGGGAATACAATTCGTGCCCAAGTTATGTTTCAGTGGTCATATATCGGTTATTACTAATAAAGCTATGGGAGTTCTTGGCTTCATCAAAAGATGGTCTAAGGAATTAAATTACCCTTATGTCACCTAAGAACTATACGTTTCTCTGGTCATACCTATTCTTGAGTATGTCTCATGTGTCTGGTCTCCACACTACCAAAAATATCAGGATCAACTCGAATCTGTACAAAAACAGTTCTTACTTTTCGCCCTGCGTGGCTTAAATTGGAATCCCAATAGGCATCTACCACCATACGAGCACAGACTACGCTTATTGGACCTTCCATCATTGAATAATCGAACTATGCTCATCATGAACCCTTTCGTAATCTCTGTCTTAATTACAACAAGTACTATCATCAGTTCTCAGTAAACTCCCCATTGTTGGATGTAAGGAATAGTCTATGGTCTAATCTAAATCTATAATTGTAAATAGTTTGACTGAACTTTGTTAAACTTTAAACAACAACAATAAATATCATCAGAGTGGTGAAGTACCTCGTCCTCATCCTTGTCGATGGCCTCAGTTGTCCCAATTAGCTTAAGGTAACTAGGAAGGACCGTATAATCGACGCAGCATTTCGCATGTCAACGTATATTTTTAATTTAATTTCTTAATTTTAGTTTCACTCATATCCAATATCTTATACATAATATTGAGTTGAGCGTGCTTACGCCCATAAGATTTCTGAGTTTTGATTTTACAATATTAACCCGACTACAGACACGTTAAAATTCATCGTTGGACCACGGTGACAAGAACAACATCTGAATCGCAATCGAGGCGAACTCAAAAAGTATTTGATTACCTTTAGAGCTTTGGAATCGATTACGTTACTCCCAAACTTTAGTTTCATCGTCGTTCTTCCATTTTACTAAATGTATATCATTACATTGACCCTCAATTTTCCAATATCTTCTGCGAAAAATACTTCCGAAATGGTAACAATGCTTTGTTTTTTGGTCGTAGAATGTTGTCAACCGAAAATATGTCAATTTGTTGAAGAATGCTAAGATTGTCAGGTACGTCTGCTCTCCTGTCCCTTTTTCCCTTTATCCTTCTCTGATCACACTGATCTGCCCACCGTACCGATCATTCCTATCGAAACGCCTTCCCTTTCTTGTACCCTCCTCCATTACCCTCGTTCCCACCATTCTTCTAGCTTTTGTTGCCGCCCCTGTCATGACGCCCACCCGCCATGCTCATCCTGAACCTCTGATCGTCTGTCAATAATATTGTTGGCCTCCTACGCAACTCAATTGTACATTTTTAAACTCTGTACCAAAGGTACACAGAGTATATTAAGTTTGTGCAAAAGTTTGTAACAGCCAGAAGGAATCATCTCCGACCCTATAAAGTATATATATTCTTGATCAGAATCAACAGCCGAGTCAATATAGCCATGTCCGTCTGTCTGTATGAACGCACAGATCTCAGAGATGGTAAGAGATGGAGGTTTGACATGTATGGGGCATTATTTATCGATTTGCTGAAGGAATGATAAAGATCGGATGAACGATACACAAGTTATGAGCAAAAAAAAGATAACCGACCCGCCCCCACCACCACTTATCCAACCACCACTGTATTCAAAGAAACACACTCTCTCTAACTAAAATTGGCTCAAAATTGGCCAAGCTTCTCTCAATCTCTTGGCATGTGTGCTTATATTTTTTCGGAACCGGCCGGTTCGGATGACTATAGCATAAAACTCCCTCGGGAAGGAGTTTTCTATGCTTTTACATAATGACACCAAGCTTGATGAAAATCGGAAAACTATATACTGGCTGGCATACAAAAGGTAGGACTGAAAAAAGTTTTGGTGAGAAAAACTTTTTAGTTTTCAATGCTATCGCTCCCAAACTTGTTACTGTTTCATATTATATGCTTCCATACAATTCTACATAGTTTTATCCAAATCGGATGATATAGATATATATATATTGCATATAGCTGCCATAAGAACGATCGGTCGCAAAAGTAGTTCTAGTGAGAAGTCCTTTTTCAATGCCAACGTCTCCAAACCTCGTATTTACAACTTATCGATGCCTTTTTACAGTTTTACAAAGTTGGATGAAATCAGACTATATAGAATAGCTGCCAGAAAAAAGATAGGTCCGAAAAAAAAGTCTTAGTAAGAAAACTTTTTTGTTTTAATGCTTTAGCCTCCAAACTTAATATTTATTAATATTATATGCTTCCACAAAATGCTGCTAAGTTTTATCGAAATCGGATGACTATAGCATATAGGTGCCATAGGAACGATTGGTCTAAAAAGTAGTTCTTGTGAGAAAAATATTTTTGTTTTCAATGGTAGCGTCTTTATACCTTCCAGCTATGAATATTATCTGTTTCCACACAGTTTTGCCGAGTTTGATCACTTGATTTCTTTTGTGAATTGGCACTGGTTGCACGTTTCCTCCTGCAACACAGCGACCATGCAAATCTTTGTGAAAACTCTTACGGGCAAGACCATAACCTTGGAGGTGGAGCCTTCTGATACCATCGAGAATGTCAAGGCCAAAATCCAGGATAAGGAGGGCATTCCCCCAGATCAGCAGCGTCTGGTCTTTGCCGGCAAACAGCTGGAGGATGGTCGCACTCTGTCCGACTACAACATTCAGAAGGAGTCCACTCTGCATTTGGTGCTCCCCGCAGCGTATTCTGGCCCAGAAGTACAACTGCGATAAGATGATCTGCCGCAAGTGCTATGCTCGTCTGCATCCACGTGCCACCAACTGTCGCAAGAAGAAGTGCGGACACACCAACAACTTGCGTCCCAAGAAGAAGTTGAAGTAGACGACGACGATACAAAGGATACCACGGATGCAGTTTGCTGCTCCTCTACTGAATAAAATGCTTAAACTGTTTAAGTGAAGTATTGAATGTTCATTCTGTAAAAAAAAAAAAAAAAAGATCGGATAAATATATCGTATAGCTGCCATATAACAAGCTGGCAAATGGTGTGGCAGCCCTGGCCACCTCTGGTCACACAATTTACCGAGCACCATCCCTGACACGATAGCAGAACGACAACACGCGCCATCCCTGGCGCTCAGTTTCTGGCTTGGCGTCGGCCACAGGCGGCACGCGCCTGCATCGCTCCGTTCGACTTGACGATAATTGTTAGCTTATGTGATATTCAATAAAGTTAGTTACTTATCAAACCTTGTAGCTAAAATGGTCCAAGTAGTGGAGCCATCTATCGCTGAGTTTTGGAAATAGCTCAGCTAACAATGTTCAACGCTAAAATAAAATTATAGAATAAAAATCATTCAAAACCTTTATTAATATAAATTAATATAAATAAAATAAATGCAATTGTATATAAACATCGGCCGAGCCGAACTTAGCTTTCCTGTACATTTTTTTGTGCTCCGTTTGTGGCCCACGTTATGTTTGTGTCGTGTCGCAGGCCTCCACCCACCCCCAGAGGCCACCCTGGGATGTTACCTGTATCCAGTCCCTGTGTGTGTGAACATAACAATTGGCGCCCAACGGATGTGTGCAAAAAGGACCGACTTAGCTTTCCATACTATACAGTTTTTTTTTTAAATTTAATTACTGGTGTTTTTCTGCTAGAAAAAATGAAGGCAGGTGTTCTAGTGCTCCATGGTATGGTGCTAAACCATTAGGGGATGAGCTAGACAATTTCTAGGACCACCTTTTCGGAAAAAAAAAGAAAATATTTAGCGTTTTCCAGAAACATTTTATTTTTTATTCAATTTTTTTCTGACCAGAGGCCACCGTAGCCGCTGCGACGCGTTTAGTGCTGAAGCCGTGCTACACCGTGGCGCCACTGGGTCTCTGGGCTATGAAAGAAGGGCACCACAACGAGTCAGCTACTCAAAGAAACGGTGATCTGTTTTGGAATGAGGCGACATCCAGCTGGGGCCCAGAATGGCTTTGACTTGGGCGGATTGGGGCGTACAGGTCTTTTTAGTGGACATTAATAGGGATGTATAAAATGAAATACAAGACGAAGTAGCATCAGAAATAAAAGAAAAAGTAAGTAAAGAAGTGGTCGGTCGTGGCGTACCAGTGGTATGTGTGGCTGCTGGTGCGGGAGGTTGTGGGTTCGATCCCGCCTCGGACCATCTAATAGAAAAAAAAAAGTTTTTTCTTTCCTTAGAAAAAAGCTTTACACACCCGATCACCTTCACCAGCTACTGGCGCCAGCTGTGAAGTACTCGCCCTAAAAAGCAGGAGTTCTCTAACAGTTGCCGTGTTCGGATTCGGCGTTAAACTGTAAACGCCAAGAGATTGAGGGAAGCTGCCCTCCTGGAGGTGCTGTTTGAGCCAATTTTACTTTACTAAGTAAAGACTTGGCGAGCTCACTATCGTCGGCAGCATACCCACCCGAATCAGCATGACGAAAAAATCAAGAGAAAAAATTATTAATTTTGAATTAATAAAATTAAGTCCAAGTTTTTGTTTAAGCTAACTAAGCCAGCCGATTGTAATTTAATACAAATCAGATTCAGAATAAAAACTGTAAAAATTTCAGACTGAGATTTTCTGTTATGAAAGTTCAGCATGAAACTATGCTATGGGTTATGAGGTATGTTTTTACAATTTGTTTGTTTTTGGCTTGTTGCTATGTGCTGAAAAATCTTTTCAGTGACATTTCTAGCGTTGCCGCCTTGGGCGTGATACACAGAGGTATTTCTGTTTTTTTTTTTTTAATAGGGAAATCGTACAGATTATTATTACAAACATTAATGAAGTGCCTTCCATTTTATATACTTATAATGGGGTTTTGCGACCTGTTTTTGATTTAATCAAAGTTTTAGTTTGTGCTGGCTTAAAAAGGTCAGGATTGATTATAATTTAATACAAATCAATACCATTTTAAACAGAGATAGCTCACAACATTTCGGATTAGCAATTGGTAAGTCTGAACTGGCTGTTCGGAATTAGCCACAATTCACTCATCAGCAGACGTTGTTGCGTTTCACACTTCAAGCCCTAGTCAAACTCTCTATTTAAACGGTCGACTGGCCGAATAAAGACTTGAGAATTATACTTATTCAAATTTCAGCCTGAGATTTTCTATTTACGAAAGTTCAGCCTGAAATTATGCTATGGGTTTTGAGGTATATTTTTCCAATTTGTCCAATTTGAGTTTGAGCCAGCACAAACAAAAACTTTGACTAAATCAAAAACAGGTCGCAAAAACCCATTATAAGTATTAATAAAATTAAATAATTACTATATTACTATGATTACATATATACCAGTATAAATATATGAAAAAGTAAAAATAAAAAGTATGAAAAAAAAAATCGATTAAACGACTAAACGAAAAAGTTTCGTGTGGCCGTCTACTAGAAAGGCTAAGGAATGCGGAATGGATTCGAAAAAAGCTGCCTAGTGGATTGTGTGTACATCCGTACCTTAGTGGGCGAAATGCTAAAACGGATACATACGGACCACCGCGCCGAGTGCCGAAATAACAAGCTAGTTTTAAGAACAAATATACGAAAAAATCAAGAAAACAAGAAAGAGAAAAGAAAGTTATACAGAGTTAAGTCAAACAAAAAACACTTGTGCTAAAATCACATTAATCACATAGCGCACCAGGGAAAAGTAAAAGTTATAAATTAAAGACAAAATACTAATTATGTTTTCATTTCAGAATCCAGTAAGAATTCGAGCCGGCTCGACACCGAGACACACACAAGGATCACAGAGGTACAAAAGGGTGAGTGAAACGATTTTTTTTCTTACATTTCCCGCTAGTTGCACTTCAAAAAAAAAATGAAAAAAAAGAGAAACTAACAAAAATACTTAAAGACAACGTCTACTATCTTCTTGCGAGTAACGAGGAACAGAACTCTTGTAGTAGCTAAATGCACTTCGGAGGTAGACTCATAAAAAAAAAAGGGGGAAAAATGGAGGAAATGAAGGAGTCCTAGATGCCACAATCGCGTCACTGTCTACTCAAATGGTAGCAATGAAAGACGAGATTAGGAAGATTGATCACATCAATGTTTTTACATTGGAGAAAAAACTATACCCGAGCTGCATTGACAAATTTTCGCTCCCAAATTTCGCTAAACATTTCACTTTAAGGCCTGTTCTGAGAAGCGCGGAAAATAAATTTTTATGACGCACTCCATATAAAAAAAAACGGTGGCAGAAACTTTCCGCTGCGAAATTTTGTTTCTGTATTCTGAGACGCGCTAAATAAATAGACAATTGGCCTATCGATAGTTGACGTATCGATAGCGGTGTGGGTCGTGAGTGGATTGAATGAACAGCTGATGCCATGGCGGAAATATAAGCAGCTCATTTTTTTGACGTCAAAATCGACAACGCACGGGAAACATGAACCCAAAAGAAAACGCACCGAGAGATTCAATCGCGAGGAAACTATTAGCTAAGGGCCACAAATCAGCCCAAGAAAGTTACGAAATCAGCACTGGAGTGCCATACCCCTAAAATCGTCTCCTATGCCAACGGACGCAAGCGTCCGCACTCGGTGGATGCCAAACAAACAGGTGGTGACATCCCAGCCCGGTCATCAAGTTTACCACCACTGCGGACCAGCTAAAAATAGAGTTGGATAGCGATGCGACTGCTGTGGGCAGCATTGCCAGCTCCAACGGTGTGGGCGTGGCTGTCAAACGTGAACGCCAGGAGGAGGATTTTGATTTTACGGCAAATAAAACAATAATTTTGTATGAAAACTAAAAATATATTTTCCAATATTTAGCATTGCGTTTCACTTGAGAGCCAAAATAATGGCACAGCCCAAATCCATGATTTGTAGATACTCCGAGCCGCCGTCCTGGAGACGATAGCAGCATTCCTACAAAGAAATGCATATTCAACCAACTTTGAATCAAGCTTTAAAAGTGCTACTACACTAAGCACTATGAACTCCACAAACTGCTTCAGCTGACCCACACTGTGTGCCGATTAGTCAATCTCTTGTACAAACTTCTCCAAACGATTACAGTTGCCCGAACGGCAGGCTTCCAAATAATTCTTCAAGTAGTAGTCCGGGATTATGCCCGACATCTCAAACAGATCAGCCTTGTCGACGACATGCTCGACCCCATTCAGACGATGGCAGGACGCATATCATCTCCCAACATCCGTTAAATAGACTTGTAGGTCTCCTCCTCGATCTGCACCTACTCCAAGTGTGTCTCAAACGGGCAATAATTTGATCCTCGCCCAACGCCTTGAACCGGAATTTGATGCCGCTACCTCCATCAACATACATATCTGTGTTCCTGTTGCGCAGCTTAATTAAACTATTTTTGAAAAAAAAAACACTTTCAACTTTTGTTTGTAAACAAAACAAAACAGCTGACTACCAGTGTGGCCGTTTCTGTATTTGGTCTCTTTGACTTATATATGGGCTCACTAATAATTTATGTGGATGCTAAATTTATTATGTGCAATTTAGCGAGCTAAATTTTCCGCGCTTCTCAGAACAGTCCTTTACAATCAAAGTCCGCAGTTCACCTTCGTGAAACGTTGTTAGAGGCCCTTCACTATTTCACAGCGCTTAGATTGATAGTGTCCGACAATGTGAGAGGTCTTTTATGTCCAACAGTCCTAAATTACTTGCGAACTCTGGAAATTGAGCTGAACCATACTCCAACCCAGAAAAGCGAAGTTAACGGTCAGATAGAAAAGTTTCATTCAACTTTTATGGAAATATATCGATGCTTGAAAAACGACTACCCGAGTTTCAAGAGCACCGAATTGGTACCGATCGTCGTAGACAGGTATAACAATTCTGTCCAATCAGTGAGAAATAAAAAACCCGTCGACATTTTTCCCATATGAAAACGTCGTGGAGGCAGTTGAATTCTCCAAGCCGACAATATTAACAAACGGAACGGCACTTTTGTAGATCATAGCAATGTCCAAGGTAATAGACAGGAAATACCGACTGATGTGGATCTACCCAACGATATCTGACGGCAAACAAGTCGTGTTGAAGTACAGGAAACTGGCCATGGACAAATTGGAGACATACGCCGTTCTTGGAAATTGTTAGTCCATTGGAAATACAACAGTTTACCAAGAGAAGGACTTACATAAGCTAGAGGAGGATAGTTGCATTCCTAAACTGTTAAAAGGGGGGCAGGCAGCATGCGATTATCTAAGAACCACCCAAGAAGTAGTGGAACTCATCGAAGTTGGCACCATTTTTCTGACAAATTTCAACGGAATAGTATCCATTCCTGCTAGGAATCAACACTTGGAGGGCTCATACATTGTCCAGTTCGACAACGAAACGGTCACGATCGGCGACCGAAACTACAGCAGCTACTCATCAACACACCTGATGGTCATGCCGGCCGTTTTAGCCCATATTACGACCTCGGGTTATGAATTGTCTCTAAAATATGTTCACAATTTCAGCATGGAGAATCTCCAAAAATTGTCCGTCTTCTCAAATGCAATTTTAATCTCTTTCTCCGCAGAAATAGTCATAGCCATACTCATCATGGCAGCAATGTATTTCGTCTGGAAGAAAATAACGTCGACCACTCTCACTCGTCATGCACCCCCCACCCCTCGACCAACCTTAATGAAACTGCAGCGCTATCGTCCGATTACAACAACAAAGTTGTGGACCAAATACAACCGCCGCTGGCGGTTTCACAATATCCTCTGCACTCTGCCGGCACCGAAATATGCTGACGCCGCGGGATTCTTGCTCCTCTGCAGACACCGAAATATGCCGACGACGCGGGACTCTTGGGCAGCGGCTTGGTCAATCGACCACTTGTAGAACAAGTTAGATTTAATTCCTTTAGTACCCCCAGCTCGAATGCACACAACTTGTCTTATTAATAAAGTAATTTGTATCGTTGTATTAATGGCAATTAATGGAAATATAATGGAAATCATCATAGCCAGGTAATATCAAAGGGTTATTCCCTCACTGGCCATGTCCGGCCATAACATATAATTTTTATATTTCTAATAATACACTTTTTTTTCCAACCTGGCTCATTTATTTCCCTTTTTCTTTTGAATGAATGCCTTACACCTTTATTATTAACAGGGCTGCAAACCGGTTTTGAAACGAACCGGTTCGAACCCAGAATTCCGTCTTTTTATACTCTGTACCAAAGGTTTCATTTCCGACCCTATAAAGTATATATATTCTTGATCAGCATTAACAGCCGAGTCGATATAGCCATGTCCGTCTGTCTGTCTGTCCGTCAGTCTGTATGAACGCACAGATCTCAGAGATGGTAAGAGATGGAGGTTTGACATGTATGGGACATATATTTCTTATACTTGCAGGCAAATCAAGTATATTTTCAATTTTTGGTAAACCCCCTCCCGCCACCGCAATTTAAAAAATGTCTATCTTCCACAGTTTCGTAGATAGAGGTTTCGTACCTTCTAGTAAACAATATTATTTATCGATTTGCTGCAGGAATGATAAAGATCGGATGAACTATACTCAAGATATGCGCAAAAAACGGCCAGTTAACACCACCCCACGACGCCAAACCATAACAACAGCATCTTACGCAGCAGCATCTTTCTGACCAAAACCGCCGACGAGGTCAGACGTGTTTTTCTTGAGCTCCGTTTAAAAACGTTATAAAATTGTTTAAATCGGATATTTTAACAAACACCTTCGAACCGCGACAAAAGACGTTAATGGACATTCATAGGCACTCGTGCTTATGTTGTCCAATAATATCTAATTTGTTATAAATATATACAAATACACCAAATCCAACTGGAAAAAATACTAACACCATGAGTCAGAGAGAACTCACTGCTCAAATGCAACAACAGCAAAGCGATCGTCGGCTTTCTATACAGCGCAACAATGCTTACAATGCAGTAGTCTCCCCCGACCCCGCCAGCACGCTTAAACCAACAAGTGATGTGAACGTAAGCTCTTTTTCAACCGCTCCGACATGGAGTGCCCAATGCCCCTCCCCTCTGCCCACGATGAGTACGGTAACGCCTACTACAGCACAATCAACATTAACAAGCACAACAACAACAAGTGTTCAAAATAAATCGAACACCACCAACCATCTTCCAATAATGTTAACGCAGCACGCACTCCCACCAACACACACACAAGGAAGTACAACACCAACCACCCGCTCATACGTGCAGAGTGGCATCGATCGGTATGTACAAATAAACAAACAAAAACTAAGCCCGCAAAACAAAACAAGCGGCAACACTCCAAAACAAAACAAGTGATTTACCTGTGGACAAAGATCCGCTTACTGGAAATGGGTTCCAAATTCTTGGCAACCAGCTTAACGCAGAGTGCGATGAAAAGGCTCCAAATGCCGCAAAACCAAGGCCTACACCAATCTACATAAGAGATAACAACTGCGCGACCCTAGTTACAAAGCTTATCCCACTAATAGGCAACAACAACTTTTATGTGACAGCAGTCAGCAAAGGCAAAATACGCGAAACGAAGCTCCAAGTCAACACCGAGGAAAACTATCGCACTGTCGACAAATACTTAAGAACTGAAAACAAAAACTATTACACCTACCAACTAAAAAGCTGCAAATGCCTACAAGTGGTAATCAAAGGCATTGAATCAAGTGTGCCATCAACGGAAGTCAGCACTGCTTTAGAAGAAAAGGGATTTAAGATCAAGTCCGTAATAAACCTTATGAACAGAGACAAAATACCCCAGCCACTATTTAAAGTTGAGCTAAGTCCGGAAAACACAGCTCCCAACAAAAATGTTGTGCACCCAATTTACAACCTACAGTTCTTGTTGCACCGCAGAATAACTGTAGAGGAGCCCCACAAACGTACAAATCCAGCAAAGCCTACTGCGCTCTACGACCTGTTTGTATAGCATGCGGAGAGCTGCACAACGCTGTCACATGTCCTGCGAGCAAGGAGGACCCTTCTGTTAAAAAATGCAGTAACTGTGGAGGCAACCACACTGCAAATTACAGAGGTTGCCTAGTCTACAAAGATCTGAAGAGCAGGATTAATACGCGCACTGAATTTGCACGTTCCAATGGAAACCTTAATCAGTTTACACCCTCGCAATCGACTCCTGGAGATTTCTTTACCAAAGCTGCTAGATCGTCGTTTGTCCCATCGAGTACTACCCAAGTCGTTTCTTTTGCAATTGCATTGAAACTAGGAATGGATAGACCCACATCCCCAGCTACAGTCTCACACGATACACGAACTGATCCGGCTCTGCCAACAATTAATAAACAAGCGGAACTACCATCAAACTATAGTAGCTTAGAAACCATGTTTTTATCGTTGCAGCAAACACTGAAGGAATTCATTGGATTTATGCAAAACGCAATGCAAGAACAAATGAGGAATCAAGGCATTCTCATTCAAATGCTCGCCTCGCAACAACCCAAATAATGGCTCTCCCAAGAGTTTCACTCTGGAATGCAAATGGCATTCCTCGCAACAAAGTGGAGTTATTAAAATTTCTCCAAGACAATGAAATCGACATAATGCTTCTTGCGGAAACTCATCTGACGGACAGATATAACTTTCAATTACCGGGGTATGCATTTTATGGCACAAATCACCCAGATGGTAAAGCCCATGGCGGAACTGGCGTCCTAGTCAGAAACCGCATTAAGCATTACCCACTATCGGGATTTTCGGAAAACTACCTACAAGCCACATCAATATGTGTAGAATCCAAAAGAGGCAATATCACCTTGTCGGCGGTTTATTGTCCGCCACGCTTCGCCATATCAGAAAATCAGTTTCTAGATTTCTTTAATACATTAGGTCAGCGCTTTTTAGCCGCGGGTGACTATAACTCGAAACATCCGCACTGGGGCTCTAGACTGACTAATCCAAAAGGGAAGCAACTGTATAGCGTACTTATACGCGCATCAAACAAACTCGACTATGTATCTCCGGGTAGGCCTACATATTGGCCAGCAGATCCCAAGAAAATACCCGACCTTATAGACTTTGCCATAACAAGAAAAGTTCCACAAAATTTGGTAACTGCAGAAGCACTCGCAGATTTGTCGTCAGACCATTCTCCGATCATTTTTACCCTTCTGGAGTGTCCTCAGATCAGAGAGTATCCTCGGAGACTGACATCACATAAGACAAACTGGCTCAAATACAAAAAATATATAAGCAGTCACATTGAACTGAGCCCAACCATAAACAGCGAAGAAGACATTGAAAATTCAGTCCGAGCCCTGAGCTCAATCATTACTGCTGCAGCTCATCACTCGAGCCCACTAACAGCATCAACAACAACAACACCTAAGCAGGATCGTAGATTAACGAACTGCTTTATAGACCGGCTGGTCGCTGAAAAGCGGCGTGCAAGAAGAGAATGGCAGAGCAATCGGTCGCCTGCTGCAAGGACTCGCCTGAGACATGCAGAACGCGTACTTCACAAAGCACTCGAAGCTGAGGAGCAGCTAGCCCATAGCCGTTACATCGAAAAACTATCGCCTACAAGCACCAAATTCCCCCTATGGAGAGCACACGCAAGCATAAAGCCACCTGCAAAGGTAGATACGCCTTTGAGGGATCAGAGGGGAAAATGGGCCCGCAGCGACGAAGAAAAGGCAAATGTCTTTGCCCTTCACTTAAGAAATGTTTTGCAGCCGAATCCACCAACCAATGCATATGCACTGCCAATGATTACCACTGCCGCACAGACTTACCCAATCAAAGCTCATTCGCTTGAAAAAAAAAACGTTATAACAGAACTCAATCCCAAAAAAGCACCAGGGTATGATCTTATTACGCCTAAAATGATTATGGAACTTCCAAGTCCTGCCATTACATATATCTCGAGAATCTTCAATGCCGTACTGCGATGTGGATACTTTCCAATTCAGTGGAAGAAATCGACAATCATAATGATTCAGAAACCAGGAAAGGATAAAACACAAGCGTCATCATATAGACCCATTAGCCTGCTACCTTGCTTATCAAAAGTATTTGAGAAGATATTACTTCGCAAAATTGATACCCATGCACAAAATATAATTCCTTCCCATCAATTTGGGTTCCGAGCAAAACACGGGACCATTGAGCAAGTCAACCGTTTAACTTCAGATATTCGGACTGCGTATGAGCACCACGAATACTGCTCTGCCAATTTCCTAGTTGTTGCCCAAGCGTTTGACCGCGTTTGCTTGGACGGGCTTATATATAAAATTAGGACACTGCTTCCTCCAAATACACACAAACTCTTAGAATGTTATGTTAGCAACAGAGTTTTTTCTGTTCGTCAAAATGAGTACACAACGGAAGAGTTCACCATTGGAGCCGGAGTGCCACAGGGTAGCGTTCTCGGTCCTTTTCTGTATGTATTGTACACTGCCGACATCTCAACAGACCCCAGACTAACAATATCCACTTTTGCGGATGACACGGCAATTCTAAGCAGATCACGATGTCCAATTACCGCATCAAGACTTTTGGCAAGCCACCTAGCACACGTGGAGGAGTGGCTGGCCAACTGGCGCATAAAAATTAACGAGCAAAAGTGTAAACACGTGACGTTCACACTCAACAGAAGCACCTGTCCCCAGATATCCCTAAACGCGACTATGATACCACAATGAAACGATTTACCTTGGTGTTCAACTCGACAGAAGGCTCACTTGGCGCGAACACATAGACTCGAAAAAACTTCAAATAAGGCTAAAGGCCAACAGCCTTCACTGGCTAATTAACTCCCGTTCCCCTCCAGTTTCCAGTTTTAGAATATAAAGTCTTACTGTACAAAAGCATAATAAAGCCTGTCTGGACTTATGGCTCAGAGCTATGGGGAAATGCCTGTGCGAGCAGTGTGGACATCATTCAAAGATCACAATCAAGAATTCTTAGAACACTCACTGGAGCGCCATGCTACATTCGCAACGAGTGTATCCACAACGACCTGAGGATCCCATTGGTCGAAACTGAAATACAGCAACTAAAGCGCAAATATTCTGAAAAGCTTCTAGCCCACCCTAATAAACTTGCACAATCTCTCACCCTGCAAGCAACGCATTCTCGCCTCCGAAGAAAATACCTACCAACCCAGCGACTGAATTAAAGTGCCGCAGAACATAAACTGGCTCCAATAGGGGATGGTTGTACAATAGTTTCTAGATTAAGATTTGAAAAATTATTGTTAGTCTCATTAAGAGAAGATTCAATAAATACTAAAAATGCTAAAAAAAAAAGGATGAAGGAAATCATCGTGTTTCCGCTACTCCTGTAGGCAAGCTTGAGCTCCTCTTGAGCTCCTATAAAAATTTACGTCCGTCTGCTTGCCGGTTGAATAGAAGAAGAGATTTATTTTACACGCCAACCTCATGGCTTTTCTTACATAAAACTATCGATGATCGATAGCACATTAATCGATAGTACAATATTCATGTTAATTCAATTGCCTTAGAACTAGTTCCTTAGGGCTTCAAATAAGTTCAGTTACTTCAAATTAATTATAATATACTTTGGGCGCAAACATACTCCCCGCCTTGGAAGCTCCTTCCAAAATAACCCTATCATTCGTCCAAGGGAAGTGGGCTGAGCTTGTGGACGTTCCTCTTAAAGAATCCAGTTTTCGTCTTGAGTGTAACTACTCGAACGACGCCATCAGCATCAACACGCCATCATCAAACGGTTCAGGCAAGGCATTGAGTGGTCGGCCAACAATGAAATGACCAGGTGTCAAGGCCTCGAAATCGTTTGGATCCGACGACAATGGAAGCAGCGGTCTGGAATTCATCACTGCCTCAGCTTGAGCAATAGCAGTGGACAGTTCTTCATAGTTTAGCGCCGATCCATTCACGCAGCTGATTAACATCCTTTTAGCCACTTTGACCGCACTCTCCCAGAGTCCCCCAAAGTGGGGCGACCGCGGGGGTATGAAATGGAAATTCACTCCCTGAAGGCTACATTGATCCAAAATTTGGTTCCGGCTGCTCTCATTCCAGACGACGTCCGCTGTCTTCTGCAACTCTCGAGCGGCGCCCACAAAATTAGTGGCGTTGTCGCAGAAAATCTCAGCGCTGAGTCCACGTCTGGCAAAGAAGCGCTTTAGTGCGGCGATGAAGGCGTTTGTGCTTAAATCTGACACTAGCTCCAAGTGGCAAGCCTTGGTCGTAAAGCACACCATAACGCATAGATACACCTTCACTGGCCGCCGACCTCTGATGTTGAAGTGCATCCAAAGCGGACCGGCAAAATCAAGGCCCACTCTCTTAAATGGATGGACACCAGTTCGTACTCGACTCGCAGGCAACGGCCCCATGATTTGACTTGACATCCTTGGCCTATGTCTGAAGCAAGCAATACAACTCCGCACCGTTCTGCGAGCCAATTTTCTGCAGTTGATTACCCAGAACCTTTCCCTTACAATAGCACTCAACAGCAGTGCTCCGGCATGCATATTGGCTCGATGTGTGTATGCAAATATCGAATTTACTACTACATGATCATTTGGCATTAACATTGGATGCTTTATTTCAAACGGTACATCGGCCTTGGCAAGTCTACCTCCTACACGAACGATTGGTACCCCTTGTGTGTCATCTATAAACGGATTTAGCCCTTGCACCTTCGCAGACTTAATGACTTCTTCTCCCTTCAGTCAATAGATTTCCTCGTAAAATCTTACGTTTTGTATGTTAAAAACGATGTAATTCAAACCACCCTTCAACTCGGCTGCAGTCAGCGCAGTTTCTGCTTCAGAAGAGATTTTCAACTTTCGCACAGAACGACGCCAGCGATATATGTATCCGAAGACTCGTTGCAATTTTTGAAAATCATTCAGATATTTACAATCTGTTAATATATCCACCGTCGGTATGTTCTCGGTTGCAATCAAACTAAACTTGCCGTTTCGCTGTTCTGGTATAGTTTCTGAGCTGTGCCAGTGCTCTGTTGGCCAAGTCTCACTAGGCTCCTGCAAAAACTTTGGGCCTTCCCACCATAACGATGAATTTTTCAGGTCTGTGGTATGTAATCCACGGGAAACAATGTCCGCCGGATTAAGCTTTGATTCAACCTTAAACCAATCTCGCCTATTGCTTAACTCTTGTATCTGAGCGACTCGATTTGCAACGAAAGTTGTCCAGCGGCTAGCATGAGACGATAACCAATTTAGCACAATCGTAGAATCTGTGAAATATCGAACTCGCGAAACCGCTTGGTGAATACATGCGACTACCCTAGCCATAAGTTGAGCCAACAGAAAGGCCCCTTTCAGCTCTAGGCGCGGCAATGAAACAACCTTGACTGGCGCTACCTTAGACTTCGCTGTCACAAGTTGCACAAGGATTGCTCCAGTATTGTCCGTCACCCGAGCATATATCACGCACCCATATGCGCGGCAGGATGCATCCGAAAACCCACAAAGCTCAAGGCTCTCTATTTCATTGCACCGCGGAACTACCGACCGTGGAAGTGAGCACTCTTGAACAAGTTTCAACTCTTCTCTATATTTCTTCCACTGCATTTCAAAGCTCGAAGGTAGCTCAGCATCCCAATCCTGCTCAAGAAGCCATAACTCTTGCAGGAATATTTTTCGAAGGATCACAATTGGGCTTAGAAACCCAAGAGGATCAAACAACTGAGCTAACTCAGACAAAACTACCCGTTTTGTGATGCGATCCGACTGATTCTCGGAGTATGAGAACCTTAATAGATCCTCGCTGGCAGACCAACCAATTCCTAGGGTCTTTACAAATTCTGCAGTCTTTACTGCAAACGGCTCCTCCTCCTTGCACTCCCCTAAGGCAAGCTTGCAATTCGATCGCCATTTGTGGAGGTCAAACCTTCCCAATTGTAACAATTCTGTCACTTCGAGTTTTAACCTTTCTACTTGCTCCACGGAGTCAGCTCCACAAAGCATATCGTCCATGTAAAAATTTCTCCTTATCGCTTCCGATGCTAGCGGATATTCTTGTGCATACTTCTCGGCCAGATACAGTAAACAACGAACTGCCAGAAATGGAGCAGAGCTGGTACCGTAAGTCACAGTTTTTAAGCGCAGTACCTTTACGACTTCAGTACTATTCTGCCTCCATAGTATGCACTGTTAATTACAGTCGGCTTCACTAACCAAAATCTGTCTGAACATTTTTGATATATCGGCCGTTAAGGCGTATTTATAAAAGCGAAATCGAACTAGAATTTCAAACAGCTCAGGCTGTAACGTTGGTCCGACTAGCATGGCTTCATTTAGCGATACTCCATTGCTACTCTTGCACGAAGCGTCAAATACGACACGTAGCTGAGTAGTCAAGCTATCCGGTCGTATTACCGGATGGTGAGGCATAAAATATTTCACCTCATCTATCTGGGCAGGAGTCACTTCCTCTAAATGCCCTAGTCTTCTGTATTCTTCAATGAATTCAGCGTATTGCCCCTTTAGAGCCGGATTACGATTAAGCTTTCGCTCCAGATTATAAAATCTCTTGAGCGCTATATTATAAGACTCCCCTAAGTCCATTTTAGGTTTTCTTAATGGAAGGTTAACAATGAACCGGTTAGACGGCGTCTGCGTCACGGTTGAGACAAATTTCTCCTCGCATTGTTTTTCTTCTTCCGTAAAATTACAATCACGCTGCAAAACCTCTTCGCACTGCCAAAACTTTTGCACTAACCTGTGCAAGCCCTGATCATCGGTCGTAGGCTCCGGAATATTGTTGACGATTAAGGAAATGCCATTAGTCATTGTACATTCCCCAACTAAAATCCAACCTAACAAGGATTTCTGCAATAGTGGCCTATTTGACCCTAATTTGATCTGGCCAGCAACTATGAGTTTAAAGAAGAGAGTAACACCTAGCAACATATCGATCCTTTCGGCAGAATCGAATGCGGGGTCTGCAAGCTGTATTCTACTCGGCACATTTAATCCTATTGCAGATGCTGAGGTTGCGGGGCTGTACTGCGTAGTCTCTGGCAAAACCCCAAATTTATCCGTGGCCGTGAACTTAGTCACCCTTGATTTGAAGGTAGCTTCAACTTCACCAATCATTTCTGACCTTGCATTACCTATTCCCTTTAGAGAATAACGGCCAGGCTTAACCTGCAACTCCAATTGAGTCACCAACTGGGATGTGACGAAGTGCAGCTGGCTGCCGGAATCAAGAATACATCTACATGGATAGTACCTGCCATTTGAGCTCTTTACAAGAACTACCGCAGTGGCCAGAAAACTTGTAGACGTACTTGTCAACAAGGAACTCTGGAGAGAATTGCTAGTGGGGACTGAGATTGTCTGACTAGCCATGCTTGGCAAATCAACGGTTTCCCTATGCAACAGCTCATGATGAGGTTTGTTGCAAATACGACAACGTGGTACACTGCATTCCTTTGTTTGATGACGCTTGCTAAAGCATATCAGACATAAACTCAACTTCTTTACTTGCTCATACCTTTGTAATGGTGAAAGTTCATTAAATTTCGGGCAACCCTTCAAATAATGCTTTCCTGAACAACTGTAGCATCCATTGTTACCATGGCTTCCCACTGCTGCCGTCAAAACCGCTTAGGTTCCCCTTTAGGGTTCCCACGTGAACCAGTTGTCTTTCTGACATCTCGGTTGGCTAGGTTGATTCCTCTATGAATCAAAAACTGAGACAAAAGTTCCCATGAGGGCAACTTCAAGCAATCATACTCGGTGTCCCATTTCTCCAACGTCTCCTCGTCTAGTTTGCTGCGAATAAGATGGAACACAATCGCTCCTTGAACTTCCTTTACCTCACCCAACGACTGTAGGGCCATAAGCTGTGAATTAACAACATCTACTAGGGCTGTTAATGACTCTCCATCAGCTTGTTTCAGCTTTCGAATGCTAAACAGCTCGCACACATGTGCCTGGAAAATAATAGCCTTGTTTTCAAATCGATCTTTTAGCAATTTTAAGGCCTTTTTGTAATTCTCCGCAGATAATTCGAGACCTTCGATTGTACTTCGCGGAATTGGACCTAGACACGATTTTAAGTGTATGAATTTCGACAACTCATCAATGTCAGTATCAGATTCTATTAAAGTTTCAAATGTGTTATACCAACTCGTCCATTCCGTATATTTACCTGAGAATTCTGGTAACTTTAATACAGGCAACCTTGTTGTACGAGAACTACTAGAGCTATTCAACAACGTTGAGTTAGCAATTGAATTTGCTGTAGTTGAAGCTCGCCTTCCCTTTTGACTGCAGCAACTTAAGATTTTAGCCTTTACCTCACAGTACAAATCTTCCATAGATTGACGAACCTCGACCTCGACCTTGATCTCATTGCTGTGCTGTTCAATCTGGTTCTGAACGTTACAAAACTGCGCAAAATTCGCTTCTACTAAACTTAATCTTGCCTCTAGCTCTGCCGCAGTCATTGAAGCGCAGTTTTTCATCACATAGCCTTTGTTACGGGCTAAGGAAGTAATTAAGCTTTCTCGCGAAGAGTTAAACTCTGAGTCTTTAGATCCCTTTCTTGGTCCCATTTTAATTTTTTCGATTCTCAGTTTAATTAAATTTCCACCAATCGAGGCTTCCTTCCCGCCACGCTAATTCACTACTTTAAAAGAACAACAACAAATTTTCCCAGTGTAGGCGCTTACGTTAACTCCAGCAGCACGTAACAATTAATTAATGTTACGCTTTCTACCAACAAACACTATGCGTCCACGCAGCTCTCGAATATGCTGCAACAATTAGCTCACAATAATTTTTTCACAAAATGCGCCAAGAACGCGCTAGGGTTCAACCTAACCACAAATATTGTCCAAGTCAATTCAAAGTCTGTATGTACATATGTATGTATGTAAGCCACGGTTGCAATTAACACGTGTTTATGTATGAATATGTATGTGTGAACTAACCTATCTCACCTATTATTGCATACACATACAGCCTTCAGCCAAAGTACCGTTTTAATTGACCTGCCACAACTTATCTCCAAATGAGACTTCTTTGAGCACTTAGATCACACACATCGAGCTTGCAATAAACATGTCATGTAAGACGTACCAGTAACCAACCGCAGTCAATGACTCACAGGCCGAATCCAGAGCTGCTGCCGTCTTCAGTAGACGCAGCCTCCAGGTTGATCTTCTGCTCCAACAATTTTAGCTCCAATTCTGAGCTTCGAAGGGGTGAGCTACCAAATAGCGAGCTCCAGCCGGGTGAAGAACCTTCTCCAAAAGGTCCCTGGTCGGGCGCCAAATGTTTCCGCTACTCCTGTAGGCAAGCTTGAGCTCCTCTTGAGCTCCTATAAAAATTTACGTCCGTCTGCTTGCCGGTTGAATAGAAGAAGAGATTTATTTTACACGCCAACCTCATGGCTTTTCTTACATAAAACTATCGATGATCGATAGCACATTAATCGATAGTACAATATTCATGTTAATTCGATTGCCTTAGAACTAGTTCCTTAGGACTTCAAATAAGTTCAGTTACTTCAAATTAATTATAATATACTTTGGGCGCAAACACATCGCATACAATCTGCATTTTTTTGCCGTATGCATGGCCGCTTTGTAAACGGGGTGCGCGCATCCTGCATTACAAGTAATAAAACAAGTATGCCAGAGCCGAGCTGCCATCGGATTCCCTTTGCGAATGAGTATATTTTTTAAATTGTAATGCAGAATGTTCGCAGTCCGCTTACAACTCAACACACAATTTTGGAATCGTATACTCAGTCGTAAAGCACTTGTAATACGATTCAATTAACTTAAGATGGAAAAGTAAACTGATGGGTAATGTACTTGTTTTACGATGCAATTTACTATTGATAGAGAAGTACATGGGTTGTTAATGCACGTGCATTTCAGCCTATATGAGTGGGTAATGATGTAGTAATGCAGTGGTTTTTATACCCTGTTCCCATTAAAAATGGAAAAAGGGGATCATGAAGTTGTGCAAATGTATGTAACAGCCGACCCTATAAAGTATATATATTCTTGATCAGCATCAACAGTCGCGTCGACATAGCCATGTCCGTCTGTCTGTATGAACGCGTCGATCTCAGAGACTATAAGAGATAGAGAGTTTGAGTATGTGAGTGTGTTTGCATATGTGTCTCAATTGAACAGGGTATTTTGTAGTCGGGAAACTCGACTACAGCGCTCTAACTTTTTAGATTAGTTTATTTTAAATGATTTTATTTGTTATTCCTTGATAAATAAAATGTATGTTTTTACAAAGCTTTAAATTGTCCAGACTACAAATGGGAAATACGTTGTTATCAGGGGGCATGTTCTTTTTCGTCATCTTTTTAAGGATGGCCCATATATCAATTTGGCATTTTCAATTTTTGGTTGCCTCTGCATAATCGTGTTTTGAGCCTCCATCACTTTTGCCAATTGAGTTTTCAACTTTACGAGTTTGTTTAACAACTAAGCCAAATTCAAGTGACTCCTCGCCACGTACATGTGTGTCAAGTCACTGCTATACTCACACATTTGTTCTGCATACAAATACAAATTTATAAAATAGGAGAAATGTCAAAAAACGCTTATGGATGAGGGGGGAAATCACATGAGCGAACGAAATAGACTGTGCCACGATTAGTTGTTTCAGTTTGTTTCCGACTACTATCTCTCTAACGAAAAGCAGCGGTAAGGGTAGGTTAGGTTGCGATGGCTGAGAGCGACAAGTCGCTCTCCCACTTAGGCCGCAAGGGCCCGTTGCGATGCCATATATTCCCTGTTAACCCTTTATTCCATAGGGGGGTTAATACTGAATCATTGTGTGGACAGAATAAAATTAAGTAGAGCTGGGATCTCTAGCTCGGATGTCTCCGAAAGATTGGTTAAAAGGGATTGACCCAGAGTTCTAAGTCTCCTCCTGCTTAGAGCAGGACAGTGGCACAGGAGGTGCTGTACCGTTTCCTCCTTTTCCTCATATCTACAACTTCTACAGAAATCGTGGTGTGCTACGCCTAGGCGTGCTGCGTGTCTGTCAATAAGACAGTGACCCTTCAGGGCACCCACCAGAAGGGCTAGCGGTTGTATTGCATTACTTTTTCGTCAGGCGTAATGCATACTTTCGGCAGAACACTTTGAGCTGTGCGCTGCTGGGACGGTGAGCTCTGCGCCGCTGGGTAGTGAGAGAAAAAGAGAGAGAGAGAGAAACTTAGAGAGTGAACAACGCATATGACTCGTGAGCAAATGCGAGGTAAGGGTACAGAGAATGTTACAGTCGGGCTTGACCGACTTTCTTGTTTTTTACTGTGAACCAAATTTTGAACCGAACTACGAGTACGAAAATAGATGAACCCGAACCCGTTCCGAACCCAAGCTTTTGGTTCGGTTAAAAAAAAAAAGATTATACACACTTAAATTTATTGGGGTACCCTTCTATGTACGTAACAGCAGAGTCGACAATTAGAAATATAACAATACGTAAAGTCGGTCAAGCCATACTATGATATATTTTGCACATGCGAAAGTGAATATCTACTCTACATATAAAACAGTTTGTCCTGATTCACTGACTGACTGACTGATTCACTGATTGGCAATCAACGCAGAGCGCAAACGGTAAGAGATAGAAGGCTGAAATTTGGACAGGAGTTTCCATTAGTGGTGAAAGTGCGTACTAAGACGGGGTTTTGGAAAATTCCAACCGAAAAAGCCGCAAAATCGTCGGAAAAGTTTGTATGGGAAAAATTTTGTTTTTCATCCGATTGACATGAAATTTGGTTTATAAGCGTATTACGCGAAATAATTCGACACATGTTTTCCCGATTTTGGAAAATCCGACCAGGAGGAAAATGGCCGGAAAATTCTGCATGCAAAAAACTATTTTTCATCCGATTGGCTTGAAACTCGGTTTGTAAGAATAGAATACAGAATAATTTGAAATGTGATTTTCCAATGTCGGAAAATCAGCCCCCCAGGCGTGAAAATTCCCGGAAAATTCTGTAGGCAAACAGTTATTTTTCATCCGATTGGCTTGAAACTCGGTTTGTAAGGATAGAATACGAAATAAAGTGAAATGGGGCGGTAACGATAACGATAACGATAACGATAACGATAACGATAACGATAACGATAACGATAACGATAACGATAACGATAACGATAACGATAACGATAACGATAACGATAACGATAACGATAACGATAACGATAACGATAACGATAACGATAACGATAACGATAACGATAACGATAACGATAACGATAACGATAACGATAACGATAACGATAACGATAACGATAACGATAACGATAACGATAACGATAACGATAACGATAACGATAACGATAACGATAACGATAACGATAACGATAACGATAACGATAACGATAACGATAACGATAACGATAACGATAACGATAACGATAACGATAACGATAACGATAACGATAACGATAACGATAACGATAACGATAACGATAACGATAACGATAACGATAACGATAACGATAACGATAACGATAACGATAACGATAACGATAACGATAACGATAACGATAACGATAACGATAACGATAACGATAACGATAACGATAACGATAACGATAACGATAACGATAACGATAACGATAACGATAACGATAACGATAACGATAACGATAACGATAACGATAACGATAACGATAACGATAACGATAACGATAACGATAACGATAACGATAACGATAACGATAACGATAACGATAACGATAACGATAACGATAACGATAACGATGACGATGACGATGACGATGACGATGACGATGACGATGACGATGACGATGACGATGACGATAACGATAACGATAACGATAACGATAACGATAACGATAACGATAGCGATAGCGATAGCGATAGCGATAGCGATAGCGATAGCGATAGCGATAGCGATAGCGATAGCGATAACGATAAGGATAAGGATAACGGTAATAATTCACTATACTGATGGCGATGCAGCGAAGCGCGACGGTCTATTATGAATATATGTCAGAGATGTGTTATGTTCCTTCCGGCTTTATGGAATAAGCAACCTGGCCTCTGGCACGGTGGTAGCCCGGCTGGAGCTCGCCGTATATGGGTGGGGTTCTTTTGCCAGGGCTAATCCTTCCCAGAAACATAAACAATAATTATGTAAAAATCGTCCCAATTTTCCTATAGGTCAGAGAGTAGATAGTTGAAAAAGTCCGTTCAAAAGTATTGTCGTGGCTGTAGACAGGTAGACCCCCTTTCACTTCTCATTCACTCTAATACGCATTCAAATGGATAAAAACAATAAAGAAAATAAAAAAAAATGTTCACGCGAATCCCACAATCATACCCATTCATACCCAGTTCCCATTCACTAACATGCACCCTAGCTTCCCTATCCGATGTTAATACAGCCTGATCCCTCTCGTCGTTATCAAAATAACATGACACCTTGGACCATTCGTAGCCATGGTAGAGAATGATCCCCTTACTCAGTCCGACGTTCGTCTATTGGTCTATAAGAAAATGTATCGTAGCATCTGGACTCGGCCGGTTACTTACCACTATCTAACGTGACGCATTCCCACCCCAATGATAAAACTTCTAGCAATTCATGTTTTCAATCGAATTTCAGTGGACAATATATTTATAATATTTTTTATCATTCATAATTTGCTCGCTAATTTTTAATTTTTAATTTAATTATTTACTAAACCCTACCACTAAATATTTCATATTTGCTCCAATAATCTACATAGGAATTATTATACAAATTAATTAGCTGAGACATATATATAATAATAATTGAAGAAACAAAAAAAAAATAGTAATAAAAACATGATAAAAAGTTATAAAACAAAATGTATGGGTCCTAAGGAGCAACACCAGCATAAATGGGTGCAAAAGAAAGCAAGTATCTAGGATTGCTTTGCTCCACAGCTCACACATACTTATGCGTTTCAAAGCGGCCATGCATGGGTGTGCTACCGCTGATCGGGTGACAATCCAAAAAAATAATATATACACACAAAGCACTGGCCAGCTGTTTCACTTCACTTCGATTGACTCAATATGTTATATTTCGCGGGTGTGACAAACCACTTCAAAAAAAAAAGCATATCACACAAAACCGAAAACTAACTCGAGCAAACAACCAAAGCTCTTCACCCCTACTCTAACCACTTACGATCTAACTACTCTAACGATCTTCTACAAACTCCGCTTTCCGAAGTGTGCTCTCTCTCGGGTTCAATACGCCCCTTGCTCTCCGCATGCAGTTTCTCCCCCGCTGCTGTCTGCATTTTTCGTCTGCACTAAGCGTCTGCTGGGCGTTGGTGGGAGAGCGCCGTGATTTCAGAGGGGTGCGGGGTGTTCTGTCTTCCTCAGCTGCGTTTGCATCTCCGACTCGTTAGCGAAGCCTCCGTTTAGAGTTGGTGCTTTTTGCTAACTGCTGTGTTAGGCCTAGGCGAACGGCGACTATGTACATCCGGTCATTGGCCTTCTGGTTTCAAATTTGTCGTTGTGCGGGTGTAGGTCAGTTCTTGGTAGTTTTGGTGTTGGTTTTAGGCTGCTCGGTTTTAGTTAATATGCATATATATATATATTTTTGTATGTTTGTATGTATGTTAGCAATATCGCACTGTATTGGCTCACACGAGCTGGCTTATGCTTTGACCGCGATCGTTTGCTAGCGCTTTACGTTGGTAATTTTTAGTTTTTAATCCCGACCATTTGTAGGCCTTAGGTAGGACGACTCCGAGTAAACCGTTTTACACATACATATATTATAACAATGTATTCAGGCATTTAAGCTTTTGCTTTTGGTTACGCGTACCCGCACACGATCTTGCTGCTCACAGCTTCTAATTTTGACTGACTGCTGGTACCTTATCTTTTGTTTTGCTGCTTGCCTTGGAGAGTTTCACTTTCTTCGGGATGCTGCGCCTTCGGGACTGCGAGGGTAACTTTTGTGGTTCTAGGCCCACGTAACAGATGCTTTGTTCTGGCGGTAACATACATTTGCAAAAATATTCTTTGTACCTAAATCAGACACAAAATCAGATGAAAACTGTCACAAATTTTTCATCTTGAACATATACATATCGAAAAACTTAATTGCCAGCTTGCCATGAAGCTTTGCCTGCTTCATGAGGGACTTCATGAAGTTTGCTTCATCGTGTAAATGCAAACTAACAATGTATCTAGGCGTCAAGTGTAGGTATACATTACATTGTATTTAATTATTTTAAATATATTGGGAAACACGTGCAACGAACCAAGGTTCGAACCAACGCCCAAAAACCTCGAACCTCATGTTTCCGAACCTTAACCGTTGTTAAATTTTTGTTCGAACCAGCAAACCGGAGGTCCGAAAATTTTTTTTGGTTTTGCAGCCCAGACTATTAATTTTGCATTCTTTTTCAGTTTTTAGCATATGCATAATATATAATAATCTTTCTAGGGCAGACTTTGGGGGGCTTGAGAGACCTGGGGTGAGAAAAAAGGAGGATTTTTGCGCGAGATCTTATTTTACTAGTTAGAGGTTTAGTAGCCTGTTAGGTTAATGGGTAGCGAAGCTGAAGAAGTGTTGCCAGCCGAAGGTCAACGTCTGACACGCAGTCACAGACGTGCACTTGAGTCAGAAGATCCAGCGGGCCAGCTTATGGAGTTAAACAGCCGACCAAAAAGAAATACAAGCAAAAAAAGCAACAGCAAACCAATCTAACGAATCGGCTAGTTATTCGACCCAGTTTAACTTGCTAGGAACATTAGCCGATTTTCAAAGTAGTTCCATGGAAGACAGATTAGGAGGGGCTGGTGCTGAAGCGCCAGCTGAGGAAGAGCAGTCAGTCGTAGCAGGGCCGAATCAAGAAAACTCAGTCCCAAATATGAGTCAAATGGTGGCAGGGATAAGTGCCCAGAACCAGGCGGTAGTTCGGGTGTTGGCTGATCTTCGTGCCCAGGTTGATTTAATGGGCAGTCGGATGAGCGTAATTCGCTGTTTACACTGCGGCCGTACGACCTTTTTTGGTATTTTTTGCCTGAGACTGGTCGTCCGGCCATACAAAATTATAGCAGTTGACTTTGACTTTCGGACGGTAGTAGACTCTACGACCGGAAAAAAGTAGTGCTGCCAGACCGTATTTACCCCAAAAATGAGGCAGCCTTGTGCAATTTTTATCGATAGCTATCGGAATATGCACCCGCGTTCATTCACGGATTTGGCTGTGCACCGGCTCATGCTACTCATCCGACTCGGTGGAATCACGGACTAACTGCAGAGGCGTCAACAGCTGGCGTAGATATCACATTATATGCATAATCATGATTGCCAACTCCTATGACGATTTTAATGTCTACCGTTTTTCTGCCCCGTTGGAATTTAATCAGCTCGTCCGAAGAGGAGTCGATCCAAGAGCGAAAGCCGTATATATAAAGTGATTATCTCTACGCACATCTTTGTTGCGATTGTTCATAGGGTGCTTGGTCCAGCAGAAGGACTGCATCATGGTGTGGAATGCGGATTCGCCGGTAGGGTGCTGTGAATAGCATTAATAGATACCTCAACTATGCTGTGGAATTCACGCACTATGGCTCTGATTAGATGACGTTTGCAATTGTTCCCATTCCCTTTAAATGTCGATTTATCAGATTTTCTAAAAGCCTTACTAGATAAGTTCTCAATTATATCCACAACCATGATATTTTCCACTTTGAAGACAAATGTTCCAAATATAACTCCGAAACTCCAATTTAATTTAAAGTAATCAAAAAACAGCTGATGACGTTTGCGCCTATTTGCGATTGTTCGCTCAATGTAAACTTTAAAACACCCAAAAAAAAGTCGTACGACCGCAGTGTAAATTCAGAATTATGGAGTTGTCAATAACAGAAGCAGGTAACAGAAGGGAGAACGGAGGTAGAATCACGTCGACACCAGCAGCCTCGCAGGGAGAGCATCCAAGGCGAGTGATTTTTGCCAACGACGCTTGTCGTAACGGATTGGGTGCAAATAACAACGCGCAACAGGCACAAGGGTCCAGCAAGTGGAAACGGGCCGCCAGATGGCTCTGGATAGATGGAATATACAGATTGACGGATCCGGAAAAGGACTGACTGTGCAGAGTTTTATATTCCGTGTGGAAAAGATGCGGGACCAATATTTGGTATCGGATCAACGTCTCTATGATGAGTTTCACTTCCTTCTCACTGGCGCTGGCGCCAAATGGTATTGGCAACTGTTAGAGGACCACTGATTTGATCTCCGTTTTTGCTATTTGCACCTAAAGCGAGAGCTGATTCGCACTTTCTCTACCGCTGATTCTGACTACGCTATTATCAAAGCTGTAATGAAGAGAAAGCAGCAGCCAGGGGAAACTTTTGAAGAGTTTTATAGCGACATTCACAATTTAAGCTTCAAAATGATGGAAAAGATTCCTGAAAACAAAATTGTCGAAATAGAGCACGCAACTAGGAGGATTGCTATACGGAATCAGAATAGTCACTTTGGCACATCTTAGACGAGAAGGACCTAAGGCTGAGAAATGGTTGAAGGAGTACCGAGGAAAAGCGTTCGGGCGTGGCCTTGCGGAGTTAGACGTAGCATTAGGTGAAAAGGAATTGGTGGTGATCAGCGCTTTTCACGGCTACAAACACCTATTGGAAGTGGCAGCCTTAGGCAATGTACCAGTAGTGAGGGCGCGGCGGCTGGAACCCCAAGAGCAGGCACAGCAGGAGAAGAAGCATGCTGCTCCTCTCCATTCCATTTATATCTATGTGACAGCTGTGGGCTGCCTCCAGATTTCTACCGACAGCAGCGGGGGGAGGCTCACAAGATTCATGCAAGTCAGCTTTCATTGAGTCGCTTTGCTTCTCTTGCGGCCAGATGAATTCGTACGCTGCGTTTTTAGCGAGAGGTCAAAGATGAAATAATAGCACCCTTAGTCCCCTCTCCTCGGCAGATTTCATCCGAGAAGAGCCTACACCAACGCCAGCAGGAGTATGAGGAGGTACGAGCGAGGTTATTCGGAGAGAAGGTGAATGTTCCAATAACGAGAAATTATAAGAAAATCGGAAAATTACGGCAAAGGGATAGAGATAAAGCGCTCCAGAAGAAAGCAGTTGTAGCGGTCGTGGTGTCCGTGGAAGAGGATAACAGGCTTTTTGCAAAAACCCGAGTAGATGGAGAGGAAGTGTTGGCCTTGCTAGATACGGGGACGAGTGCGAATTGTATCGGCCGTGGCGCAGAAGAATTCTTAAAGGGGAGCGAAGAGGATATGCCGTTTGAAGGCGCAACAGGCGCGGACAGCTGATGGAGGAGCAACTACTGTTCGAGGAGTAATCTTTTTACCAGTGCATTGGGAAGGAAAGGAGAAGATGTTGGAGTTTTTAATTGTACCAGCCCTGCAGCAGAATTTTTACTTTGGAATCGAATTTTGGCGGGCGTTTGGATTAGCTGTGGTTAGCAGACAGGGTAAGCATCCATCCACTGGGGAAGGCGAAGACATCATTCACTGCAGCGAAGTGTATGTGGTGGACGAGCCTGAGTCCCCTGTTACTGCATATATGCCCCATGTGTTGTCTCCCGAAGAAAACGAGCAATTGAATGAAGTAAAAATTTTGTTCCCATCGTGTGCAATCCTTGGGTTGGGAAAAATATGCATCGAACAGCATGTGATCAAAGTACACAGCGATAATCTTCCAATCAAAGAAAGACATTATCCAATCTCTCCAGCGAAGCGACTGTAAGTTTACGCTGAACTGGATCGGATGCTGGGACTAGGCGTAATACTGGCGCAGAAGGGTTCTAAAAACCACTTATGCCTAGATGCACGAAAAGCGAATGAACAAACCTGTTAATGTTTTTTAGACTGTGCAATTCTGCGCAGTTCGTGTATTAAGACGATTTGCTGATGTTCTCTAAGACGTTTGAAGAACATTTAGCGATGCTTGGAAGAGTCGCGGGATGTTTAGCGGGGGCCCAACTAACCATTAACGTGGAGAAAAGTAAATTCTGCCATAGACAAGCCAAGTATTTGGGTTTTGTGGTCGGAGAAGGCTAAATCAAAAAGGATGAGTCGAAAGTCAGTGCTGTTCGAGAAATGCTGTTTTTGGGAATGACCGGGTGGTATAGGAGGTTCGTGAAGGATTACGCTAGCATCGCCGCGCCCCTACACGAAAGCCTGTCCAAGGAGCGGATACGTAATTTTTTGCTAACCGAGGCTGTCCGCATATCATTTGAGGCACTGAAAGATGCGTTAACTACAGCCCCAGTATCGGTTACAGCCGATTTCACGCTGCCGTTTGTGGTGCAATGCGATGCCTCTACCATTGGAGTTGGAGGAGTCCTATTTCAAGAGGACAGTGAGGGAAATGAATGGCCTATTGCCTTCATGTCAGCAAAACTTAATAAAGCTCAAAACTCAATCATAGCATAACAGCCCTTTAAAGAAGTTACTGAACATGCCAGAATGAAATGGCTGATGAACCAGAACCTAGCACGATGGAGTCTAATTTTGCAGGCGTTTGACTTTGTGATCGAGCATAGAAAAGGATCTTTAAATGTGGTACTTGACACCCTCTCGCGAATGTACATGGAGGAGATAGAAGCGGTGGGCAAAGCTAATTGTAAAGTGGACTTAGCATTCGAAGTGTTTGGCACAGATGAATACAAAGAGCTGGCTAAAATGGCAGAGGAATAGTAGAAGGATGTGCCAGATATTTGTGTATCTGACGGATAAGTCTACAAGAGAGTTGGATTCCAAAGTGGCGTACAGGTGGCAGATGATCTCTTGTGGAAATTATAGGAGCCCACAGAGCTGCGGTCAGAATTGGTAAGCCAAGCCCACTATGCATCGTCTGCAGGCAATGGTGGAATGCACAAGACCCTTCCAAGGATTCCACAAAAATACTATTGACCCAGTGAAACTCTCCAAGGCAAGCAGCTAGACAAATCATAAAGAACCAGCAGTTAGTCGAAATTAAGAGCTGTGAGCAGCGAGATCGTGTTCGGGTGCGCGTAAGCACGAACATAAGCTTATATGCCTAAATATCAAGGCTGCAAGCTGGTCCGGAACCGAACCCCTGAGAACCAGTTCGGTTCGGGTATTTTTGGATATCGCGAACTGGCTCCTCGAACCTGAACCCAAACTGGATCACCCAATTGAAAAATGAGGTTCGGTTCACCAATTTAATTAATTTATTCAACGATACTTCCAGGGAAATATTTGAAATCTCTGGAGATTTTACTCTAATCGATTGCATTTCTAACTAAGCGTGAATGATTTTTAATGTAACCTCGACAAACATTCTTCTACAATGAGTTCAGTACCAGTATTGGCTGCAGTATTCTCAGACCCGAGATTTCATATTTTGATTGTAAAGAAGAGAAGCTTATGAAAGCAATAAAAAGCAATAAACAAATATCAAATATAAAAGCTGTGAATGATGTTTTAGATTTCTTTTGAAATTGTCAAAGAGAACATACATTACATACATCGACAAATGTCTTAAAATTTTGGAAAGGTCATAAAAACGAAGACTTTAAAAATATTGCCTTTACCATACTAGTTGTTTCAGCAACTCAGGCATCAGTTGAAGAATATAATGGAAGATATAATGCTTATACTAAGCAGTTCCTAAAAATTGTTGATGCCAGCTAATGAATTTAATAATTACAATAACTTTAGAATTGAATATTATGATTAAGTATATGAATAGAGAGGTATATAAATTTCAATATCATCGTAGAATTAATAAATCGAAAGTCAAACTATTCTTTTTTGCTCAAGCGAACCAAGGTTTGAACCAAAACCTTGGGTTAAGGGGTTCCATTATCCTCGAACCGAACCTTGCACTTTACAATGGGTTAGAACCCCCGGACCGAACCTTCTGCAAAATTTTAGAGGTTTGCAGCCTTGCTAAAAATATACATATATTAAAATTAAACCGGAGTCGTCCTTCCTAATGCCTACAAATGTTCTGTATTAAAAACAGAAAACTACCAACAAAAGTAAAAACATATCAACCAAAATTATGCACCCCAAAACCAAAACTATCAAAACTGACCTACACCCGCACAACGAAGAATTTGAAACAAGAAGGCCAATGACCGGATGTACATAGTCGCCGTTCGCCTAGGCCTAACACAGCAGTTAGCAACAAGCACCAATTTTTAACGGAGGCTTCGCTACCGAGTCGGAGATTCAAACGCAGCTGAGGGAGACAGAAAAGCCCGCACCACTCTGAAATCACGGCACTAGCGGCACAGCGGCGGGGGAGTAACTGCATGCGGAGAGCAAGAGGCGGATGTTCGGATTGAACCTGAGAAAGAGCACACTTCGGAAAGCGGAGCTTGTAGGAGATCGTTAGAGTAGAAGGAGGTGAAGAGCTTTGTTTGTTTGCTCGATTTTCTTTGGTGGCTTGTCACACCATTGAAATCTACATAAAGTTATCTATTGAGACACAATCAAAGTGAAGTGAAACAGCTGGCCTATGCTTTGTGTGTAATCTGAGCTTGTGGTGTATATTTCTTCGTTCCTTTCTTGGCAACTTTCAGCCTTGTGTGAATGCTGGCGCCAACATCCTACAGATTGGTAAGTGAAAGAGCACCCATGCCTGCGTGCAATTATATTTTTGAATTGTCAACCGATCAGCTGTGGCACATCCATGCATGGCCCCTTTGAAACGCATAAGTATGTGTGAGCTATGGAGCAAAGCTAAGATGCGTATCTCCTAGATACTTGTTTTTTTTGTACCCGTTTATACTGGGGTTGTTCTTTAGGACTCATACATTTTTTTATTTATCATTTTTCTTTCTTTTTAATTATAAATAAATATTTCTTTTTAGTTCCACATACTTTTTTTGTATCATTAATTATTCCTATGTATATTATGGGAGCAAATATGAAAATTACTTAGTTGTCAAGTAGTCAAATTAAAAATTAAAATTAACGATGCAATGATGAATGGAAAAAATATTATAAATATATTGTATATTGAAATCGATTGAAAACATGAACTGCCAGAAGTTTTATAATTGGGGTGGGATTGTGACACGATAGATTGTGGGAAGTAACCGGCCGAATCAAGATGCTACGACACATTTACTTATAGACAAATAGACGAACGTCGGACTAAGTACGGGGATCATTCTCTAATATGGCTACGAATGGTCCAAGGTGTTTCGTTATTTTGGTAACGACAGGAGGCTTCAGCCAAGCTGTATTAACATCGGATGGGAGGACTAGGGTGCATGTGAGTGATTGTCCTTTATCAAAACTTTTGGTACTCCGAACCTAGTCAAGTTCCGTTCTCTGAAAGCGTTCAGCAAGGCAGTCGCCCATCGAAATCGGCTCAATCTGTCGCTTATGGCTCCATTTTCCCAGCCGCTTTTAGTTGGTGCGATTTGTATTTCTGTCATGTTCCTGGTCAGTAATACCTTGCAGCAACTCTTGCTTTCGTTTGGCTAGTACCCGTATGACCTGCTGTTGCCGCATCATGGTTCTCGTGCATCACCCTTTTCTGTTCTTTTTTTGGCACGCACAATTTTCATGCTGCTATTTCTTCGTGTCCCGCTCGATGAGGAATATGTCTATATGATTGTCCCAGCTCTACTAAGTAGTCTGGAAACTTTTGCGGATTCTTTTGGATTCTGGCGCCTGGGTCAATATAGCTCCCAAACCGAAATTGCTCGCATCCGTGCAGTACAAATTCTTTTTCAAGGTGTGGAAACGCCAGTATTGGTGCAGATATTAACCGTGCTCTGACTTATTTGAACGCGTTTTGCCTCACTTCTGTGCACTCAAATTTAACTCCCTTTTTCAGCAGTGCATTTGATGGTTGGACTGTAAATGCGAAGTCCGGCACGAACCACATATACCAGGACGCTACTCCCAGATACTGCCTTAATTCTTTGACGTTTGTGGGTAGCTTGAGATCAGCTATGGCAGCAACCTTAAATTGATCCCTTTTAATACCTTCTTCTGTCACCATATGTCCCAAGTATTTTAATTCCATCTTAAAAAACTCGCACTTATCGATATTTATTTTCAGATTTGCTGCCTTCAATCTGCGAAATACTTCGGCCAGGTTTTTCATGTGCTCTTCCAGTGTTTGTCCTATTACAATGATGTCGTCCAATTATGCGAGCGCATGTGGCATCATTTCGGACCTAATGACTTGGTCCAGTACTCTTTGGAATAGCTGGAGCTGATGCGAGGCTGAACTGCATTACTCGCCACTGGAATAAGCCTTTTCCTGGTACCGTGAACGCTGTGAGTGGCCTGTTTTCTGGCAGCCATCCATCAGATCACGAATCTCAGCCTGCATTTGTGGGTTTTTTGGAAAGAATCGTTGTTTCACTGTCCTGTTGTCCTTTATAGTTATCCTATGCTGGGTAATTTTAGACGGTCTCTTCATATGCTCAAATTCGGCTAGCTCCTTCTGAAAAATTTTTCATTCGTATTTCTGGACTCTCCGTCTCGGTTTGTCTTTCCAGTCAACTGTGGCCTTGTACGCTGTCTTACAGATCAGCACTGTTGCAGACAAATGCACCCCCTGGTTCTTTAAATTTTCCTGTCCGTGCTCGGAGTGCTGACTGACATAAATCGTGACTAATCGGTCTACTTTCCAGTCTCAAATTGTATCTGTCTTTTTCCAGCTCTTCGAATTCGTCTAAATTAACTGGGACAGATTTTAACACTAGAATGGCCGTATAAACGACCTTAATTCCGGTAGGCTCTTGCTTAAAATTGTACTTAACTGCCTGGCTGGCTTATAACGCAGTGGCCGCATCAATGTTTGCATTTCTACCTTTTATTTTTATATTTTTATACCCTGTTCCCACTAAAAATGGGAAAAGGGGATCATAAAGTTGTGCAAATGTATGTAACAGCCAGAAGGAAGCTTCTCCGACACTATAAAGTATATATATTCTTGATCAGCATCAACAGCCGAGTCGATATAGGCATGTCCGTCTGTCCGTCTGTCTGTCTGTCTGTAATGACGCGTCGATCTCAGAGACCATAAGAGATAGAGACACAAATTTTGGCATGCACATAGGTGTATACCGTACCCAGTTCAAGTTTGTTTCAGATTTGGAAAATTCCCCCAACCCCCCTCCCCCCTTAAACCGCAAAAAACTGTCACAGCCACAATTTTAAAGTTAGAACCTGGTGGCTTAATATATACTATCCTAGGCCTTATATCTAACTACTCTCCAAAGGAAAATAAGATACGAGCAAAAACACAAAAGTTATTAAACAATTTAGCTTATGGGAGCGGGGGGGCTCTTACTTGTTAATTATTTATTTTGTTTCTAAATTTTCTGTCACCTTATGTAAATTTGGCAACTTCATTTAGATTGTGTAGACATCCTCATAACTTATCTTTTTATGTAAGTTTGAGCATTTCTACCATGCAGACTTTAAATTTTTTGGACAACCCTGGTTTCTTTCAATTAACTTCGTATTCCACCTTTGCAAAGTAATCTCTTGGCAGAAAGTACTCTTTGAAACTCTCTAAAAACCCCTCCCATGTGGTCTACTGTTGATTATTCGCCATATACCACTGTAGTGTTATCCCTTTCAACAATTCTGGCATTGTCCTGGGGAATAAGTTTGGAAACTCTCTCCCTTGCCAGACGTGTTTTCATCGGGCTCCGGCTATGCTTTATTTGAGTGAAATTTGAGTGCACATCGGAGATTCTTGCATATTCTTGAGCTGTTCTTATGTTCCTTCGTCTTATGATGAATCAACTTTTCTTAAGCATGCTTGAGCTATGTAGTACATTTCGAAATCCTGTCGCGAGTGTGATTTTCAAGTCGTTGTGGTGGCTTTAATCTTTCCTTCGTTCCTTGGGTCTCTTTCCCCGATTCTGAATTTTTTCTTCTTCTTGCCAGCATAGCATTTTGGACAGCATGTTTGGGCTATCTCTGCTTCAAGCTAATTTCGTAAAAAACTCGATTGGTCGTGTACTGGATTTATTATTTACTGATAGTCCAAGTGCTACTATATCTCGTTCATTTCCAATTTCTTTGCCTGAAGATAATTAGCGTCCTACCTTAGAACTTCAGTTGGATCGTTCAGGCATACCCGAATAAGTAAAGTAAAGCCAACTAAAGCGCTTCTTAGGCGTTGCTTTAGGAAGACAGACTACAATATTCTGAACAATTTGTTGCTTAATACTGACTGGTCATATCTAAACAAGTTCATTGTGTTGAAACTGCCACCAATCTGTTTTATTATAAGCTGTACGAGCTATTTGATATCTCCATTCCTCAGGAGATTGTAAGAAGCGGTCATAAAAATGTTCCATGGAGTTGTGCAAGCCTGAGACACTTAAAAAATGTAAAGTCACGCCTTTTCAAAACTTACAAATGATCTGGAAAAGCAACGGACTTCTCCAAATACTCTACTGCTAGGGCAAAATTTCAAGCCCAAAATCGTATTTGCTTTAAAAACAACCTGTCTCGAGGACAGAGTAACTTTTGTAACGATCCAAAGAGCTTCTACCAATTCGTGAATACCAAACGTCGTACCTTCTTCTCTTTAGTTTAAACATGAAAATGGCTCGTCTGACATTGATATTGCAAGTTTTTTCGCAAAATTCTTTCAATCACCTTACTCGTCGTCAGATGCCAGCAAAGGCTATTATTATCCTATTCCCTCATTTGATTTCTTAAGCTGCCCCTCGATTTCTTTTTCTTCTGTCCAGAATGGTTTACTTTTGCTAAAATCTAAACTTTTTCCTGGCTCAGATCCTATTTACATCTTGTTTTCCAAATCACTTGATCAGTCTAGGTTTCCTACTCCACGGAAAGAATCTTTCATTATTCCCTTACATAAAAAGGGTTCACGTTCTGACATTTGAAACTACAGGGGCATTGCGAAACTCTCTGCGATACCTAAACTCATTGAACAAATTATAACATCTCAGTTACAACTCTCATATACTTCTTTTATATCACCGAACTAGGATGGGTTTGTTAAAAACAGATCCATTACTACAAACCTACAAACTTCAGTGATTAATGGTTTCACTCAAGGTAAAAAACAGATGTTATTTTTACTGATTTTAGTAGGGCTTTCGACAGTGGGTCTCATTGTCTTCTGATTCTAAAATTGCGTCTGTTCGGATTTCCTTTGGGGCTTCTTAATTGGATAAAATCTTATCTCCAGTCTATAACTCAGAAAGTAGTTTTAAATAGTTGGACTTTTTACCCGGTATTTGTGACTTCTGGAGTTCCCCAGGGTAGCCATCTTGGACCTCTTCTCTTCGTGTTATTTATTAATGACCTGCATAATGTAATTAAGCATTCTCGTGCACTGATGTACGCAGATGACTTAAAGATATTCCTGAGCCACAACTCGCCCAACGATTCTGCTTTGCTTCTGGTTGATTTGAATTCCATATTTATGTGGTGCTCTTACAATTTGTTGCATTTCAACAGGGACAAGTGTAAATCTAGGAGGTTTTAACGTAGAACGCCTCTTCTGATTAACTATTTATTGAATTCTTATCAACTTGAACAAGTTGAATCTCTCCATGATCTGGGTTTTACCTTCGAGCATAAACTTTATTTTGGCACTCACATTGAACTCTCTGCGGATAAAGCCATGGGTTTGTTAAACGTTGGTCTAAGGAGTTCAATGATCCCTACACGACCAAGCTCTTGTTTATATCCCTAGTGAGGCCCATTTTGGAGTTCGTGTATTTGGAACCCTCAATCACTTGCCCTGTGTAAACGCATCGAATTCGTCCAGAGCAGTTCCTTTTGTTTGCTCTTCTCAACCTGCGTTGGGACCCACAGTTGAGATTTCCTCCTTATATTTCCAGACTTAAGCTTTTAGACTTACCTTCACTTGAGCACAGACGTACCATGTTGGGTATAATGTTTCTAAACAAGCTTATAAAGGTAAAAGACAAACACGATATTATATTCCCTTGAGGATTCCTGTTGCTTTTACTCTATATGCCTCTAATTGTCCATTTCGCATTCTGTGTAGGGATTAAAATAATATGTTTCCTCTTCTCAGTGATAACATTTCCCACGAAGGCCTTAGGTCTTTTGTTCTTCGCAATCTTGCACTTGCATAGTTTCTACTATTTCTTGGAAATTCCTTCCGATCACCAACGCTGCGAGCAGGGGCGTGGCTGGTCATACCGACAAAATAAATTACCCCCACAGGATCGGAAGGCGTTTCTTCTATTTACACTTGTTGATTTCCGTTTCTACCCCCCTTATCTTGTATCGCTTTAAATTTTATTATATTGTAGCTGTGTCTTTAAGACGAAGCTGCAATTAAAATAAATAAATAAAAAATACAATTAATCTTGATAAATGAGCCGCAAATTGAATGTCTCCAAGTGGCTTTTGTATTTCACCATATTCGATCTCGTGGAAAAAAAATCATTTTCGGCTGGGAAAACAATTTGTTAACTTAAGTCACAGCTTGGTGATGAATTTAAGAACTGTAGAAATTTGCGAGTTCTTCGATTTGAATCATCGGGAGGTCACCACTTTAGTTACTGTGATTATTTAGTGTAAGTAACTTTATTTGACTTAGCTTAAATATTAACCATTCTCGTTTAACAATATGGATGTAATTTGTCTGCGAGCTCCGAGGCCAGAAGGACAAAGCTTAACAATGTTGCTGACGCGTCATATCGATTATAAGTGTGGCAAGAGTCGCCACATGGTTACAGAAGATGCGCCATCTATTGGTTAGCTTGGGAAATCACTCAATTAGTGTTGCTCAAAGCGAAAATGAAATTGTTGTATGAAAATTATTTAAAACTTTTAAATGATTTATACGAACTGCAAGGGTACATAAACATTGGTAGTGTCAAAGTTAATTTTTCACTATTTATGTACCCTGAACCAGAGGTACACAGAGTAATGTAGCAAATATAGGTAACAGCCAGAAGGAAGCATCTTCGACATTGCCATGTCTGACTGTCTGTTCTTAATAACGCACAGAACTCAGAGATGGTAAGAGATGGAGGTTTGACTTGAATAGAACATAAACTTGTCAGTTAGTAAAACTGAAACGATTTTCCGTATCGGTTGCGGCCAATAGCTAAACTTTGGTTGCGGCTATACCATGGGAAACGGACCAAGGATGCTTGTCCGCTTCCCATACAGTTAAAATAAGCTTTAGGGCAATATAAATGTCTTGACCGAAACCGAAATTCGTTTCGGTTTTAATCCCTGCTTGTTCTACTGTATTACAACCCACGACCCACTGCCGACTCCACAATTTGAAATGAACGTCATATCTCCCACAGTTTTGTAGATGAATGGTTCGTTCTTTATAGATATATTTAGTCATCAGCATTATTTATCGACCTGTCGAAGAAATGGTAAAGATCGGATGAACAATAGTCAAGTTATAATACTTACTGAGGAAACACTTTTTCAGGTACAGGGTATATTACTTTTGGGCTTCACCGACTTTCTTACTTGTTTCATTTGTTTAGGAAACGGACAAGCAACCTTTAACCGTATCCCGTAATATAACCTTAACCGAAATATAGCTATCTGCTGAGATAGATACCCAAACGAAAACCATTTCGGTGTTAGTACGGTACTACTGGTTGGTTTTATAAATGAGTTCTTGGTCACAGCCCCAAAGGGTCAAGACAAGCTTCTTTCAATCTCTTGGCTTCTGTGCTTCTAATTTTCGCACAAGAGAAAGGGTCCTACAGTATAACGCCGAGGCCAAGCGCCAATGTTTGAGAAGCTCCCCCATTGCCAATGGGAGCTTTTTGGCCAACCAAACTTTTCCTGTAAAATATTTAAATCCAAAATAACTGTTTTTAGGCTTAAGTATTATATATTATTTTTAATTATCATACAGTTCGAAAACTAATATTGAGAACTTTTACAATAACACTAGGCAACAAGGTCCAGTTTATAGAAGGGGTAGTGGTGATCTAATATGATTTTCTTGTGCAGAACACAAATCTGTTTTGGGAAATGGTCAATTACGTCTGGACTTTTAGCAATTTATTCTTATCGTTGCTTAAAATGCATATATTGACACTTTTAAGGCGCCTTTTGTGAGGAACCGATACCTTTGTATTTACTCTTTTTCATTTAAAATAAGCTATCCCAACAGTTCTACGATTTATTTGGGTGGATTTATTTGGAATTGCTTGGAATAGTTTATTTCAAATTTCCAAAATAGTACTTTATGGTAATAGAGAGTCAAAGCAACGGTAGTGGTTCCAAACAAAACGCGCCTAAGAAGGGTCAAAACAGGCATTGCATGCCACTTAAAGCACAAAAACTTTTAAGAATCATCAACACCCCTTCAAAAAACTGAAAAAAGTCTAATTTTATTGCCTTGTGTAATTAGGTTTTTTTTTTTTTATAAATGGTATAAAATTTTATTTTTTATGAATACGAAAAGTTTAAATAATCGACAGATATATGTAATTTTTAGTCACAGGGGCGTGTCAACAACCCTGTGGGATTTCTACAGTCATACGGTGCTATCGCGCTTTATCATTAAAGGAGTTTGGACGGTGACTTCGTCATCGGATTGATTTTGTTCAATCGAATGAATGCCATTACTGGCGATTCCAATACTGACTCTACTTCGTTGGGCTTGGTTCATGTGATGTAAGGCTATAGTTCGACCATGTTGATGAGCTAAAGCATTTGAAGTCGAAGAAGCCATAGAGCTGTTAGAAGCTGATGGCGACGATGGTGCAGCAGTTTCCAAAGATTGCGCCTGATGATGTCCGTGAACTCTTGCAGTCGGGATAGATAGTTGATGAAAAGTAGAAATTGGTGTGACATGTCTTGTTCCCGCCACACTGCTGCCATATCTAGGCCATGCGTTTTGCGACGATTGCCGAGGTAGGGTGCATTGGGCAATAGAGTTTGAGTATATGTGTGGAGTAACGTTCTGAAAAATAAATATAAAAATAAACATTAATATCAATGTAGGATATAATTAAGATTAGTTGTTGCGTAGTGCGGGGTGGTGACTGTACTTTTTCAAAAATAATATAATGTTGTCAAAAAAGTCTTGCGGTATTTTTATTGAATTTTCAATTGTTCATAAAATTGGTTATAATAATGCGATTTAAGTCAAATATGCGCCGTTTTGTTCGATGACGAGTTCCCAACGAGATGCCAACTTCATAATGCCCCTCTTATAGAAGCTCGCTTCCCTATTGGCAAAAAACTCGGAGAGCCAATTTTCACAGGACTCTCTTGTGGCCAACTTCCGACTACCAAGCTCGTTCGCCATGGACAGAAATAGGTGGTAATCACTTGGTGCGAGATCCGGACTATACGGTGGATGCAAAAGAACCTCCCATCCGAGCTCCCGGAGCTTCTGGCGCGTCACCAAAGATGTGTGTGGCCTGGCGTTGTCCTGATGGAAGACAATTCGGCCTCTGTTGATCAAAGATGGCCTCTTCTGCATGAGTGCTGCATTCAAGCGGTCCAGTTGTTGGCAGTACAGGTCCGAACTGAGCGTTTGGCCATAGGGGAGCAGCTCATAGTGGATGATTCCCTGCCAATCCCACCAAACACACAGAAGAACCTTCCTGGCCGTCAATCCAGGCTTGGCCACCGTCTGGGCAGCTTCACCGCTTTTCGACCACGACCGTTTGCGCTTCACGTTGTCGTAAGTGACCCACTTTTCATCGCCAGTCACCATCCGCTTCAAAAACGGGTCGATTTTGTTGCGATTCAGAAGCGATTCGCATGCATCCATACGGGCAAAAATGTTTCTTTGCGTCAAGTCATGTGGCACCCATACATCGAGCTTCTTTTTGAATCCAAGCTTCCTCAAATGGTTTATAACGGTTTGATGACTCATGCCCAGCTCTTGGCCGATCTCTGCCGGTCTCTTTCGATCAATTCAGCGATCTTATCGCAATTTTCGACGACAGGCCCTTCCGGACCGTGGCGCATCTTCGATCACCTCTGCACCAGAACGAAAACGTTGAAACCATCGTTGTGCGGTGGAAATGGAAACTGTATCGGGTCCATAAACTGCACAAATTTTATTGGCAGCATGAGATGCATTTTTGCCTTTATCGTAGTAGTACTGTAAAATATGCCGTATTTTCTCTTTATTTTGCTCCATGTTTGCGACGCTATAACTCACGAACGACTAAAAACAAACAACAATAAATCAAACACGTGTTAGCGCGTGAAAAGAGCTTTCCAAAAAGCTCTAGCGTGAACCGATGCGACGAATACAACTAGAACTACGCGCTTGCAAAGATAAGCTTGCGGAAATACCGCAAGACTTTTTTGACAACCTTATAAAAATCTCAACGTTAGGCCCTCGCACACAGACAGCGGAGCGCAGCAGTGCTAGCTGAGCTTATGAATATTACATACGAAATGCTCCGCTCAGCTAAGCTGTTGGTGTGCGGGCTCGCAATGTGCCCTGTGCGCTCCGCTCGGCCTAAGGCCCGCCCCACACAGACAGCTAAGCTGGGCAAAGCCTATCCGCTTCAAGCAGATAAGCTACTCCCCGGGTTGTATGCATCGCACACACAGAACAAATTGCAAGCGAAGAGGTGATTCATAAAATCTTCTTTTTAATGTGAGTTGTTTTTTGGATTAATCAAATTTTTCCCTTTGTAGAGATATGAATATCTTTTCCCTATTTTAAACCAATTGCCAATTTATTTTTTGTTATCTGATGCTTGAAAAGAAAATTAAATACACAAATCTCAGGACATTTACGCGAAGAAACGTTAGAAACAAACGTTAGGGAAATTTTTAATTCCTCCATCATATTTAGCATGAATGAGTTAAAAAACATCAACAAATAACATTAGATATAAGTGACATCAATAAGCATTTGCCTACAGAAGCTCTATTTATAGCAGAAATGACACGATACTTCACTATGAACCAACTTTTGTATGGAGACTGGGTTAAACAACTGTCAAAGAGCTTTTTGATGTATGGACAAAAGTTGCGTATTGTAAAAGTAAGAGGAGTCGTGAGAACGTTTGACCCACCAAGGATGAGTATTTTGCAAGTTTTTCGTTTAAATCATTGAATTTGGCGGAACGTGTATTTATGTATTTGACCTGAGATTTGTGCATTTATTATTCTTTTGGTATCCCCCGTAGTGTAGTACCATGTAAATTGAGTTCTAAAATTTAGTCATATGCCTAATGAACATTAGAGACTACCTCGAAACGGTAAAATGAAAGTAGGCTTAAGCAAAGTTAATATTCCCAAAAAAAATAATTTATTACAACTCGATGGCAGATTTTATATCTTGGTCCGATATGACCAATATCAAAATGAAGTGTTCAAAAATGTATGAACGGTAATTCTTAACATATCATTTGTTAACGACGGTTTTTTCGAGTTATCGAGCTTGTAACACACTATTTACACACGGTTTTCTATTTACACACGGTTCACTATTTACGATGTTTCTATACGTGTTTGTCTTTTCACGATTTGTCGATGCTTGTTTTATCTGTCTGTCATTTTATTTACAGCGTCTGTCTTCGTCCATTTTATGTACAGAATACAGCGTCTGTCTTCATCCAACTGTCTGTCTATTACTACTGCGTTCTACTTTCGGGCTCGTTCTCCATCGATTAACAGTGTCAACATCGTTTCCTGGCTTAAAAATGCCTTAACTCTAAAAAATAGATATACCCACATCTTGGTCACCTTGAAATAATTCCAAAGTCTACACATTATTAGATTTTAAGTATCGATATGAAACTATTAAATATAAATTTCAATATGCTATATTGCTTTCGATCAGAGAGAAAATATTTTTTTGCCAATTTATATGAAAAATTAATTTTTTTTGGAAAATTCATACAAATTAAAGAATATTAAAAACAATTTTGTCTTTTGTTTTCTCTGCCAATAATTTATATTTTGTTTGTTCGTCAATTCGCGGCAGAACATTATTATATTAATTAGTTTTTCGAAGCTCTTATTGCTTCGAAATAGCAGAAATAAACAAGCAAACTTGTTTACAGCGGATAAGCCACTCCACGCTCCGCGCAGTTAAGCTTTTGGTGTGCGCGCTTTCAAAATGGCATATCTCCGCGCGGAGAACCGGCTGGAAGAATGGACCGCCTCATTCGTAGCCGCGGGCAACATTTACTTTTACATAAACTTTAAAAAGTTAGTGGCAGGCATTGATGTATCGATGATGTATTGCAAAAATCTGTTTTTATACCCTGTTCCCATTAAAAATGGTAAAAAGGGATTATGAAGTTGTGCAAATGTATGTAACAGCCAGAAGAAAGCATCTCCCACCCTATAAAGTATGTATATATATTCGTGATCAGCATAAACAGCTGAGTCGATTTAGCCATGTCCGTCTGTCTGTCTGTATGAACTCGTCGATCTCAGAGACTATTACTACGTTTATACACACAAAATTGATCATGATTAATGCCCTTCAAAGTATGGAAGCTTTATTTCCTTATAAAATGTTCTACTAGAACGCAAACATTGATAGCCAGTTATGGCAGCTGTAAACTCTGTACTGTACTGTACTGTAAATTCATCCAGACTGTCGGACTATTAATAGGTTTACAATATCATCTTGTGTTGAGCCAAATATAAAATAAATATAATTCTGAATCATTTCCCTATTAAAAGCATTGCATACTTTAAAGGGCATTAATCACAATAAATTTTGTGTGTATAAACGTAGTAAATAGGAGATAGAGCCACAAGTTTTTGCATGTATGTAGGTGTATACCGTACCTAGATCGCGTTTGTTTCAGATTTGGAAAATTCAATCTCCTCCTCCTTATAACCGCGGAAAACTGTCAGAGCCTCAATTTGTATAACCTTGTAGAGGGTATATTAAGATTTTCGAGATGTTTGTAACGCATGGAAGAAAGCATCTCCGACCACATAAAGTAAATATATTCTTGATCAGCATGAGCTGAGTTGATATAGCCATGTATTTCTAGTGAGAAAAACTTTTTTGGTTTCAATGTTGGCGTCTTTATACTTTCCAGTTATGAATATTATAGGTATCCACACAATTTTTGGAAGTTTGGTCAAAATTTGATGAATATATCGCAGAGCTCCCAAAAGGTGCTCCCTTTTCACAGGCTGTCAGAAAAAATACAGTCATTCTCAGACACTACGAAAAAGTGAAACGAAATGACATCTCACATCTGACTTTTCACAGCGTGCTCTTTGCTCAATCAATGAGAGTTTTTTCCGGTTGCTTTGTTCATCTGTTTTCATAAGACACTTTCCTGGGCAGAATTAGTCGAAAGTGTCTTCTAAGCATGTGTGTGTGCCTCAGTAAACTGTAAGTGTGTCTTCATGTATTTGTGCTTCTGTAGAAGGCAAAACAAAACGTTAGCATTGAAGCAGTTGATTGTTGACTATAAAGTGCAAAGGACGTCAAATTAATAATAAGTGATGTTTTTTCAAATTTGACAAGACTTTTAATGAATCGCTATGCAGCTTATGTTGGATAAAATTATCGGGCCACCATATTACAAATTTGAGGCGCCATTTGACGGCTAAACATCTGGAAGTACTCGGTAATGAGGTCAACGAGAACACCGGTGTGCAATAAAATGCAAAGAAAAGGAAAATACCCAACGAGGCCAATGAAGAGACAATAATTGCGTCTATCATGAAAATTGATATTACTGACAGCAGACCATTTTTAATGTTAGACTGCGAAGTGTTCCGCGAAATTTTAAACCCTTTATATTATATAATACCCCGCAAATGGCTCCAATAACCTCGAGAAATATTATGGATCATGTACGAGTGAAAAGCTCTTTCAAAAAAGGTTATAATGGTTATGTTTAAACGGATGCTCATATCGCTTAAAACTGATGTGGGGACCAGACTGGGGAAATCAGTCCATAGAATTAATTTGCAATTACTTAATTCGAAGTTGTTAAGGACTGAGATTGTCGTGAAAACTCTTGGGATGATCCAGCTGTTTGAGTCGCTTACTGAACTGTACATTAAAAATAAATCAGATTAAATCAGAGATTATCCAATAGCATGCCATCGAGCTGGATCAGATTTTTAGGTAAGCGGCTAATCAAACTTAATTTTCTGTATTACCTATATAATGCTTAAAAATAAGCATTTAAAAGATTAGACATCGAATTTCGCAAAAAAAGACACTTTGCTCGATTTGCTCTGTTGCTTATGCTCAGCTGCTGACAGCTGAATGAAATTATCCCCATCAAACTGTTATAGTAAAACAGTTTCGTGTGTTCTCTCATCGATAACTATGAAACAGAAAACACGAAAAAAGCAAAATCTACCCAGCAGCGCAAATTGCCATTACAAAATCGATTACTCATAGATTACTTTGCCTTCAGTATGAAGCATCCAGACTTTCGGCAAGCCACCTATCTCACGTGGAGGAGTGGCTGGCCAACTGGCGCATAAAAATTAACGAGCAAAAGTGTAAACACGTGACGTTCACACTCAACAGAAGCACCTGTCCCCAGATATCCCTTAACGCGACTATGATACCACAATCAAACGATGTTGTTTACTTTGGCGTCCACCTTGACAGTAGGCTCACTTGGCTCAAACACATAGACTCGAAAAAACTTCAAATAAGGCTAAAGGCCACCAGCCTTCACTGGCTAATTAACTCCCGTTCCCCTCTAAAACTGGAATATAAAGTCTTAATGTACAAAAGCATCATAAAGCCTGTCTGGACTTATGGCTCAGAGCTATGGGGAAATGCCTGTGCGAGCAGTGTGGACATCATTCAAAGATCACAATCAAGAATTCTTAGAACACTCACTGGAGCGCCATGCTACATTCGCAACGAGTGTATCCACAACGACCTGAGGATCCCATTGGTCGAAACTGAAATACAGCAACTAAAGCGCAAATATTCTGAAAAGCTTCTAGCCCACCCTAATAAACTTGCACAATCTCTCACCCTGCAAGCAACGCATTCTCGCCTCCGAAGAAAAGACCTACCAACCCAGCGACTGAATTAAAGTGCCGCAGAACATAAACTAGCTCCAATAGGGGATTGTTGTACAATAGTTTCTAGATTAAGATTTGAAAAATTATTGTTAGTCTCATTAAGAGAAGATTCAATAAATACTAAAAATGCTAAAAAAAAAAAAGGAAAGGTGAAAAGGAAGGATGAAGGAAATCATCGCATACAATCTGCATTTTTTTGCCGTATGCATGCCCGCTTTGTAAACGGGGTGCGCGCATCCTGCATTACAAGTAATAAAACAAGTATGCCAGAGCCGAGCTGCCATCGGATTCCCTTTGCGAATGAGTATATTTTTTAAATTGTAATGCAGAATGTTCGCAGTCCGCTTACAACTCAACACACAATTTTGGAATCGTATACTCAGTCGTAAAGCACTTGTAATACGATTCAATTTACTTAAGATGGAAAAGTAAACTGATGGGTAATGTACTTGTTTTACGATGCAATTTACTATTGATAGAGAAGTACATGGGTTGTTAATGCACGTGCATTACAGCCTATATGAGTGGGTAATGATGTAGTAATGCAGTGGTTTTTATACCCTGTTCCCATTAAAAATGGAAAAAGGGGATCATGAAGTTGTGCAAATGTATGTAACAGCCGACCCTATAAAGTATATATATTCTTGATCAGCATCAACAGTCGCGTCGACATAGCCATGTCCGTCTGTCTGTATGAACGCGTCGATCTCAGAGACTATAAGAGATAGAGAGTTTGAGTATGTGAGTGTGTTTGCATATGTGTCTCAATTGAACAGGGTATTTTGTAGTCGGGAAACTCGACTACAGCGCTCTAACTTTTTAGATTAGTTTATTTTAAATGATTTTATTTGTTATTCTTTGATAAATAAAATGTATGTTTTTACAAAGCTTTAAATAGCCCAGACTACAAATGGGAAATACGTCGTTATCAGGGGGCATGTTCTTTTTCATCAGCTTTTTAAGGATGGGCAATATATCAATTTGGCATTTTTCAATTTTTGGTTGACTCTGCATAATCGTGTTTTGAGCCTCTATCACTTTTGCCAATTGAGTTTTCAACTTTACGAGTTTGTTTAACAACTAAGCCAAATTCAAGTGACTCCTCGCCACGTATGTGTCAAGTCACTGCTACACTTACACATTTGTTCTGCATACAAATACAAATTTAGAAAATAGAAGAAATGTCAAAAATATAGAAATAGACATCGGCTCGTGTGTGGCACGAATAGTTGTTTCATTGGTTGTATTGCATTACTTTTTCGTCAGGCGTAATGCATACTTTCGGCAGAACAGGTTGAGCTCTGCGCCGCTGGGCTGCGCCACTGGGTAGTGTTCTGTTCAGAGAGTGAGCGAGTCTGTTAAATTTTTTCCTGTCATTTCGGTGAGAAGACAGCATTGAAAAATTTGGTTGAGCATATTCTGCAAGCTCTAATATATCGTATAGCTTCCATATTCCAAACAGGTAATAAAATGGTCGAAGTAGTGGCGCCATCTATTGCTGAGTTTTTGACGAAATTCATTTAAAACCTACAAGGGTATATAAACTTCGGTCGAGCCGAAGTTAGCTTTCCTCTATTTTTTTTTTTTAATTTTCCAAAACAAACGGTACATTAAAACGCTTGTCAAAATGCAGTAGACTCTTTTCGAGATTCCAGCAAGAACATCATAGAAGGGTTTTTTTTTTAAATAATTATAAATGCATGTCGGGAACAATTATTTATTAGGCAATTCCGCATGAAGGAATTTAGATATTTTTTTTTCGAACTGAATACTAGGCTTTAACAGGACTATAAAATTATTGCTAGTATGTTTGTACACTTACAATAGATAGTGCACCAATCGCATTCGATCCTTGCGCATGTAATCCACCACGTAGAGTGCAATAACCAATGCTATGAGAAGCGTTAAATGTCATTTCAGCAGCCCCGATATGCTGAGCAAGAGGTTTGTTTGCCAAAATGACACTGTTAGGGCTGCAGTTAGTGTCGATTGTCGATATTTGCTGTCTTCTTTTGGTACAATCAATCTGTAAAAGTAATTAAAAACAAAATATGAATGTTATAAATATTTATACTATCTTTTTAGCTTATAGCATATTTCTACTAGTCAGAATAACTAGGGATTATCAATAATTTAGGTTTTTTACACGTTATGACCGGGACTTTCAAGCCACTACGTTTATGTAGCTTTTCTACATTGCAAGTTTACTTTTCTTAGTTCTACATGTGGCCTGTAGCTATTCCACATGCCGCTCTTATAAATCTCAGTGCTAAAAGAGGCAGCAAACGCAGCGTTTACTATTCTCATTACAAATTCATTTTTACATTAATTATACACTTGAAAAGTGAATTATAATTTTGCCCAGAAGCTTGCAACTCATAGAAGGAATCATCTCCGACCAAATAAAGTTTGTATGTTCTTGATCAGTATAAGGAATTGAGTCGATTGAGCTTTCTCCGTCCGTCTGTCTGTTTCTACGCGAATTAGTCGCTGAGCTTTGACTGCACGCTGCTCATATGTCGAAACCGACGGATCGGATGACCACGTTTTGTAGCTGCCTTAAGAACGATCGGGCGGAAAATGGGCTTAAAAACAGTTTTGTTTTCTATGTTTGCGTTCTTAAACTCGTTCATTATTAACATTATATGTTTGAACGAGCTTTTTCAAGTGTTAAATGTGTTAAAACTTCGTCACACACGAAGTTAGCGATGCTTTCTCGTTTTGTTTTTGTCTTCATAAAATTACTTGTTTGTTTATTGTTGACAGCAGCGAAATCTGCAGCTTGTGTATACACCGAACCCGATTTTCAAAAACAGATGTGAGCTACTACCACTTTGGTTGGTTGCAAAGTATCGCCAAAAGCACTCGGAAACGATAACAATCTACGAGCTATATGGTTGGTTACTTTGATGAAAGCTGCGATGCAGTTTGAATGTTGCGTCTTTTGAGTGATTACCCAGCTTATGTATTTCCTATGGAAAACAAATCTCGAAGCTTCGTCAGATTTTTCAAGCTTCGGGCAGTATGAATAAATTATTTCACAATATCAAAAGCTACCAATCATGATTGCACATTACCTGCATAGCTGTTATGTATGTACGAATGTAGCTTTTCAAAATTCCGCGTTTAATTTTTGCATTTCTGGTTGTATCATATAGTTTTTCTGCATGCCACTTGTAACTTCCTGTTTTCTATATTAAGCGTGTGAATTTAGCAGGGCGAAAAACGTTTCGTTTGGGTTTGGCGATTCTACACAAAAACGAGAGCGTAAGTTAAAGTCGGCTCTAACCGACTTCTCTATACCCGCTACTCATGGAAATATTGTTTAATAGCCTTCCGGTGTTCCTGAGTGGGGGACAGCCGAAAAGTATGCAACATTTTGTTTAACTCGGCTATTTATCATCCGATCTTGATGAAAATTTTTAGGGCCTATTGATGTTGCGAATATAAATCTAAATTTTAAATTTGAGATCGATATCTTAAAAATTGTGGGAGTAATTCAACATTTTTTATTGTGGGGGCGGGGGTGGACGTGGCAAAAATTTGAAATAAACTTGATCTGCGTGCAGACAATAAGAGTCTACATTTCAAATTTGGCTGCTCTAGCTCTTCTAGTCCCTGAGATCTAGGTGTTCATACAGACAGACGGACAGACAGACGGACGGACAGACGGACATGGCTATATCGACTCGGCTGTTGATGCTGATCAAGAATATATATACTTTATATGGTCGGAAATGATTCCTTCTTCTTGTTACATACATTTGCACGACTTTAGTATACCCTTTTACTCTACGAGCATCAAGATCGGATGATAAATAGAAGAGTTAACAAAAAAAAATGTTGCACACTTCTCGGCTGGCCCACCTCAGGAAGACTATTAAACATTTGTTTCCATGAGTAACGGGTTTATCGAAGTTGGAGCCGACTTTAGCTTAGGCTCTCGTTAATATTAATCTTAGCAAGTTTAGCTGTGTTTGGGCTAATTGGCTAGAGATCACAGCTCTACTTAATTTTATTCTGTCCAAACAATGGTTCAGTATTGACCCCCCTCGGGACTAAAGGGTTGACAGAGAATATACGGCATCCCAACGGGCCCATATAGCTTAAAAGGGAGTGCAACTTGTCGCTGTTAGTTATCGCAACCTAACCTAATCTAACATTCCTAGGTCATAAATGAACCGATAAAGGTATCCTCCCAGGCGGACAGTGCTAGACGATTTCTTGAATTTTGCAATTATTACAGAAGATCAGGGCTTAGTCCCGAAACGAATTTAGGTTCCGGTTCCGGTTCGTACCGATATAAATGTTTTAGTTAAAGGTTCTGTTTCGGTTTTCTATTAATTTCGGTTTCGATACGGTACCCGGATTTTTATTTCGGTATACTGGTACGTACCGGTACGTGGTTTCATGTTTTTCATGGTTTTTGAATTTACCATCGAATTTTATACGTTCACGATTTATTTAAGTAATACAGAGAATGCTATCATCAGAATCACAAGAATGTGTGATTTGATCGCAGTAACATAATTGCATTCAATGTGGTTGAGTCCGTACAACTGCTTAGTGGACTCTTGATTAATTTTACGCCAGAGAATGGGCGTCCCACGCTAACCTGGGTAGCTGTAACAGAAAGCACGTCTTTTGAAATCTCATACAATTCTGGGAACTTTGTGGAGGATTTTGACCACCAGTTAAGAATGTTTTCATGGTTTCAAACACATTTAAGTGCGATTGATGAATTTGTCAAACCTCTATCTCTTACCATCTCTGAGATCTGTTCGTTCTTTCGGACGGACGGACAGACATGGCTATACCGACTCGGCTGTTGGTGCTGATCAAGGATATATATATACTTTATAGGGTCAGAAATGATTCCATTTCCCTGTTACAAAATTTTACACACACTTTATATACACTGTGCACCTTTGGAACAGAGAATAAAAACAGAAACAGTACCGGTACCAAAGTTTCGGTTTTGATCCGATGCTGTCGGTTCCAATAATAACGGTAAGCGGTTTTCGGTATTAAAAAAAAAAATTTGTACCGGTTCCGGTACGTGATTTCAAACGGCTTATTTCGCTTAACGGTTCCGGTTCCGGTATTAAGCCCTGCAGAAGATTCATTAACAAATTTTCTCATCACTCCCGATATATAACAAGATTATGTAAGAAGAACGAAAAATTCGATTGGACTAAAGAGTGCCAATCAGCTTTTGAAAATTTAAAAAGAGAATTTATGCAGCCCACATTACTAAAATAACCCGATTTAAGCATAGCATTTTGCATTACAACTGACGCAAGTAAACAAGCACGCGGTGAAGTACTTACTCAAGAGCATAATGGTATACAGCTTCCAATAGCATATGCATCAAGAACTTTCACTAAAGGAGAAAGTAATAGTAATGTTACTACAGAACAAGAATTGACAGCAAACCACTAAGCAATCAAACATTTTCGCCCATATGTATATGGTTAACACTTCATAGTAAAACAGACCTTTAACTTATCTTTTCTCTATGGTGAATCCAAGTTCAAAATTAACTAGAATGAGACTACAACTGGAAGTATATGAGTCTACTGTAGACTATGTTAAGGGAAAAGACAATCTTGTTGCAGATGCATTATCAAGAATTTCCATCAATGAATTAAAGGACATTACAAATTAAAATTTTGAAGTCACTACAAGAAATCAAAGTAGACAGCAAAAATCCTACGCAAGAGAAGAAACAGAAAATGAACCAAAAACCTTGCGGAAGCAAATTCTTGAAAAAGCTTCAAAGCCCAATGTATTTGAAGTCATCCAAAATAACGATGTACAAAACGTGGTGACCTTGAGACTAACATCAACAACATGTCTCTTAAAACATGGAAAAAAGTCAAAGCAAGAATTAATGTTTGCAACTTTTACCCCAACGGAATTCTCGCCCTAGTTCAGCTCTTCCAAAGGCTTGAATCAAGCCAAAAGTCTAAAACGACCATTCATATTAAGACCCCACTAACAATAACTGAAACCCCAGAATGTATATTTGACCGAATTGTAGTCGACACAGGTCTATTTACCAAGTTTTGAAAATGGTAACAAATACACAGTTACACTTATTTGTGATTTAACAAAGTATCTCGTAGCCAAACTTTTAACAAATAAAAGAGCTAAAACAGTAGCAAAAGCTATTTTCGAATCTATTATTCTCAAGTACGGTCCTATGAAGACGTTCATTACGGACATGGGTACTGTGCAGTCAAGGAAAAATGGCATAGTAAAAACTATAACAATCATATTTGATTTTACTATGCAATTTTTGTATTAAAATAATTAATATACACTTTGATTCAACTAGAATCATATTTAATCACCTAATTTTCTTTGCGACATTTATATGAACTATTCGGGGAGTTCGAACTGGAGAATTTCAAATGGTCTGATGTTCTTGGGCAGATGGTAGATTCAATTCAATACAAGAAGTATCTTAGAAGGCTTTCCGCCAGCGCGCGCAATAGCGCAACCGCTAGAGAGAACGTTCCAATTGTGTTCAGACCTAGGGTCCCGAGTTCGAGTCCCCGCAGAGTAAGTTATCACTTTTAAATACAATTTTATATAATTCGGTGTTTTTCAGAGTCCAACTGGTGGTGGCTTCAATGGCGGATTCCTACTCTTGATTCAGAACAAACTAATTGATATACAAATTTAATTTAAAAAAAAAAATTAATATTTTCATATTTAAATTAAAGTGTACACACTTTATATTTACGAATTACATATTTAACGCTGAATCAATGGTGAAAATGTTAAAGTCAAAGTGTAAATATTGAGATTTCAAAGCATTTTTCCCTCAGTGTGTACAAAAATTCTATTTTTGATGATTCATGCAAATATCTGAAAATTGATAGCATAACATCAACAGCACATCACCACCAGACCTTAGGCACTGTAGAACGCAGTCACCAAACCCTTAACGAATATATAAGATCGTATATCTCAGTTAATAAAACCGATTGGGATGTATGGTTATAATATTTCGCATATTGCTTCAACACAACACCTTCTATGGTACATAACTACACATCGGATTTTATGCACTTTTTAAATGAAGGTAGATTGAAGTGAAAATTTGGAACTAAACTAATTAAATAACCCATTTTACATTAAAAAGTGCATATTCAATACATGCATATTTACATATGCAAAATATACAAAAAAATATGCAATAAATCTGTCAAATATGTAATTGAATAAAATATGTATAAAAATGGCGAAATTTGAAAAATTCTCATTCTTGAGCTAAGAGAATTGTAAAGAATAGATGGACGGCAGATATAAGCGGTAACCGAGCAAATAAAAGGTGTACCTTAAAAGTTCTAAAATATTGGGAAATTTCTAAATTGTTCATTCATTTCAGATTTTTATGAAGATTTTATGGACGGCTAGAGTACACGGGTAAATAAAGGAGATGTGGAATTAATTCTCATTTGAGTTTAGATTATCATAAAGAAGGGTAAACCGGCGGGTAAATAAGTGTAGATCAAATGGTCAAGAAAAACGTGAAATTTGCAATATTTTCATTTGAGTATTTACGAAAGCGCAGGCGTTGGTAATTAAGAGGCGTAAATTGAACAGCTCAAAATTTGCAAATTTTTTTATGACCTAATATTATGATGAAGATTTTATGGATGGCAATGTAGACGGGTAAATTGGAGGTGTAGATCGAACTGTTAAAAGATTTGGGAAATTTGCAATTTTATTAAATGACCAACGATTATTATGAAGACGCAATAGACAGCAATAGTAGATGGGTACATATAGGAAGTGTATGACTGTCCTGTGTGTGACTGTCCAAAAAATAGCGAAATTTCCTAAATTATTATTTGAGCTTAGATTTTTCACGAAATTTGCAAAATTTTATGAGTTTTATGAGCAATTGAAGACGCGTAAATGGTTAGATCAAACGGTCTAAAAAGATGCGAAATTTACAAAACTTTTGCATGAGTTAGATAATAATGTAGACTGTTACGGATCTGCTTTGTTCTTCATTAGACTACGCCGGCTGGCTCTACGGATCCCAGAAGTAAGGTCCATCCCAAAGCCTAGCAGACCGCACAATCACGAATGTCGACAGACACCAACACGTGTCAAAGCGGTCAAAAGGAGATCCACCCTTTCCCTTTTCTTTTGCATTTATTTTTTTTTTTTTTAATGGTTAATTTATAAATCTATTTTTTTGCTCCCACTTGGCAGGCACTCGAGACGACACTCGCCTCTACCAATTTGGAAGGGTTTGGACTCCTTACGTCTCGATTTATGATTTTTGACTTTTTTCTTAAGATCTATTCCTGGCTTTTATTGCCGCACCCCAATCGGCACGCTCCCTTTGCCAGGATTTTCCCACGGGACACCCGGCGGTCGGCTAACCCGGCGTTGGAACGGACTCACTTTATTTTTTCCTTTTTATTTATCCCCCCGCAGGTAGACTCCTCTCTCGGAGTGGCCCTCTGGCGATCCCGGCTTCTCCAAGTCGCCTCTACTTCTCGGACTCTGGCCGACGCAAAACGAGTGGGGTTAAGAGAGTAGGGCAAATGGGTGGGGTGGCAGGATCCCTCTACTGCTGAAGTTCTGTTTATTTTTGGCGATGAAGGCAAAAAAAAGAACACCCGTGGCCGTCCTCGTGCGGACCAGAAGTACAGCCACGCTGAAAAAACCAAGAAAAACTGTCACCAACCACTCTCACTGGCACCTGTGGGATCAACTCACTTTTCTTAAATATTTTTTTTCTGGTTTTTATTTCACAGTTTTTCTTCATTAATTTAATTTTATTTATTCTGCACAGGCAATTTCGTTGCAAATAAAACGAACTTATTTAAAATTTTCGGCGTGAAAGCTTTTGATTTTCTGGTACTAGCATTATCTGACTGCCGGTCCTCTTGCGATTTGATTTTTGACTGCCTCTTGGCACCCATTACCACCCCCATATATGGGCTCGTCTCAAATCCCACTGTCCCCTAAGCCTGACCTACCTCAAAGTCATTTCCTGCCTGCTTCTATATAGGGTCATTAGCCGTTTTGAACGCCAACCAACGGACAGCCGGTGAGAAGAGCGAGCTTGAGCTTGAGGTCCATTTCCCCTCTACCCCTTACCCTTCGATTGGTATAAGCCTACCGCCTCAAGCCCATCTTAATTCCCTAGAGGGCGCCACTTTCCTACTAAGCTCGAGGGCGTTGCCACCTATGAGAAATTTGGCCGCTACCTACCTCAAACGATCATCTCTAACCTATCGATAACCTAGGTATACATATATGTACGTATACAAATGCAACAAGACGGGCAAATTGACGGGTCAAGATCAAGTGGTCCAAAAATCAGGATATATACAACATTTTATGGCAACTCTCTCCCGTGGCAGACGTGTTTTTTATCGGGCTCCCGGCTGTGTTAATTGTTTATGAAAATCCTGCAACCAAACAAAGTCAACTGCTGTCAAACACCGCGCAAGAGGCTTACCAAGGCAAGGGCGACTCCACCAGACGATTGGAAAGGTACCCTGGTTGCATTCTCCCTATAATATTGGGTTGAGACTCCACCCCTAGCAGGTCACTCAAGGCGGGCGAAAGTCGTGGAAAGCGGCATAATCGAAGAAAGTGACACTCTGCGTGGAAATTCAGCAGGCAGCAACAAAAACAAAACACTAGTGGTGAGACTGATCAGCTGATCAAGAGACTCACTAAGTCTTAACCTCAACAAAAGCACCCGAAGCTCTCTTGAGTCTCTAAAGTCAGCTATAGGGGGCGCAGTAAAAAGCTTTGGACTTCGTAAGCAGGTGCATACTTTTAGGTCGCACAAATTAATTCATTGGAGTGAGCTGAGCAAAGCATATTTTTCGGCAGTCAAATACAAACTTAATAAAAATACAAGTAAGATGGCAAATATCCTAAGAACGCCAGAAGGCAATAAGAAGGCCAATGTCAACCCTGAACCCGATCGATTCGACACGGCTGAAGAGTCTTAACACCTGGCAACCAAACGGGGCAACTAGAGAAGCGTAGAAGAGGACAGCTATCGCCAGAATATGGACTCGGAGACATTATGAATGCAATACATCAATTGAGGGATAGTTTCAATTCCAAACTAAACAGTATGGAAGAACGACTTGCATCGAAAGAGGACATTTGCGAGCTAAAAGATCAACTGGGAGGCGTCAAGAAGGATATTGAGGCGCTACAAGAAGATAACCAATCACTAAGAAAGGAAGTGGAAAGGATCTCAAGCGAACAGTCAAGTGACAGAACGGAGCTTAACAGGTTAGTGGACCTAAGTAAGAGCCGAAATGTAATTGTTAACGAGCTGCTTAAGAAAAATGACACAAAAGAAGGAGTAGAAGCTCTGGTTCATAACAAACTTGGATTTCCCGATGTGAAGGTGCGTGATACCCGGATTTCTTTTTGAAAGGCAGAACAAAGTAGGACTCTTAGCGGAAATGGAATCTACAGCCATGGTTAGCGATACTCTAAAAAATGGAAGAATGCTTGCGGGAACAGCTATCTACATAGACAAAGACTTAAGTGATTTACAACAAGAATTTAAAGCTGCCCTGTTGCAACTTAAAAGCGAGCTGTCGACAGTTAATCCCGACATTAAAACATTTGTCAGAAAGTACGAAATATATGTAGGTGGCAAATGGATACGCTTTAATAGCAATCGAGTTCTTATGTCTAAAAAACAACCAGCATAAGAGATCTTGAAAAAAATGTACGGAACCCAACTAGATGTGATAAATCCCTCTTTTGAGTCCTTGCGAAGCAAGTCCAAGAACTCAAAAAAATAAAAAAAAGCAGCTCAAAAAAAATCTCCCATAAACAAAATTAACCCCAAGCATACGCATAATATTAAAATACTAAACTATAATATAGCTGGCCTAGCCAATAAAATAAAATGTAGTCAGTTTTTCAACTTCGTAAATTCACACGTTATATTCTTACTTTATGAAACTTTTGTAGAGGAACACCGAGATAAATATGAACACTATTTTAAAGATCACGTCCTGCACTGGGAGCCTGCTACCAGAACGTCCGCAAAGGTCGGGCTAGCGGAGGGGTAGTCCTTGGTATTAACACACGCTTTAAAGAGTCACTGAGCTGTGCTTTCGCTAAAATCCTTAATACGACAATACTGGAAATAAAGCTCAAAGATGAAACCCTTATAATATTTCCCACCTATCTAAACTGCAACAAGTGGAGCAGCGACTATGAATCCCTAGATGATGCACTTTAGCAACTCAATGCATCAAATGTAATGGTGTTAGGAGACTTGAATGCACGCATCGGAAATAACAAAGTTTAAACCGAAAGTGAATATATGTCTTCTGGGTACGCAAACAGGCCAAGACCTGCGATGGGTACACAGATAGATCGAAATGGCAAAAGACTGATCGAACTTTGTGAGTCCCACAACCTTACTGTCGTAAACGGCCGGACAATCAGAAGAACCGAAGGAAACTTTACTTTTTTAAGGTCACAATCAGCATCAACCATTGACTACGGTCTCATAAGTGGGAGCTGGAAACAACACTTAAAGGACGTAGGAGCCGAATCTTTTTCAGATCACACGCCCCTAATTGCCAATATTGCTTTTTATGACCAACAAGCGAAAAAAAAACCAACGCTCCTTCCTAAATTACGGTGGAAGTCTCATAACGAGCAAAATTACAGGCAGACTCTTAACCAACAACTCGAACTATCACCAACAGTGGACAGTATTTTCGTGTTATCGGCCATCGCAAATGATTTCTTGCAAAGAAAGCGGAAAATGTATACATTCTTTGTTGATTTCAAAGCGGCCTTCGATACGATCGACAGAAGAAGTCTTCTTTTAAAGTTAAGCAAAATAGGATTGTCAACAAAAATGCTAGACATCATTCGGAGCCTATATTTAAATAACGAAGTCATGGTATGGGATGGAATCCAACTCGCTGAACCTTTTATCACAAATCAGGGTGTCAAACAGGGTTGCCTCTTAAGTCCCCTCCTCTTAGCACTCTATGTAGATGATATTGTGTAATGGCTTTCAGGAGGAGTAAGAATTGATGAAGTAATAGTAGTAGTCCTCGCGGAAGATGCCACTCAACTGCAGAGCATGATAAGCGCCATACACAGCTTCTGTCAAAAGTGGAGTCTCCAAATAAACAGTGATAAGTTCAAGATACTGATAATGAAAAATGGGGGAGGTCGTAAGTCAAGAGATGAGAAGTGGTTCCTGAATGGAGACGAGATTGAAGTGGTACGTGAATTTCGGTATCTAGGGGTTACGCTAACGCCAAGTATTAGCTTTAACGTCATTTGCAAAAAAAAGCTTAAAGACTCTAAGATTGCGATAAATAGTACGTGGAAACAACTTATGGGCATGAATTAATAAGTATGAGGGTAAAAATTCAAAATGTTTCTAGCCACAGCCAGAGCAATGATGTGCTACGCAGCGCAGTTGTGGGGATACGCCAGTTACGAGGAGGTGGAGAAGCTTCTCTACTTTTTCGTGAAAAAATGATTCTTCCTTCCACTGAACACGCCAAGCTATGCGATACATCTTGAGACAGGTCTGCCCACTCTCTACACGTACACGCTGCAGTTACACTTTGATTACCTCGTGAAGGTGATGAAAATGCCCCTATCAAGACTGCCTCGAATTGTGGCAACGTATCTGTTGGAGTCCAAAACGCAATTTTTCGCAGAGTGGGTGCAACTGGCTACGCAGCAGGGCCTTGAGCATAACTTGAATGCAATAGACACGTGGGATCACCTTCATATCATCCTTCTGCAAAAGCTAGATCAACACGCACGAGTCCCAGGCACGCCAAAGTCACGTACAGGGTATTGGAGTATAATCTAAATGAAACAAACTATTTCAACGATCAGTTTGACGCGACAACAATTTCAATGCTATTTAAGGCGCGAACGGAACTCCTTTACCTAAATTACACTCCTTACAGCACAATAACAAATGACCAATGCGAGCTGTGCAACCTACGCGAGAGGGAAGATGTATTTTATTTTGTCGCTCGGTGCCCCATTCTAGCAGAATGCAGGCGGCTTCACTTCGGCAGGCATCCTCTGGAGATATGGGACTGTATTGCGCTGCGTAATGGGCCAAACTGGCGACCCCTTGCAATATTCTTGCGGGAATGTATGCGGTACCGACAGGATATCTTGCTTGACTACGGAGATCTGTAGTATTAAGTCACGAAGACATGCGGCAACAGCGTGGTCCTCTGCCTTGAGGAACGATGCAGTATCTCGGGAAGACCGGGGAAGCTGTGTGTAGTACTCTAAGGCAGAGGACAACTTAGCCCAATACTCGAGCAGAAAGCACTGGATAACGCCAGGCAAACAGTTTTTAAGCCAAGCCTTTTTTAACTCTATTTTAATTTCTCTAGAATTTTGTATTTTAATATTTTATTCCTAAAATAGTGATAAATGCTCATATAAAAGAATAACACATGAAAAATTAAATAAAGAGAATACTACTACTACTACTACAACATTTTATGATTGGTTCAGATTATCATGAAGATTTAATAGTTGGCAATTAAAGACGTGTAAATGGGAGGTATCGCTCAATCGGTTTAAAAAAATTTTAACATTTGCGAAATACATACTTATATGAGCTTAGATTGACACGAAGACGGGCATATCGACGGGTAAATAGGAGCTGAAAACCATACGGACCAAAAACTCGGGAAATTTGGAAAAAAAAATTTAGTGAGGTTAGATTATCATGAAGATTTTATAGATGGCAATTGTCTATTAAGCTTCACTTCTTCGTATTGTGCTTAAAATTCTAAAGAGGGCGCAGCAATGCACGCCGGGTGCCTGCTATGTAAATATGTATTACAAAACAGTGATGACAAATCTCATTTTTGAACTAAACGTGTGTTTTTATCTCTTATTTTCGGCATTTTATTTGACTACAAGTTGAATTGGTGACGTTGACTTACAAGTTTAAACAGATTTGCAACAAAATCAGGAAATGGTGAGCACAGAATTATTATGTACTTTTATAAAAAAAACGAGAAGGCCAAGCTAACTTCGTCTGTGCCGAAGTTTTTATACAGTTGCAAATGCTGTTTATGAAATGTCATAGTTTAAGAACGCTTACATAAAAATCAAAAAGTTTAAGAACGACAAAATTTAAAACCAAAAAGTTATTCTTACTAAGACTCATTTTCCGACCGATCGGTCCTATCATAGGACTCCTATGGCAGCCTTTAGATATAGTCATCCGATTTCGACCAAATTTTGCGAATATATTTGAAAGCATACATAATTAGTAATCAGTGAGTTTAAAGAGGTTAACATTAAAAACAAAAAAAATTTCTTACTAAGAACTATTTTCGACCGATCGGTCCTATGGCAACCATAAGATATAGTCACCCGATGCTGATCAACTTTTTCAAATTAGTTTGAAAACGTGTAATATTAAGAAGAATCCGACCTTAAGAACGATTTACTTCAAAACAAAAAAGTTATTTTCCCTAAGACCCATTTTCCGACCGATTGGTCCTAAGGCAGCTATTAGATATAGTCATCCGATTTTGACCAAAGTTTGCAAATCTGTTTGAAAGCTCATTGAAAACAAAAGAGTTTTTCTCAGTAAGACCCATTTTCCGACAGATGGTTCCTATGACAGCTATAAGATATAGTCATCCGATCTTGACCAAAATTTGCGAATCTGTCTGAAAGCCTATAATATTCATAAAGGCCAAGTTTAAGAGCGCTTAAATTGAAAACAAAAAAGATTTTTCACTAAGACCCATTTTTTGACCGATGGTTCCTATGGCAGCTTTAAGATATAGTCATCCGATCCGGTCGGTTCTGACATATTAGCAGCGTGCAGTAAAAAGAAGACTCTGTGCATTTCAGCTCAATAGCTTTAAAACTAAGAGACTAGTTTGCGTAGAAACAGACGGACAGACAGACGGACGGACAAAGCTCAATCGACTCAGCTCGTCGCCCTGATCAAGAAGAAAGGGTCAAGGGTCGAAAATGAATATTTCAATGCGTTGCAAGCTTCTGGGCAAAATTATAAAAAAGGTTTTTTTTTACATATATTGCATATTTTGCTTACTGATAACCGTTACTCAAAGAGTAAAAGGGTATAAAAATCGTGCCTTGAATTTTACTGAATTCGAAAAGCATATGTGATCGAGCATATATTTGTATGGGCGAAAATTCAAACTTTGAAATTCAATTACAAGAGAACCATGGTCGACCGCCAATTATTTTCTGCACGTAAATTCTTCATAGTTCGTGATCTATCGAGGAAAATTAGTTTCAGAACTTTAGGAGCTGTTTACCTCAAAGTAATCATTTACCGAGCCATTGAAAAGCTGGAAGGAGGCGGTCGAGATTTTTAATAAGCACCAGATAGCACACATCTACCAATCGGCAGTATTGCGGCAATTGTCCCGAAACGAAGTTGAAAATGTACTTATCGACTCAATAAAAGCGCGAATTAACCTTACATTGCGGAGCAAGTGCGTCAGACTAGAGCTAGCCTACGATCACATTATTGTAGCCGAGAGGTTTTTGGGTCGCCAAGGACTTGCTTTATGTGTCTGAGACAAATGACATTCTGAAGCAGTTGGTCGAAAATAACGCTAATTTTCGCGCTCTGCTGCGATATCGAGTAGACGCTGGTGATATCAGATTGAAGCAGCATATTCATACTGGCCCAAGAAACGCCAAATATTTAAGTCTAAATTAATATATAAATAAAGAGCAATTTTCTGTTTGTTTTGAACAGGCAGGTTTTTGAACAGGCCCAGAGAAGCACAAGCAGGGGTATGTACAAACAACCTAACTTCACTCTATGAGAAAGAAACTTTTTTAACGACCGTTATAAACTAAAAGTAATCTCGCAAATATTCCGCGCTCGATGTGATCTGGTAGCACTGAACTTCAAGCTATATAGAGATGGTATCCTTAACGAATTCTCGCTTTCTTGGCCAAATGTCCAATCCTGGCAGAAATACAATTTGTATATTGGCAACAAACTTCGCTGAACACAGCAGAAGTACAGCAGCTTAAGCCAATTGATGAATCCGAGTTCGCAAATTGGGCGGAAGGTCGTTTGGCCGAAGATGGTGAGCTTTACCGAAAAATCGTCTTTTCGGATGAAGCGCATTTTCACATCGGTGATTATCTTAATAAACAAAATTGTCGCATCTGGGGCACAGAAAATCCGCATATCGTCGTCGATATGCCACGTGTCGCTGTTTGGTGCGGACTTTGGTCTCGAGGCATCATTGGTCCATTTTTCTTTGAAAATGAAGAAGGAGCCACCGTAACCGTGAATGGTGAGCGCTACCGCGCAATGTTAAGCGATTGGTTCTTCGAGGAAATTGAAGCGGAAGACTTGGACGATATTTGGTTTCAATAAGACGGTGCTTCGTGCCACACAGCGCTTGCCACAATCAATCTTCTGCGCCCTATCTTCGAAAATCGAATAATCAGCAAATATTTAGATGTGAATTGGCCGCTAAGAAGCTGTGATCTGACACCGTTAGACTATTATCTTTGGGGAGCGGTCAAGGACAAATGTTATGCAAACAATCTTGAAACAATCGATGAGTTGAAGAACGAGATTCGAGTTGCTATTGCTGACATACGTGCCGAAACAATTCCAAATGTTTTCAAAAATTGGGTGGATCGAATGGGCTACTGCCAAGTTAGCCGAGGTGGTCATTCGACCGCAATTGTTTTTCATAAATAAATGACATGAAACAACCTTTCCAATTAATGTTCAACTTCTGAAAAATGTCGAACCGTTTTTTTTTATAGCAAAATTAAATTCCAATTTTTTAAATGGACCACCCTGTATAAGTTAACGTTAATTGACATATTATATATGAATAGTTTAGTGACATCAAGATTTAACATACATCAAATAACACTGACATATATACAATAAAATCGTTTATAATTAATTTCCTATAATTTATGCCCTTTTCCGCAAGCATGATCCAATTGAAGGGATCTTCACCGTTTAATACGCTTATTATCTACAGCACCGTAAGCTCCGTTCTTCCAAGGGATCTGCAAGATTAGATTTGAAATCTAGACTCCTATTGTCTGCACGCATATCAAGATTAATTTCAAATTTTTGCTACACCCACCCCCGCTCCCACGATAAAAAATGTTAAATAACTCCGACAAATTTTAAGATATCGATCAAATTTAAAACTTACATTTATATTCGCAATATATATAAGCCCTGAAATTTTCATCAAGATCGGATGATAAGTAAGTAAAAAGTAAAATTGGCTCAAACAGCACCTCCAGGAGGGCCAGGGCCAAGGCCAAGCTTCTCTCAATCTATTGGCGTGTGTGCTTATAATTTTTCGCAGAGGAGAAAGGGACCTACAGCTTAACGCCGAAACCGAACGGCAATAGTTAGAGAATTTTTGGTTTGTCATGGCTAGTTCACAGCTTCACAGCTGGCGCCAGTAGCTGGTGAAGGTGACCTGGTGTGTAAAAGCTTTTTTCTAAGAAAAGAAAAATCTTTTTCTATTAGATGGTCCGAGGCGGGATCGAGCCCACAACCTCCCGCACCAGCAGCCACACACACAACTGGTACGCCACGCCCGACCATGATAAATTGGCGTGTTAAAAATGTTGCATACTTTTCGGCTGTCCCACCTCAGGCACACAGGAAGGGTATTAAACATTTCATCCATGAGTAACGGGCTTATAGAAGTCGGTTAGAGTCGACTTTAACTTACGCTCTCGTTTTTTCTCAGCTCCATGAGGAGTTTAATACTTATATTGCACCAATGTAATAGATTTTTCATTTCGTCAAACCAAAAAACTTGTTTCTGGGGTAGTCGGCAAGCGTCGTATTCAAACATTATCCTGTGAATGTACTTTAGGTGCAAATTTAAACCGTACAAATATCCTTCTTCTGCTCTCGTTTCCAGACAAAGTGCATAATTGGGCGTAGTCTCTGCTATCTTGAGCATTCTTTTTATGAAATGCCGCTGAAGTCCATTTGTTTCGCCAAACCAGCCGAATCCACAAACTTGTGCTGCATACTACTGTATAACTCTAGCTGTTTCCTGGAATAGGTAACACTTGCTACTCAATGAAATATCCGGCTTATTCATAAATGTTCTCCAAGTTCCGTCTCTGTAATCTGCCTATCCAGTTCCTCATCTATTACCATATTAGGGGCGTACTGGATCCAAGAAGTATTTTGCGAGAATTTGAGTATGTTGCAAAAGTATGTTTGAAAGTCCTGCGCTGTTTCTTGTGTTCCCATTTTCCACGGCGTGTTTCTTATCTCTCTTGCCAAGGCCTACCAATCTTTACTATTGCGGGGGCTATTAATTTTTTCGTCTAAAGATTTATAGTAACTTTCTTTTTTAGTGGCGCAGATCATAGCATATTTATTCTTTTCCTTTTGGTCAGCTTGTTTTTGCGTCTTCTTGTATTTCTTTAAAGAGCCGAAAACGAAATCCCCTTGCCTCATGCAAACCACTTGTTTTTGAATTGTTTATATGAACCTTCCGGTAGCTGTTGCACTGTTGATGATTTGATTATTGCACACATGGTATCAAGCCCTATATTTGTTTCTTGACGTATACTGGCTAAATTATTTTCCAGATTGATAATATATTCATATTTATACTTATCGATTGGTCAGGTTGTGTTCTCAGAGTTAATACAATGGGCATGTGGTCAGACCATATTGCACTCTTCTCTGAAAAATCCACAGATATCGTTGACAGATTGACCCATGTTGCTTAAGTATGTAAAATTCCCGATCGAATCGCTATTTGTTTGGCCGTTTAGTACTTTAAAAATTCCTTGCCATTATTGTTGAGTTCTTTATCCTGGGAAACTCTGTTTGACGTTCCAGCTGCAAAATTACTGATCGAATACTTGGTTCTCTTCCCCAATTCGTACATTGATGTCTCCCAGTACTATTGGGTTTGTTGGGGTGTGTTGAGTGAAGAAGTCAGAGACTTCACGGAACTCGGATTTCCAATTAGCTCCTCCTCTTTCATATAGTGGAAAAACAGTAAGTCTTTCCGTCTTATTCCATACATCTATACTGTTGAAAGATCCATGTTTGGTAAAGTGATGTTTAATGCCCAAGTTCCTAAGTTGCTTGTTTACTCGTAGCAGTATGCGACCAATTACTCGACCAAACCTACTTATTCGAGTTGCCGGCTCCCATTGAATATTAAATTCTGCAAACTTGTGCTCTAAGTCCTTTGTTGTCGCTTCTTCAATATGGGTTTCTGTGAGAGCGAATATGTCAAATCCCCATACAGATTCTTATTTTTAAGGCCGTGAATATTATAAGAAGGAGTTTTTGGCTCGACAGTCGGCCGACTTAGCCTTTATGAAACAACCTCCGGTAACGGAGAAAGGCTAATAGGTTTTGCCGCGGGCAGGAACATGGTCATAAGTAGTACCAGGTTTAAACATCGCGACATCCATAAGGCGACCTGGAAGTCCCCTGATCAACTAACGCGAAATCAGATTGATCCTGTTGTGATAGACGGAAGGCACTCATCGAGTGTTCTAGACGTGTGTGCGATTCGAGGTGCCAACATAGGCTCGGATCACCACCTTGTTGCAGTCAAAGTACATACGCGGCTCAATGTGGCACATGCCTCACGTTCTGGTACACGCCGAAAGCTAAATGTCGAGAAGCTGCAATCACAACGGACCTCTGAAGCCTACACAGCTAAACTCACCCAACTGCTCAGGGAAAACTCACCATTCCCTTCTGGCGTATGCGAACAGTGGAATCATATATCACACTCAATGAGTACGGCTGCCAAGGAGATACTCGGATACGCCGAGCACCATCGAAAGCAGAGTTGGTATGATGAGGAGTGCCGCGACGCTACTGCAGAGAAAGACGCTGCCTACAGGAGAACTCTGCAGTCGGGAGCAACGCGGCCTGTTAAGGAGAAATATCTGAAGAAAAGGAGAGAGGTGGAGCGCCTTTTCAGAAGGAAAAAAATGAGCGAGAAAGGCGGATGCGTGAGGAAGTCGAGGTGCTATTCGGCATGAGTGAGACTCGAAAATTCTTTCAAAAGATTAGACGACTAACTAAAGGTTTCAAACCCGGAGTCACACAATGCAAGGAGGAAAATGGAAATCTGGTCACAGATGACAAATGGCGAGCTATTTCGACAACCTGCTGAGAGGCGACAACGAACATAATACCGCCTCTGGAGAAGTAGCGACGTCACCAATCGACAACATAGAGATAGATCCACCGGGCCGTCACGAAGTCTGTTTATCCATAAAAAGGCTAAAGAACAACAAATCAGCAGGAGCAGATGACCTGCCAGCTGAACTGCTTAAGGCTGGAGGCGAGGAGTTGGTAAGGTGAATGCACCAACTCCTCTGCAGAATATGGTTCGAAGAGAGCATGTCCGAAGACTGGAGTCTCACTTTTTAAAAAAGGAGACCCTGCTGTTTGCGCCAACTACCGTGGGAATAGTCTCCTTCCCATCGCATATAAGATTCTGTCGTGCATTATTTGTGAACGTCTAAAGCCGCTTATTAGCACACTGATTGGATCTTATCAGAGTGGCTTCAGACCTGGTAAATCCACCACAGACCAGATATTCACATGACGACACAACATGGAGAAGACCCATGAGAGAAATATCCAAACCTACCATCTTTTTGTTGATTATAAATCAGCCTTGGACACACCGATAAGGTCAAGGTTCTTTGACGCCCTGTCTACCTTTGGTATACCAGCAAAGTACGTTCGACTTTGCATGATGACGTTGAGAAGCACTCGAAGCTCCGTCAAAATAGGAAAGAACCTTTTCGAACCATTTGATACCAAGAGAGGTTTTAGGCAGGGTGATACCCTATCGTGGGACTTCTTTAATCTACTGATGGAGTATATACTGCGCCAGTGCCCAAATGCCAGCAGATCGGGCTCATTTCTTTATATGCTACTCGCATACGCCGATGATATTGACATTATCGGCAAAAACGAACCGGCGGTAAGCAGGGCGTTTTCAGAGATTGAGAAACAGTCTAAGCTGATGGCCTTAGCGGTAAACGAGGACAAAACGAAGTACCTAGTATCTACGGACAAGAAGTCTACGCGTCTTGGACAATTTGTTACTATGGGGGAGAACAACTTTGAGGTTGTAGAGGATTTTGTCTACCTCGGGACGATGGTTACCGGCGACAACAACAGAAAAAGAATAACTCTTGGAAACCGATGCTACTACGGGCTCAGTAGGAGGTTAAGAGCAGAGCCTTACAAGTCGCTCATCATCCCAGTCCTGCAATACGGCGCAGAAGCATGGACAATGACAGCAGCGGATGAGGAAGCGATTGGCGTGTTCGAGCGAAAAATCCTTCGGAAGATCTATGGACCTTTAAAAGTTGGCGATGGATACCGTATTCGAATGAATCACGAACTGTAAGAGCTCTATAGAGACATCAGTCTAGTCAAGCGCATAAAGCAGCAGCGGCTGCGCTGGTTAGGACATGTAATCCGGATGGAGAAGCTTCAGTAAAAAAGACGTAAACAGATTTTTTTTAGTTTTTGTAGCCAATCTTTCGTTTAGGGCGTCGTAGGTTATCTGAGCAGCATCAAGATTTTCACCATATATTGCTTTAACCTTTGCCAGTGCGTCTTGTTCTTGGCACATAAGTGTGTTGCTGTTGTTGAACGCCATCCAGTTACCATCGATGTTGATGCAGCCATTCTGCACATAAACCTTTCGAGCCTTGTTTATCGAGGTGAGGTGTTTCTTCGTTATCAGCAGATTTGATTTGTTGCGTTGTCGCTCTATGGTTAAGTCTCGCTCTACAAATATATATGTTCCCTTTAGCCGAGGTGCATTTTTGCAAATTTGTAACGCCAGATATAGCGTTTCGCATTCCACCACCACACCCATTTTTCCATCTCTCTCGTACATCTTCCTGGTTCCTTTGACCTTTTGACATTATTAATATACAGTTTCTCTCGTAATAGGGTTCATTCCTTTTATAAGAACATTTTTCTTCTTTTGCTGCTCAACTAGGCTATTAATAATCGCTTAATCTTTTTCTTTGTCTGCCTTCAAGGTTGCTACTTCTTGCTTAAGAAATTCATTTTCGCTAGCCAACTCTTACGTATTTGTTGCCATACGTACAGTTTTTCCTTTACGTCATTCCTTATTTCCGCTTTATCAGACTTCGTTGAAGCATTTTTAGTACTGCCTTCAGATACATCGTTTAATCTTCCGATGTGCTTCCGTCACATTGTGCGACGTCCAGCCGATCTCTCTTTACAGTATGTGATTCAGACGGTTTGCCTGCATTCTGATAAGACCCAGATGACGGTGTGCGCAAAAGCCCTCCCTTTCCTGCCATGTTGCAAAGTCTGGTTTAAATGAGTTTACTTCGCTTAGTTATTTGTGGTATACTTTGAGGCTGTTCAAACAAAGCGTTGCTTAGGCAAGCTTTTTCAGAGCTTTTAAAGCTTTTCCTGGATCTTTTCGGGGGTCAACATCCAATCTAACAGCTGGCTAGAGGAGTCTCAAGTTTTTTGAACTTCTGTTTTCTTGCTGTTATTCCGCTCACCCAGATGGGAGATCACAATCAGGTGTTCTGGGGGATAAATCAGCCGGCCTCCAACAGTCTCCAATGCAGCAAACTATCCCAAAATTGATGGTTATCAGCTGGTTTTTCTACCGCTTAGATTAAACGATGAAATAAATTAAATACGTGGGACGACTCGCTATGCACTTGCACTCTTAGTAGCGTGGACCAAGGTGAATTTACTTATAAGGTGACGTACTCCGATGTGGTGAGGGGTCATAATTTTATTTAACTCGCTCTCTCGTCTCTCCGAGACAGAGGCAAATGCTAGAAAAACAATGCAAACATTTTACGTTTTGCACTTATCATTTATTAGCACAAATTTCGCTCGAACTCCTTAACACAACGCCTGTGCTCCTTGACCACAGCTCCCTTATGCTTTCGTCTTTAGGTATAGCAACATTCCGTTCCGAAGTTCTGGAGCGGCATAACATGAAATATCTCGTGGACATGTTTATATCTAGTAGTGAATCAAATTCATATACAATAAAACACACATATGAACCGATAACACATACACTTTTTTTTAATAATTTTAGATTTTAATTTATTTATAAACAAATTTTCACTGACAATGAAAACAATCGTGTGCTACACAACCTTACTCGAAGACGTTTACATTCATACTGTCAAAAATCGGAGCCCTTGACAGAAAGCAGGTGTGGGTAGCAAGACACCTTATAAGTAAATTCACCTTGGCGTGGATCTTGTTCTACTACTACTACTAAAGCAATTTTCATTATGCTTCAGATATTATGTCAAACAAAAAAAAAATATTTGTTAGCAAACATATTTGCTTTGCGCTTGTTATTGACCTAGCTGGAAAACTTTTGTTTATCAACACGATAAACATCTAAATATCGATACTTAATAGATGGTTGACGAATCTTATGACAGCTCTGCAATGAGTGGACGATTTAATGGTGCTCGAAAATATGTTCGAAATGTGCTGGAACATGATATAAATGTCGACAATCAGTTAAAAAAAACTATTGATATTTTGAACACGACTTCTACGGCGACAAAATTGAGGAAGCCGTGTCCTACCCGTTGGGTTAAGATCCACGACTCTGCACTGGTGTTTCTGGAATTTCAGACAGCAGTTATTGTTTCTCTAGGCAAAGTTGCAGAATGGGATGAAAATACGAGTGCATTGACTAAAACCCCAGAGCTTCAGTGCCCAATTATAAGAATAGTAGCTATATTCGCAGTCACAATGGCACTTAGCTGAGTTCTTTAAGCTGAATCAGCGGACTTGGAAACAGAGATGAAATGTACTGAGAAAGTTACCAGGACTGATCAAATGTATCCCCGACCAGTTAAATTCAAATGCAGCAGCAGAAACGCATTTAAGGGTTGCTATATTTCTGCCATTTTTTGAATCTGCATTGTCACAGATTAAACACAGGATTTCTTATCATAAGCCAGTGTTTTATGGATTTAGCTGCATTCCGAAATTTATTAAAAATTGGAGTTTGGTGTATGACAATTCAAAAACAATTCTTTAACGCGACTCTACATTAGTAAACTGAGAGAATTCCCGAAATAAAACTCTGGAGACGGCACATAGCCCCCGCTTTGAATCCAAAAATCCCTAATGAAGCAATGCAGAAAACTGACGCCGTAGTGTTCTCCAATTTTTAGATCCTGCGACATAATAATTTCAACATCGGCTGCCGAAAGATCATTTTCTTCCTGAAAGATTTTGAAAAAGGTTCAGGGGTTAAAAAAAATAAGGGTATCTCGCCCTTGGCAACGCCTAGAAATGTCACTGAAAAAGCTTTTTCAGCATCTAGCAAAAAAAAAAAGGCAAAACCAAACAGACTTAACTCGCAACAAATTGGAAAAACATACCTCAAAAACCCAAAGCATAATTTCATGCTGAACTTTTCATAAGACAAAATCTCAGGCTGAAATTTGTATAAGTTTAATTCTCAAGTCTTTATTCGGCCAATGACCGTTTAAATAGAGAGTTTGACTAGGGCTTGAAGTGTGAAACGCAACAACGTCTGCTGATGAGTGAATTGTGGTTAATTCCGAAACAGCCTGTGCAGACTAACCAATTGCTATTCCGAAATGTTGTGAGTTATCTCTGTTTAAAATGGTACTGATTTGTATTAAATTACAATCAATCCTGACCTTTGAGCCAGCACAAACAAAAACTTTGTCTAAATCAAAAACAGGTCGCAAAAACCATTATAAGATTTTGAAAAATATTTGCCAAATTCAAAATGTAATGTCAGCGCTGATGACGTAATAAAAATACTCGGTATGGAGCAACGGAGATTGGAGATACTTAGTACTTAGTATGTAGATACTGATAACTTTAATAAAAAAAATTACCTGGTCATCAGATTCCATGGCTTCAGGTACCACATCAGGGTTTTTTTCATCAGAATCGTCCACATCTTTACTGTTAGAACTTTTATCACTTGGTCCTGGAGATTCATCTCTAGACACGTTTTCGTTAGATAACTCTTTTTGTCGCCTTCTTGATGTCGCTGTGCATGGTATTCGAAGAGCGAGTATAATAGCAAGTATAGCAACAAAAACAGCTAATGTTAATCCAATAGTCAATGAAACCACTGGAGAAAATAGCAATTCGGCACGAGGACTATTCGCTAGAAAATAAATCAAAAATAAAATAGTTACAGTATTTATTTAAATTTTGTACAATTGCAAAGAGTTATTAAATTAAATTACAACGTAAATAAATATAATAAAAAATCTGATCAAAATGGGTTGGGCCCGCTTTAAACAAAGCCAACATTTTTGTTGAAAAGATAAAGAATTTTACACTGAGAAAAAAAAATCTACATTGAAAATCTCGTTTTGAAAAACCTTGCGATCTTATAAAAACAAGATTGAAAAAACTTGAAATGAGCTTAGAAATCTTAAAAACATGATTTATCATCTCGAAACTTATCAACCATCGTACAGTTATATATATAGATTTATTTTACTAAAAAAATAAACAGTTTTCTGTTGCAATGCAAAATGGTTGAAGCTTGACACGAGCGCTTAGCCGATTTTACCACCGGGTGTCAATTGTTAGGGGCAACCAGTTGCAGTAAAAGAACGCAGCCTGCAAAAATCTCGGCTCTTATACTGAAACTGGTTGAGCCTAACAGTTGACGATCGATGGAAAAGCGATGGTATGTGTGTTTCAGTACGTAGAAGTTAATGAGTTCGAGTCCCTGTAGCGGCGGATTAGTAATTTACATTTATATAAGTTTTTCAGAAAGAAGGAAATGTTAACTAATACAAACACAACACAAACACTTTGAAGTTATGACAAGAAGAGCAGACATGCGTTTTCGGTATCAGCAATTTTGTACTTGACTAATTGACTGTGAAAACACCGCCCAACCTGAAGTTTTTATGCGTTCACAAAAATCGCTTTGTGACTCAACACTTCATTTTGCAGTCAGTATATCATCTTTAAACAAGAAAGAAAGTCGGTCAAGCCCGACTATAACATACTCTGTACCCTTAACGTCGCAGCTCGCATTTGCTCACGAGTTATACTCGCTCATCTCTAAGCTTCACTCTCTCTCTCTCTCTCACTAAGATTGCCGTTCAATAGAATGCTGTGGTGATGGGTGGGGGGTGATTAGTGTTTACTGGCCGTTTTTTGCTCATAACTTGAGTATCGTTCATCCGATCTTTATTATTACTTCAGCAAATCGATAAATAATTTTGTTTACAAGGTATCTCTAGAAGGTACAAACGATCTATCTTCAAAACTGTAGGAGATATGACGTTTCCAAATTGCGGGGGCGGGAGGGGGCGTGACAAAAATTAAAAATAAACTTGATCTGCCTGCAAGTATAAGAAATATATGCCCCATACATGTCAAACCTCTATCTCTTACCATCTCTGAGATCTCTTCGTTCATACGGACGGACGGACGGACAGACGGACGGACGGACAGACGGACATGGCTATATCGAATCCGCTGTTGATGCTGATCAAGAATATATATACTTTATAGGGTCGGAAACGATTCCTTCTCCCTGTTACATACTTTTGCACAAACTTAATATACTCTATGTACCTTCGGTACAGAGTATAAAAATATATCGTTAAAAGACACCTATCGAGAAAAAGAGCTTATGTGGAAATATTTGGGGTTAGATTGTATTGATATGGCAACCCTTTTATGCAAACAACATAACAACATATGCACACTGGGCGCAGGCTTGTCGAGGCTGCTAAAGCCTGCAGCATACGTTCAAGCCCGCAGCTTCAAAAACAGATGTCAGCTACTACTGCTTAGTATGGTTGCAATGTATCGCCCAAAGCGCTTGGAAACGATACCAATCTACGAGTTATATGGTTACACCAAGGAAAGCTGTGCTGCAGCTTGCATGCTTAGACTTTTATGTGATCTCTCAGCCTGTGTATTTCCTATACCCATAGAAATCTAGCACGAATTGGCGAAACTGAAATCGGTTTAAATTTAGATTTTTGTCTTCTTGATTTTTGAAAACGACAAAGAAAGCCATTCCGCCAATTGACTGACAATAATGTTTCGCCAGAAACTACTCCTTTGGAGAACGGATAAGGTAAGTGAAAAAATATATTTAGTTGAATGTTTCTTATTATTTACAGTTTGATTTATTTTATTTTTAGTTTTTAATTGTTTTCTAGTATGGAATTGACCACGAGACTTTATCCATGCCATCAGTTGGATCGGCACCTTTAAGGATCTCCAAAGTGCCAACCTGGCTGTCGACTTCTACGACGGATGGTAACATTTATATACGGCAATGCTGTTTTTATAATTAAATACGTATACAAATTTGATTTTCAAACAAGGATGCCTATTGAGCCCGTTGCTGTTCGCAAAGTTCATGCACTGTACCTAAGCGGAGGTGCTAGAGTCGGAGCTGTCACTTGTAAGATACTTATGTACGCCGATGATATGGTACTACTGGCCGAAAGTGCTGAATAGATGCAGTATACAATTAACAAAGTATCTGTGTATTGTAAACAGTGGAGCCTTATCATTAATACAGAAAAATCCAAAACCATGGTGGTTCGAGATGTCAGAGGGCGCCTTGCAAGAGCAGAGAAGTGGTACCTCGACGGGGCAGAACTGGAAGCTTTGAAGGAGTACAAATATCTAGGTGTCACACTGACACAAAAAATGCGGTTTGAGACACATCTGCGGAACAAATTGGCAAAAGCAAGGATTGCAATCAATATCACGTGGAAAAATTTTATGTTAAGAAAAGACATAAAACCAAGTGCGAAATATAAGCAACGGCAAGATCCATTATGCTATATGCAGCAGAGATGTGGTGTTATGCGGAATACGACAGTGTGGAAAAACTATCACGTAATTTTGTTAAGAAGCTTTTTAAACTGCCAATTAACATACGATCATATGCGATACACCTAGAGACTGGTCTACCTACCCTCTATCGCAATACGCTGGACAGACATTTAAAATATATCAGGAAAATCATGGATCTACCTCAGAACAGACTTCATAAGTTAGTCGCTATGCAAATCCTTAGCGAACAATCGTAGCGAACAGATTGACACTAAATTTTACAGGCTAAAAGTATTATTTGTGATATAGAAGACATAACTGGATGGAGAAGAACGCACGACACTGTACTGGAAAGAATTGATGAAGCCCAGCGGAAATCCTTTGAGGTCACTGCTCGAAGGAGCGAAATTCGGTTTTTGTTTAAGATAAAAATATTACTTTAGAGATGATTTTCCGGTGGATGCCATAAAAGTAATATTTCAAGCGAGATCAGAGCTGCTGCCACTCAATTATGGACCCCATATAAGCGACGAGAAGTGCACGCTTTGTAACATGAGCGCCAGGGAGGATACCTTCCATTTCCTCTCAGAATGCCCCATCCTGGGCGAACTACGAAACAATTATTTCGGAGAAAGGTTCTTCACAATGAAAAAAACTAGAGATCGACTCAACGGAGAAAATTGGATTACGCTTGCTGCTTATCTCTCTGCTGCTCTTAAATATAGGCTCAAAATTATCACAGAGGATTTTTGACAAAATTTATAATTATTTAAACTCCTTACTCCTTATACTAAGCAATTAATAATATTATATGTTTGTAAATAAATTAACACTGGGAGTGGACTGTATTTTGTGTATTTAGTTTATTTAATTTCACTGAACAGAACATATTTTTGCCGGCCTGATGCGATGAGCGGCTGCTGCTTCGTTTGCAGAATGTGACTGGCGCCAAATACCAGAAAAGATGCCGGCGTGGCGCGCAAATACATAGAAGAGGATCCCGTTACAACAAAAGGGAATGAGAATGATCAAATACTGGTTACTGTATACATACATATGTGTGTAGCTAAACGTTTAAGCATGCAGGCGCGTACATTTAAATGGAAACGACTGAATCGAAACATAGTAAGAAAATAGAAGGGCAGAAACTTAAATTATTTAAGATTAAAGTTCGGAGGACGAATAGTTCCCAAACATACCGGCCCCCCTGAACGATTGTTCAGTAAAGAGGGAGGACGGCAACTTTCGTGATGGGCCGTTTGTAGATTCCATGAGCCGTCTTGATCGAAACGACTCTGGTTTTCCTATCCTGTTCCACGTGGACCTCGGTTATTCGTCCAAGCACCCATTTAGAGGGTGGTAGATTCGGTTCCTTAAGTACGACGAGAGTACCAACTTGAATGTTGGCAGTTTCCAGTTGCCATTTGATGCGCTCTTGCAGCGATGTGAGATATTCCATATGCCAGCGCTTCCAAAAGCCCTGGACCATCGCTTGCAGCTGATTCCATCTTTCCAAACGATTAAAGTTGACGTCCAGTAGACTAGGTTCAGGCAAAGCGGTGTATGGGCCACCATGAAGAAAATGTGCTGGAGTAAGTGGATCGAGACTGCCATCGCCAACTGGACATAGTGGGCGAGAATTCAAAACAGCTTCTATTTGCGTCAGAACTGTAGATAATTCTTTAAAGGTGAGAGCTGCCGTCCCAACCACGCGACGTAAATATAATTTCACTGATCTGACTCCAGCCTCCCAAATACCGCCGAAATGGGGTGCCGAAGGAGGTATAAAATGCCAATTGAGACCTTCATTGGCAAAGAAACTGGCTAGCTCCTCATCTTTCGCATGATCGATGGCCATCCGCTTCATCTCGTCCAGGATTCGTTTGCCGCCATGGAAAGTGGTGCCGTTCTCTGAGTATAGGTCAGTTGGCCTGGAGCGACGTGCAATGAATCGATGGAATGCTGCGATAAAGGCCTTGGTTGTGAGATCGCTAACGACCTCCAGATGTAGCGCTTTGGTTGACAATCACACAAAAATGGCAAACCAAGCCTTGCCGATCCTAGGGCTGCATCCTTTTGATTCCCTGATTGCTATCGGACCAGCATAGTCAAGACCTGTATGCTGGAAACAGGGATTGGCATTCACTCTCGGGATAGGAAGTTCCCCCATGATTTGAGTGCTGGTGGCACGCCTCTGCAAGAAGCATATCTTGCATCGGAACACAGCCTTACGCACCAAGTTGCGTGCACCCAAAACCCAGTACTGCTGACGCAGAATTGTAAAAGTGGCATCCACTCCAGTATGAAGATGCGTATTGTGAATTTGTTGAACCAGAAGCATTGCGATTGGCGAAGTTTTTGGAATAAGAATCGGATGCTTCGCATTATAGGAGAGCGTTGATTGATTGATCCGTCCTCCGATTCGAATAAGACCTTGCTCATCAATAAAGGGTGAAAATCGAATCAGTTGTGACTTTGCATGCAGTTGTCTTCCCTTGGCAAGCTGCTGGTAGTCCTTGTAAAACGCCTTTTGCTGCACTTGTTTGATAAGGTGGCAGCGTGACATGTGCAACTCTTGTGATGTCAGAAAAGGGGATCCGTGAGCATCCTTGTATGACTCCTTGCTGCAACGAATTTGATCAATAAGACGATAACAATAGCCAGTTACCCTCAAAAGTCGAAACCAGGGCGATATTTTGTTGATTAGGATTTCATTGATGCTGTGATCGAGTACACAATGGAAAATAGTTTGAGGCTGCATTCGCTCCTCCAGTTGTTCGACAGTAAATTTAGCCTTTGAAACCTTGGCCTTGGCTGGTGGCCACTCAGATTCCGGTTTAGCTAACCACGATGGACCATTCCACCAAAGCTTATGTTCCAGCAGTTTGGACGGGTGAAGTCCACGTGACGCGCAATCCGCAGGATTATCCTCGGAACGCACATGGTTCCAACAGTTCCGTTGACATCCATCCAAGATTTCAGAAACTCGATTGCAGACGTATGTGTTCCAACGGCGGGGATGTGCAGAAAGCCAATGTAATACGATTTCTGAGTCAGACCAGCACCTGGAGCTGGAAATACAAATTGTTAGTGATGTTTGGACAATTTTAAGCAATCGGGTCAGTAAAAGAGCTGCATTTAACTCTAGGCGGGGAATAGAGACAGGTTTCAGAGGCGCAACTCTAGTTTTGGCAGCAATTAGCGTGACTTGGTAGTCGTTTCCGGATGCAACTCGGCTGTAAATCACAGCTCCATATGCCTGAGCAGAAGCATTGGCAAATCCATGCAGCTCGATTGATTGATATGGACAGGAAATGTATCTTGATACGTGACATTGTGACAGCTTGGACAATTCGTTCACAATGGCTTGCCAGCGCGAGTTCATCCCAGTGTAGAACACTGATCCAGCTTTCTTGGAATAACAATTTCAACAAAACTGTGGAAGGCGCGCCAGGCCAAGTGGATCATAAATCTTTGACAGCTCCGATAACAACTTTCGTTTGGTGGGCACGCGTTCTGTATCGCCAATATTGATTTTGACGAACATCTCATCTCGGCCAGGATTCCACTGAATTCCGAGAATTTTCAATGTCGGATGCATAGATGATTTGCTATCGATTTCCACTGATCCATGCTCGCAAATGTCATTGGGGAGAGAATCCAAAAGGCTCGGGCAATTGGAACTCCACTTTCTCAACTGAAAATTGGCCTCGGCCAATAACGCAATGAGTTAATCTTTAAGAACCATAAGGTCTTCGCTGGAGTCGCATCCAGTTGGGATATCATCCACATAGGCATCAGAGGCAAGGGCTCGGGAAGCTAGTGGATACTGCTCTTGATGATCGTGGGCTAGCTGTTCCAAAACTCGAACAGCCAAAAATGGTGATGGTGCCAATCCTTATGTCACTGTAAGCAGACGGAAGTGCAGTAATGGACCGGTTTCTTTTTCGCGCCAGACGATTCTTTGATCATTTGTATGTGGTTTGAAGATTTGTATGCCGCGGAACATTTTTTCGATGTCAGCACAAAAGACAAAGCGGTATTGTCGAAATCGCAGGCATACTCCAATCAGCTCACGCTGGATCGGTGGACCAACATGAAGGCGTTCGTTGAGAGAAACGCCTGAACTATCTGTTCCGGATCCGTCAAAGACGACGCGAACCCTGATAGTCATGCTGTCTGGCTTTATGACTGCATGATGTGGCAGATACATGCAGGTAGCAGGATCTTCGTCTATTTGTTCTGTGTTTAGCAATTCCATGTGACCACGCCTGTGATAGTCATCTAGAAATGCTGCATACTCTTTCTTGAGTGACGGGTAGCGATGAAATTTGCGTTCAAGTGAGGCCAATCTGTTGATGGCCTGGGGTAAAGTTGCGCTGATGGGTGGGGCCCCATCCTTAAAGGGATACTCTACTACGTACACGCCATCCGGTGTGCGTGTGTGGGTGGTGGCAAAGTGATGCTCTGTTGGATCACTTGCGTCAAGAGAGGCCTGGGTAGGCTGAATACTATCCATTTCCATAAATGACCGAACCAGGTTGTCCAGGTCAGCGTAGGCGTGATGCGTAACGTGCGGCATCATGTTGTCATTGTGAGCGTTGTAAGAGCCTGCAATGATCCAACCAAAAATAGTGTTAAGTGCGATTGGATAATTATTACCAAAACATTTTTTCTCTCCAGTGTACAAATTCCAAAGTTGATCAGAACAAATGATGACATCTATTGCACCAGGTGTGCAGAAAGACGGATCAGCCAAAGGCAGTTTGCAAATTTGCTGCCATGTCGTTGAATTTGTGTCAATTTCTTGTGATGGGATTGACGATGTAAGCGAACTCATGATGAGAGTGTTAAGTTCAATGCAGTTGTTTGAGATGCGCGAGAAAAGTTGAACCTTAGCCCGTCCTCGGGTAACGCCAGCGCTGTTGGCTGCGAGACCAAGAACAGAAATCCGGGCATGCGTACGCCACACGCCTTTACGCTGGATAAATGATTCCGTCACCAAAGTTATAGTTGATCCTGTATCGAGCAGCGCTCGGCAAGTAGTAGTATTGCCCCAGGCGTCGATCATAGATGCGAGTATGGTTGGCAATTATGTTTGCGAACCTGTGAACGGAATATTCTCCAGTGTGTGATGAGTAGTATCAGTTGGGGTAACATATCCAGCTTGCTGCTGCGCGCTATGTTCCCGATTGTTATGTGTGTTAGTAGCCGGTGGGCCATCTCTGAACCTTGCACTCGAAGGCTGATGGCTACGCTCCGCGCTATGTACTCCGTTAAGTGTTTCATGTCCAGCTTGTTGCTGCGCACCATGATCCCAAATGTGATGACTGACAGTAGCCGGTGGGCCATCTCCGAACCTTGCACTCGAAGGCTGATGGCTGCGCTCCGCGCTATGTGCTCCGGTCTCATGTCCAGCTTGGTGCTGCGCTCCATGAACCAAAGTGTGATGTTTGCGGTTGCAAACGCGACATGTAAATTTTGAATTGCAATTACTGGCCATATGAGTGGGGCTCAAGCAATTGAAACAAAGTTTGGCAGTTCTAAGAAATGCTTGACGACCACTTGTGTCAAGGGCAAGAAATTGACTGCATCTGAATAATGGATGATTTTGCTGACAGGATGCGCATTTGACTTCAATTTTTCTCTGATCTGTGCCAGCGTGATGAGTTGTTGCTGCGCGACGGCTGTGTGACTGACGTACCAGCTGACTTGCTTCCAGTGTGTCGCCTCGCGAGAATAGAAATTTCAGAAATTGGTTTATGTTCACTGTGGGAGATTCAGATTCGCTGCTCTCGGCCCATAGTTGTCGAGTCTCATTGTCCAGCTTTGACAGCAGTATAAAGATGAGCCATGGGTCCCTTCCTTCACAATCTAAAGCTCTCAAACCGCGTATGACTTCGTCCGCTCCATCCGCCAGCTTGCGCACTGTGGCCGCACTGTTTCCATTAACACAAGGAAGCGTCAAGAAACTGTTTATAAAAGAGCGAGTAATTAAATGTTTTTTGTCATAGCGTTCTTCTAATCCACCAGGCTTCGGTGTAGTTGTCATCAGTCACAGCAATATGTTTGACCCGGTTGAGCGCTTCTCCAGCCAAATACGATTTCAGGTAATGAAACTTCTGGCAGTTGGTGAGGCTCGAGTTGTTTCCAATGGATTCCTTAAACATATCAGAAAAATGTCTCCAATCCTCATAATTTCCAGAAAAAGTAGGCAACTTAATTCGTTCAAAGTGCAAATCTGCATGATTCCTGGAATTCTGTGTGCTCTCTGTGTTGGCATTAGCCTGCTGGCCATTAGTTGCAGCAGCTGAGGCATTGTTTGCCTCTTCTTTTTCTTCTCTTAGGTCTTCCAGTTTTTTGCCCAGCAGAGCAAACGTTTGAAAATATTTTCTCTCGTATTGATCAAAATCCAACTCTGGATTCACCCAGTCAGGCTCACCCTGGAATTCGTACAACTGCTCTGTGAGTTGCAGAAAACGACTGTAATTCTCCTGTAATTGTGTCAAGCGTGCTTCATACGCAGATATTACATTGATTTCCTGAATGAAAGTTCCGGCATTGTTATTTGGCCTTTGCAGAAGCCACGCTGTTGAATCACACTCTTCATCGCGAATGTCAATAATTGAATAAACGACACTTAAATAGTTCTGTCCCGAATTAATTGTAGCTGAGATTCGGTTCGTAGGACCAAAAAATGTTTGTAAATAAATTAACACTGGGAGTGGACTGTATTTTGTGTATTTAGTTTATTTAATTTCACTGAACAGAACATATTTTTGCCGGCCTGATGCGATGAGCTGCTGCTGCTTCGTTTGCGTGGCGCGCAAATACATAGAAGAGGATCCCGTTACAACAAAAGGGAATGAGAATGATCAAATACTGGTTACTGTATACATACATATGTGTGTAGCTAAACGTTTAAGCATGCAGGCGCGTACATTTAAATGGAACGACTGAATCGGAACATAGTAAGAAAATATAAGGGCAGAAACTTAAATTATTTAAGATTAAAGTTCGGAGGACGAATAGTTCCCAAACAATTATATGAGTGTGCAAACGGCTTATGCCAAGCAAGCAATTTGAAAAATTAATCTACTACTACTACAAATTTGTTTTTCATAAAAGAAAATAAATTAAATATACTGTAAGCTTTTTTCAAAAGGCTGAGGTACAACTCTGCCTGGCCAAGGCCAGTTACAGCAAAATGTGGCCGGGGCTAATACCTAGAGCAGAAAGAGTGGCTTAACCATGTAGTCACCTAGAGCAGAAATAGTGGCACGCTATTATCATTATCTGTGTCTGAGGTTTCCACCCAGAGCAGAAAAGGTCGCAAATTTTTTCCCAGGTCTTCACCTAGTGCAGAAATAGTGGTAAGCCATGTCAGCAGTTGTCGCCCAAAGCAGAAATAGTAGTGCGCTATATCTGAGATTTATCACCTAAAGCAGACATAGTTGTCCGGTTATATCTGAGGCTAGCACATAACGAATCCTGATTTTAGCCGTTAGCAATCGTGATTATCAGGTTTCCTTGCACATAAGTGTCTAACCAGCTTACCAGATGTCCCGCGTGTTCGCCAAAGCTATCCGCACACACATTTCAGTCGGCCACGTGTCGTTGTTGCTTCTCCATGGCGCCTGTGTCGCTGTTGCTTTCGATGGAAGCTGTGCTGTTGTTCCATTTTCTAAATATTCCTTGTTTCTTTTTTTTTATGGACGTTGACCAACAAGCCAAAGCTTGTTACGCGCGAACCCCAGGCGAAATAGCAGCCCACCTCCCGCCCAACCGACCGACAGGCGCAGCCACTAACGTGTGACACGAAATCGCGAAGGAAGAACATAAAGTAATGTTAACTAAGGGCTAAATAAGTTAAAGTATAAATTTTTATAGCAGGAAGAGAAGCTTCAGAGATAATTATTCGGAAGAGTTATTTGTAATCAGCACAGAGGACACGAAACTGTTCATGCAAGGCATAGTTAGCATTACAACGATTTAGTGATAGGGGGATAAAATAACGTATCGGCTCAGCTCAGTTGAGTCGATTTCACCATTAATTAGTCTATGTATAAAGATTACTCCAAGCATAACTCTACGGTTAATAAGGGAGGGAAGGTTGATCAAACGAAGTCTACTAGAGTACGATGGTAAACGGACCTCAGGATTCCAGCCCAGACCACGAAGAGCAAACAATAAAAACTGTTTTTGCACAGATTCAATTCTATCTTGATGGGTCGAATATTGCGGAGACCCCACACATGATCCATACTCGAGAACCGGACGGACAAAAAAGGTGTACAAAATCTTCGTCGTATAGGGATCATCAAATTCCTTTGACCAGCGCTTTATAAACCCAAGAACACTCCTGGTCTTACAAACATTAGCAGTAACCTGAGATTCAAATTTAAGTCGGTGATCAAGAATTACCCCTAGATCATTTACCTCATTGGCTGAATCATTTAAGCACTCAAGTGGGACATTATCAAGCATATAAGTGAAGAATTGTGACAAGCTTCTGTAAAATGTCATAGCCTTACACTTGGAACTGTTAAAGTTTAATAGATTATCTTCACACCAAGACTGAAATGCATCCAAGTCAGCTTGCAAATTATAGCGGGAAACCAAATCGTTATATGTTAAACTTAGTTTCACATCAAAGCTAACTTCGGCTCGACCGAAGTTTATATACCCTTGTAGCTTGTATGATTTATATAAATTAGTAGCCTGATTCCACAGACACATATGTATATATATATACATTCGGCCAATGTAAATATTTTTGACAAGGCCTCCTATATGCATTTTCTACACCCAATTTTTATGTCAGCTATACTATATAGTTGTCCTATCAAACTAGGTGGAAATATGTGAAAGCATAAAAAACTTATAAATACGATGTTTGGGGACGTTTGCGTTGAAGACAAAAAAGTTTTTCTCACTAAAACAACATTTTCGACCGATGGTTCCTATGGCAGCTATATGCTATAGTCATCCGATCTGGCCGGTTCCGACAAATCTGCAGCGTCTTTGTACCAAAAGACTTCGTGTAAAGTTGGGTTAAGATAGCTTTAAAACTGACGGAGGAGATAGCATAGAAACAGACGGACAGACGGACGCACAGACGGACAGACGGACATGCCTATCTATATCAACTCAGCTCGTCATGCTGATCAAGAATATATATACTTTATGTGGTCGGAGATGCTTCCTTCTATGTGCTACAAACATCTCGACAATTTAAGTATACCCTCTACAAGGGTATAATGACGTCAGTTTGCCTCCTTCATAAGAACCCTTTGATCACTAATGATGTAAGCACCAATAAGTTAGTGGTAGTAGATCGACGCTGCACAAATCCACGTTGATAGGGTGAAATAATGGAATTACATAAATGTTGCAGTTGAGATGTCATAACTCTCTCAAAAGCTTTAGGAATTTCAGACAACTTGGAAATGCCCCTTTAGTTCTCAACATCCGACTTATTACCTTTTTTATGGAGAGGAATGATAAAAGATTGCTTCCACAACAAAGGGAAAGAGGATGACTCAAGAGACAATTCAAATAATTTATGAATAGGCTTACAAAGTGCATCAGCACTTAAGTACACAAGCAGGTACTCCATCGGGACCCGGTGCATACACAGGTTTAAGAGAGTTAAGATCGCAAAGGAGAGAGCTTTCAGTGATGACAGGGCTAAAAATACAATTAGACCCATTCAACTGATAGGGGTATGGTTGATTCGCAAAAAAGCTTGAAGACGAGTAGGTTGACGTAAAAAACTCGGCAAACAGATCGGCTATGGCCTGATCAGTGTTTGCTTTCGCATTACCATACCGCACAGAAGAGGGCATAGTGGAAGATTTGCGTTTAGAGTTAACAAACGCATAAAACTGCTTAGGATTGTGCGTGAATTGAAGCCTGCAGCGGTTAAGATAGTCTTTTTAACATTGTGCGTGAAGCACATTAAATTTAAAACGAGCATCCACATAACGGTAGAAATCAGATGATTTTTTCGAATTCTGATACTTTTTGAAATACCTTGACTTGTTGTCCTTAAAATTTATTAGTTGTCTTATGAGCCACGGCTGCCTATCAGCACAGCGAGGGAGCTCAAGTGGAACACAAACATCAAAAAGCGAGTACTAGGTATCATAAAAAAGTTGTATGGCAACTTCAATATCTAAACAAGTGTATAATTGAGACCAATCGGTTTCAAAAATTAAATGGTTAAGTTTTAAGAAATCTGTTTTTTGCAAACAACGGGTTTTAGCCGTCGAATTTGCAGAATCAGAGCACACCCGAGAGGGCAATTCAATGGTAAGTTCCAATGAAAGGGGTCCACAGGAAGAGCCAACGGGTCAATTCTAGATGCAACATTGTCGGGGGAATCCAACAAAAAAATTAAATCAAGAGATCTGTTTATCGAGTTGTGAATAGGATTAACTTGTGACAAAGACAACTCAAATAGGCCATCGATAAAATCATGGGACTTCGAAGGTAAAAAGACCACGTACATTTTGATAGGCAGCGTTTGTCCGCTGTTTTTTTACCCCTATGTAGACCGGAGCGCGCTCGCGAATGCAATGATCTCTCGACTCTCTTTCACCAAAAGTTATAAGCGAGCCAGACCTCTCTCTGCTGTTAACTCTTCTGCTGGCGTCGGGAGTCCACGACAGCGGGAATTGTTTTCAGCTTTCTACGTCGCTGTTATGGCCCTCTGCTTTTGTTATCCTCTGCGTTGCAGTTAAACTCGCTTTCTGCTGTTAACCTTGCTCTATGCTGTGGGATCCTCTGTACGATTGTGTGTGTGCTGCATTCCCCGGCTTGATGGCCGTTCATTGTGTGTTATGTGTGTGTTTGTCCGTGCGGCTGTTTTTTTATACCCTTGCAAAGGGTATTATAATTTTGCCCAGAAGTTTGCAACGCATAGATATATTAATTTCCGACCCCATAAACTATATATATTCTTGATCAGGGCGACGAGCTGAGTCGATTGATCTTTGTCTGTCCGTCTGTCTGTCTGTCCGTCTGTCTGTCTGTCTGTCCGTCTGTCTGTCCGTCTGTCTGTCCGTCCGTCCGTCTGTCTGTCCGTTTGTCTGTCCGTCTGTCTGTCCGTCTGTCTGTCTGTCTGCCCGTCTGTCTGTCTGTCTGTTTCTACGCAAACTAGTCTCTCAGCTTTAAAGCTATCGATCCGAAATTTTGCACAGAGTCCTCTTTTTACTGCACGCTGCTAATATGTCGGAACCTACCGGATCGGCTGACTATATCTTATAGCTGCCATGGGAAACATCGGTCGAAAAATGGGTCTAAGTGAGAAAATTTTTTTTGTTTTCAATGAAAGCGTCCTTAAACTCGGCCATTATTAATATTATATCCTTTCAAACAGATTTGCAAATTTTGGTCAAGATCAGATGCCGAAATCTTATAGCTGTCATAGGAACCATCGGTCGAAAAATGGGTCTAAGTGAGAAAAACTTTTTTGTTTTCAATGCTAGCGTCATAAAACTCATCCATTATTAATATTATATGCTTTCAAACAGATTTTGCAAATTTTGATCAAAATCGGATGACTATATCTTATAGCTGCCATAGGACCAATCGGTCGGAAAATGGGCATTAGTGAAAAAACTTTTTTGTTTTCAATTAATTCGTTTATAAGGTCGTTGATTATTAATATTAAAAGCTTTCAAACTAATTTGAAAAAGTTGATCGACATCGGGTGACTATATCTTATGGTTGCCATAGGACCGATCGGTCGAAAATGGGTCTTAGTAAGAAATTTTGTTTTGTTTTTAATGTTATATTATACCCGTTACTCGTAGAGTAAAAGAGTATACTAAAGTCGTGCAAATGTATGTAACTGGCAGAAGGAATCATTTTCGACCATAAAAAGTATATATATTCTTGATCAGCATCAACAGCCGAGTCGATATAACCATGTCCGTCTGTCCGTCTGTCTGTATGAACACCTAGATCTCAGAGACTAGAAGAGCTAGAGCAACCAAATTGGAAATGTAGACTCCTATTGTCTGCACGCAGATCAAGTTTATTTCAAATTTTTGCCACGCCCACCCCCGCCCCCACAATAATAAATGTTGAATATCTCCCTAAATTTTCAAGATGTCGATCTCAAATTTAAAACTTACATTTATATTCGCAACATCTATAAGCCCTGAAATGTTCATCAAGATCGGATGATAAATAGCCGAGTAAAAAAATGTTGCATACTTTTCGGCTGTCTCACCTCAGGCACACAGGATGGCTATTAAACATTTCTTTCCATGAGTAACGGGTATATCGAAGTCGGTTAGAGCCGACTTTAACTTACGCTCTCGTTTTATATGCTTTCAAATAAGTAAAATTGGCCCAAACAGCACCTCCAGGAGGACCTGGGCCAAGCTTCTCTCAATCTTTTGGCGTGTGTGCTTATAATTTTTCGCACATGAGAAAGGGACCTACAGTTTAACGACGAATCCGAACGGCAACAGGTAGAGAATTTTTGCTTATTCATGGCTAGTTACTTCACAGCTGGCGCCAGTAACTGGTGAAGGTGATCGGGTGTGTAAAAGCTTTTTTCTAAAGAAAGAAAAAACTTTTTCTATTAGATGGTCCGAGGCGGGATCGAACCCACAACCTCCCGCACCAGCAGCCACACATACTACTGGTTCGCCACGCCCGATCATGTGCTTTCAAATAGAATCGCAAAAATTGGTCGAAATCGGATGACTATATTTTAAGGCTGCCATAGGACTGATCGTTCGGAAAATGTCTTAGTAAGAAAAACTTTTTTGTTTTCAATTTTATCGTTCTTAAATTTGGCGATTGTTAAAGTGATATGTTTTCAAAAAGATTCCCGTAATTTGGTCTTAATCAGATGTTTACCAGTCGGCTTTGATTTTTTGGTAAGCGTTCTTCAACTCTAACATCTCAAAACCAGCATTTGCAAGGGTATAAAAACTTCGGCACTGAGGAAGTTAGATTGGCCTTCTCGTTTTTTTTTATTGTAGTATTGGATAAAAGCTGTAAAGCCGGTTTGATGATAGATGGTAGTAGCCAAAGAGTACCGCACCCACTACACAATCCCCCTCTATTCCGATTCCCTTAGGGACTACCGTTAAGTATTACTTCTCCGGGGGGAGTGCCCAAGGCTTACTTAGGATTCTCTCCTATGTATTCGAAATACACAGTCGATCTGCGCAGCGCAGCTTTTGAAAAATAATAGTGACCTTATTGCAAACTGCAGACTAATTTGGTTCTGACTCAAGCATTACTTTCAGAAGGTTGCAAACGGCTGGTGTCCTCCCAAACCGCTTGCTTAGTTCGGTACGATCATTTTGAATGACCGACTGCCCGAAACAATACAGACAATAAGGGTCGTTAGTGTGTTGGAACCTATAGAGTTATGATTTCAAGCACCCGCGTATATCTTAAATATATCTAACCTTCACGTTGAATGGGATAATTCTCGCCGCAACCGATGCTGCATCATTCGACACTGTTCTAAGCGCACATATAACTCTAAGTACGCAAAGCCAATCCGCTACGTTTGCCTATAGTACGTAAGAGTCATATAGCGTGGCCTGTGCCCAGATAGCGGCCGCGCTTAGCATTGTTGAGCTAACAACGATATATTGGCCATGACTCTGGCTAATGTTGTCGTTAAGCCTGACTTTTGACATGCATACTCTAGGTGTTCTCGTACATTATGTATGGCTGAGAGGTAATAGTCATCACAAACCCTTATGGTGGCTAACTTTGGATACCTTTGTTGGCTGAAAATTCTATCAAACTCGTTTACCAGCAACCAAACACTTTTTTGTTGATTGTTGACTTATGATAGATTATCAGTGTGTGCTGGTAAACGCGCTCATTGGTACCATACCATCAAACTACAGAGGTGACCCGGCCAACGTGGCCCCGTAGCAGACCGACGAACCATATCAGCGAGCGAAACACGAGTCGCCAGCAACCTCAGCGAGCTCCCACCGCATCTGCGACTATGATAACAAACAACTAGCCATCAACGCACTCCCAATTCAGGTACACCTTGAAACCGATCCTCAACGCCTATAATGGAACCCCGTCGCTATAAACGCAAATGCGTATGGAGGCAATCCATATATACTAGTTTGAGGCTGGCTGGAGGAAGTGTGCGGCTGTGTTTCTCTACGTGTTAGGATCATTTCCAAGAGTGCAATCTCTACGACCTCTTCAGATATCAGCTCGGACGAGGGGGAAACGTCGGCAGATCGCTGAAGAACTGACCCGGTAGAAGAACGGCTAACGACGTTAGCTGTCCTGAGAATCTAGAATCAGCGACGACTATCGTGCCAGCATTGCAAGCCTTGGACCTATGGTTGAAAAACCACCCAATCAAAATCAGGCTACCGGCTTGCAGAGCGCTAGGGACAGGACTAGCCGTGGTTCCCGACACCGCCATCCTAGCGTTGGCGCATTAGGAAGTCCTAGAGGAACTGCCAATCGGGAAACAGTGGTTACCCTGCAGAGAAATTGTCAACTAGTAAGAAAACCAAACTGTCCTATACCTAGTTGGAATGCTAGTAGAATATAACTGGTAGCAAAATAGCTAGATTCGGGTGAACAACAAATATTAGCTTTCGAAGAAAAGTTCGTTTGAAATACTAATTTGAGCTAGTTGTAGTTCAATTGAACTTTAAGCCTAGTACTGAGGGTGTTCGAATTTTCCTTTCGTCACAGTATTTCATTAAATTAGAAACACATTGGCTTTGCTTTGATGCTCATGTGCTTTTAGAAAGCGTTTCTATTTATGTGAAATACTGTGACGAAAGGAAAATTCGAACGCCCTCAGTACTAGGCTTTAACTGGTTGCAAACGAATTGGTGATAAGTGAGTTGCTAGAATTTTCAGGCAACAAACTTATCGATATTTTTTGTTGGAGGATGCTTTGAATTGTTGACAAGAAAAAGCTAAATAAAATGAGGAACAGACAATGAAATCTATATGACAGTCGTCAATAGCACGAACTGCTCCTGGAATCCACCTAGAAATGTCCTAAACAATTTTTTAGCCATTCAATGTTTGTTGTAAGCCCGGCGGCTTACACAACAAACTTATATGTCGAAACGGTCATTAACTAATAATAACGACTACTGTTTTGCTAGCAGACAAATTACATAACGCTGGTTTTTATTAGGAGATACGTTGACAATTGGTTCATCTAGGGTCACTCAAAGTAGGGTCTGCAAATGTTAATTTTAATAAAGTAATCAATGGGCAATGAGCTGAAAGTACATCAAAGTTTGCACGGAACATCATGAAATACTCCTAGTACTCGTAAATTTTATATTTATGTACTGTCACTTCAAATAACAATTGCGTACCCAAGCTGCGGGTTTTCAAGCTTTTCTCCTCCGCCACAACCAGTTGCCTTCAGAGCCTTGCACGAACTTCCTTTTCTTTCTTTCTTCTCAAGGAATTAAGGTAAGTTTTGGACATTTATTAAGGTGATTAGACTGGCATCCAAGATGGCGGACGCAGTTGCGTCTGGCCTCAAGAGGCAGTGTGTAGAGAAAGAAAAAGAAAATGAAACTGTTCTTTCTGATATGGAACCGGAAATGGAAGACATAATGGGAAATCAAAGCGGAGGCAATGAAAGAAATCGTGACAAGTTTGATGTCAGCAAAAGTGCCAAGAACATTCAGAAATCTATCAAAAAAGTAAGTCTTGCCAAAAATAGTCGTGTTGATAAAGTTACACTGTCGAGCAAAATCACTGTCACTGATATTAGAGACATGGTGTCGTCTGGAATAGCAGAATCTTCTTCCCCTTTGGAAAGCCCTGTGCTGGAGCAGCAAAGCAAATGCAATTGTAAGCAACTCAGTTTCAGGAAAAAATGAGCAGACAACAGGTGTTGATTCTTATATTGAAAATGTGGTGCCCACAAATGATACTAAAAAGCCAGAGCTTTTTTATGATGCTAACCAAATTGGTGAAGCCAGTGTGCAGTTTGAAACCAGCAAGGTAAAAAACATGCCAAATATCAATATAATAAATGGCCTTTTTTCTACGAAAAAATTAAAAATATCAAGTTGAAGGGTCTCAGTAGCATTGTTGCTCTGGGAGTATCTCTGTACAAAATCTACTTTAAGAACGGAGCTTATGCCAATGAGGCAGTTCTAACCGATAGCTTTAAGAAGATGAATATAAATGCCTTTATTCACAGAAATTTTTTTGAGACATAATGCTAATGACACCATAAGGTGTCATTAGCAACGTCCCAACAGACATATCCGATTATAAAATCGTGGAACTTCTTCAATCTGATATTGATGTTAAATCAGCCTCTCACATAATGCGCAGATTTAAAATAAATACAAGCAGGGAATCTGATCCTGTTGTGACGCAGCGTACTGCGCCCCATTGATATTGAAAAAATCCTTTCTCTTAGTTTAAACATATTTAAACATAATTCTTTTCTTCCCCTAGCCTTAAGCATTGAAGTCATTACTTATATTTTATTAGCCGTAAGCATGAAGTTTATATTATGTCTATGCCTCACGAAGAGAAGAACAAACTAGCCAGGGTATTATTATTTAAGCGATAGGCCACCACTAAGCAGCCAGTTTAAACATAACCGTCACACACATACAGGAACGTCGAACGAACCGCCACCAAGCCACACACACACAACAACGTCTCGAACGGGACCTCCAGCAAGCCACACATATACGAACAACGGGAAAAGGGCGCGCACGTACAGTCACCCAACGACAGCGAGAGAAACGAAGGCATGTAAACTGCGAGCCGGCAAACGGTGAACGGACGACACACACACGCACGCATACACACCACCTGAAACTACGCAGTAGATCAGATCTCCAGACACAACAACAGCGAGTACAAGAGAGAGAGAGAGAGGGCGAGCGAAGTTAAGAGAGAAGGAGAGACTTACAGCGCCATAACAGCGACGTCGACAGCAGAGAACCAATACCAGTGGCCATGAACAGCCGAACGCGCAGCCGGCGCCAGCAGAGGGAAACAAGAGGAGTGAGGCTTTGGCACGCGTCTAAAGTTTGGCGACGAGGAGTTGGAATTAGATCGCGAAAGGGAGCAGTTTATCTTTGGGCATGGTCCCCGCGCACGCGCCGATTTTTCATAAGTCCCTCGGTAGTAACACGTGAACGAGAAACCTTGATACGTAGCAACGAGGACCACAGCACGGACGTCAGGATTAAGAAGAACCACTGTACAGACGCCTCACAATAATTACAACCCCAGACACAGCGGGAAAACGGTGGCAACACAAGCGCAACAAGGAGCGGCAACGGCACGTGAGCAGCATTTGTGTGTGTGTGTGTGTGAGGGCAAGTTTCGATCAAGAAACACGTGGAACATCGGGTAAGCTGGCCAGCGGCTAGAGTGAGTGTTAGAGTGAACCTGTAGGGGTGAGGTATAGGTTACTGTAAAAATATATTAACTAAAATAAATGCGTAAAATGAACAAAGACTCAACAAGATAAATATCCTCCCTCAACCGGACCAGGTATTCTCCATTTTTTACCACTTGTTGTGCACCAGCCCGCTATCGGTGTCCCAACCTCGGAGCTGACCGTACAACAATAGGTGACAAGTCCCCCTCCCTCAGCCATTGTATTCGCCATAGGTGATAACCTCGGATGCGAGTGACTAGGGTCAAGGGTCGTGAGTCTTACCAACTACTTTCTTAGTTCCCCCCTCCCCGTTTTCTAACATTCGATCGCTTGCGTCTGCCCCAGGTGTTTAACCTCAGGCGTGAGTAATCTTAAACGAGCCACGTGTCACGGCCACCCTTTCCTACTGTAGGTGAGAACCTCGGTAATAGTGGGGGACCATCTCTGCTCTAGGTGTTAACCTCGGACATAGCGGGCGTCGTTTCTGCCACAGGTGGTAAACCTCAGATACAACGTGCTATTTCTGCTCTAGGTGTTAATCTCGGACCTGGTCTGCTACTGTTTCTGCTCTAGGTGATAACCTCACATAAACTTTGCGGCTACCCTGCCCTAGGTGTAAACCTCGGATATAGTCAACGACCATTCCTGCTCTAGGTGTTAACCTCGGATACAGTGGGGTACTATTTTCTGCCATAGGTGACAACCTCAGATATAGTGTACAACTGTTTTCTGCCTTAGGTGCTAACCTCGGGTATGGTCTAACACTATTTCTGCTCTAGGTGTTAACCTCAGGTGTTGTCGGACACTATTTCTGCATTTCTGATAAACCTCAGATATAGTTTGCCAATATTTTCGCTCTAGATGTTAACCTCGGATATAGTGGGGCGATGTCTCTGCCTGGCGATTAACCTCAGATATAGCGTACTACTTTTTCCGCTCTAGGTGTGCACCTCGGATACGGCTGGGCACTATTTCTGCTCTAGGTGATAAACCTCAGATATTCGTTCACATTTCCGCTCCAGGTGATAACCTCGGGCATAGTCTGCCACCCCGACACGTGTTCTCTGCCCCGTATTTCTCCTTAAGTCGACCTCTCGTACCAGCTTTAGGTGACCCACCTCTGGTGCGATTGGTCACACATTTGTTCCGACCACAGTGGCCTACTCCCGTGCCAATACAGTTTCTTTTCTACACGTAGATTCTCGAAGTGACTCAGACCCCCATCTAAACTGAGTGCGATCCCTTTCGTCCTTGTTAGTCCCAGCACTTATAAATTCTGCTGTAAGTGACCTTGGCCAGACTGAGTTATACCTCAGCCTTAGACACTACCTTACAGATGGCGCCCGAGCAGGGACACTGGGACATAAAAGGAGAGGAGAGAGGAGTTCATCTTTGGGCATGGTCCCCGCGCACGCGCCGATTTTTCACAAGTCCCTTAGGAATAAAACGTGGACAAGAAACCCGGAGACATAGCAACGAGGACCATAACACACAATAATTACAACCCCAGACACGGCGGGAAAACGGTGGCAACTCAAGCGCAACAAGGAGCGGCAACGGCACGTGAACAGCATTTGTGTGTGTGTGTGTGAGGGCAAGTTTCGATCAAGAAACACGTGGAACATCGGGTAAGCTGGCCAGCGGCTCATTTTGTTAGAGTGAACCTGTAGGGGTGCGGTATAGGTTACTGTAAAAATATATTAACTAAAATAAATGCCTAAAAATGAACAAAGACTCAACAAGATAAATATCCTCCTTCAACCGGACCAGGTATTCTCCATTTTTACCACTTGTTGTGCACCAGCCCCGCTATCGGTGTCCCAAACTCGGAGCTGACCGTACAACAATAGGTGACAAGTCCCCCTCCCTCAGCCATTGTATTCGCCATAGGTGATAACCTCGGATGCGAGTGACTAGGGTCAAGGGTCGTGAGTCTTACCAACTACTTTCTTAGTTTTCCCCCTCCCCGTTTTCTAATATTCGATCGCTTGCGTCTGCCCCAGGTGTTTAAGCTCAGGCGTGGGTAATCTTTGACGAGCCACGTGTCGCGGCCACCTTTCCCTACTGTAGGTGAGAACCTCGGTAATAGTAGGGGACCATCTCTGCTCTAGGTGTTAACCTCGGACATAGCGGGGCGTTGTTTCTGCCACAGGTGGTAAACCTCAGATACAGCGTGCTATTTCTGCTCTAGGTGTTAACCTCGGACCTGGTCTGCTACTGTTTCTGCTCTAGGTGATAACCTCACATAAACTTTGCGACTACCCTGCCCTAGGTGTAAACCTCGGATATAGTCAACGACCATTCCTGCTCTAGGTGTTAACCTCGGATACAGTGGGGTTACTATTTTCTGCCATAGGTGACAAACCTCAGATATAGTGTACTACTGCTTTCTGCTTTAGGTGCTAACCTCGGGTAAGGTCTAACACTATTTCTGCTCTAGGTGTTAACCTCAGGTGTTGTCGGACACTATTTCTGCACTAGGTGATAAACCTCAGATATAGTTTGCCAATATTTCCGCTCTAGGTGTTAACCTCGGATATAGTGGGGCGCTGTCTCTGCCACAGGTGATAAACCTCAGATATAGCGTACTACTTTTTCCGCTCTAGGTGTGAACCTCGGATACGGCTGGGCACTATTTCTGCTCTAGGTGACAAACCTCAGATACTCGTTCACATTTCCGCTCCAGGTGATAACCTTCGGCATAGTCTGCCACCCCGACACGTGTTCTCTGCCCCGTATTTCTCCTTAAGTCGACCTCTCGTATCAGCTTTAGGTGACCCACCTCTGGTGCGATTGGTCACACATTTGTCCCGACCACAGGTGGCCTACTCCCGGGTCAATACAGTTTCTTTTCTACACGTAGATTCTCGAAGTGACTCAGACCCCCATCTAAACTGAGCGCGATCCCTTTAGTCCTTGTTAGTCCCAGCACTTATAAATTTTGCTGTAGGTGACCTTGGACAGACTGAGTTATACCTCAGCCTTAGACACTACCTTACAGATGGCGCCCAAGCAGGGACACTGGGACATAAAAAAAAAAAATTAGGGTAACATCTTTCGTGGCTTAAAACCCACCAGTTCGAAAAAAATCGTGAGAAAAGAAACCAGTTAGAAGGCACTCTCCCACATAACGGGAAAATTCTTAGACAGAGGATTTACATTCGCATCACGCATGACACACGTTGAAATTTTTTCCAAGCATATGCGAATTTGGCCCCGAACGGCACCGTTATTTTCATATACATATATGTATTGCATGGCATAAAAACCTCAAGCACGTGCTTTCCAAATATTTGACAATTGCCGTTGTTTCCCAGCCCAGAGTCGAGAGCGGAAAGTACAGTCAGAATAAAAGTAGCCTGCTCAGTCAAAATTTTCTAGCCGCACACCGAGGGTCTTGCTCTAATCATGTTAATTGCCTTCGTCTGGTTAGCATTACCACGCTCTTCTGCGCTCAGATTGAAAAAAAAATCAAAGAAAAGAAGGGAGAGAGAAAGAGAGGGACAGAGCGGCCGACGCTCTTAGCCGCAGCGCCGTCGCCTACGCCGCGTCGCTGCCCTTACGATCGCTACACAGCCACGAGTATATATCAAGCACCCCCTTGACCCGAAAAGTCACTTGAGCACGAGCCCGCACCGAGATCACATCGCAGTTATCCAGTCCCAGAGAACACTTTCACTAAGTAGATCCCCACGCGTAGTGGAGAAAGCCAAGCATAGATCCTTGAACCCAACCGAAGCACACTGACTAAAACCAACCGTTATTCAACATGGGAGTTCAATGGATATCCTTCCGACGCAAGTCCGAGCTACAGTGCATCCTCAAAGAGTTCGAGCAGGAAACCGTAGGCACCGTGGAAGAACTAAGGAGCCGACTAGCTTCTTTTGCAGGTCAACCAAACCTAATCCCTGTCATTGCATCCCGCCTGCGGGAGATGGAAATACTCTATGGCAATGCAGTCACCCCCGAGAGCAAGACCATTCCTCCCCGTTCCCGAGGCACTTCGCCATCTCCTGAGGAGCCTTCCGGTACCAAACTCGCTAACGCCGGGGCTACCACTCTTAAGATACCGGTACTTCAGGGTGACCAACCACCCTCTAACCTTGGAATAACCACGGCACTTAACACTGGAGCACGTTCGTCCGGACTCTCAAGTTCTTCTTCAGTTGCCACGGAACGCCGGCCATACCCAGGCCTGGCCGATCAGCTGCGCAGATGGGGAGTCACGTTTAACGGCAAATCTGACCCGCTCCGTTTCATTGAGCACTTGGAGGAGGAAGCGGCCGCGAACCAAATCGACACGCAGCACATCCCTCACGCTATCTATGGACTCCTGACCGATCGTGCCGAGGACTGGTTCCGTGTCAGCCGCTTACACGGAGCAACTTGGGAAACATTCAAAGAGGAATTTTTGGATTTTTTCCTCCCACCCCGGTATTTCCAGAGGCTGGAAGATGAAATCAGAGTGAGATTTCAACAACAAGGAGAACCATTCAAGGAGTACATGATCGACCTTCGCCTCATGATGCATCGAGCTGGCTATAGCGAGGCACAAGAACTACATCGCTTGTATGAAAACTTGCTACCAGCGAACCAAATGTTCGTCCGCCGTCACGAGTTCACCACTCTACCTCAGTTAACACTGCTCGTGGTAAATTATGAGACCGCCCGGGACCGAGATATCCAGCAGAGACGATGGGAACATGCTTCCCCCAACTACGCCACACGGTCACAACCATCCGGCAGCCCACCAGGAGATATCAACAGACGAGGTATATCAGCTGGCCCCAAGGCCCAATCGCACGGCGCCAGTGACCAGAGAGGCCAGACTTCAGAGGCAGCGATCGACATCCGTCAAGCTTGTCGTAACTGTGGCCAAACTGGTCATTTCAGCAAGGACTGTCGTCAACCACAAGTACTATTTTGCTGGGAGTGTGGCCGCCGTGGGATACGCACTGTAAACTGTTGCCGAACTCAAGCCCCGGGAAACAAATCGCGTGCCTGTCCACCAGGGGAAAGGACGGGGAACACGCAGACCAGCCCCCACAACTAGAATCACCACTACGTTTCGAGAAGAGCCGCGTCGTGGCCCAAGTCACCTTGGAAGCAGAAGCTCTGACGGCCACGCTTGACACTGGAGCCACACGCAGCTTTGTGAGCGAGAGGATCGCTCAGAAGATTGGCACCCCACAAAACAGACGCACCGTATTAACTCGCATCAGTTTGGCAGACGGCTCCCGACGAGAGGTCACTCACGCCTTGATGGTCCGCATCTGCCTAGGGGCTCGTGAGGTGACCATGCCAGTCCTAGTCATGCCCACCGTAATCGACGACGTCATTCAAGGGATCGATTTTCTGTGTGGCATGGAAGCGACCCTACTCTGTGGCCAGGCAATACTTAAACTCGAACCCATATCACTACCAAAACCCTCAGCGAATACTGCGTGCGCAGTACCCACTCCCACCAGTGACAAAGCAGCAGCGATGAAACCCTATACGGGTACCCAGCCTCTAGAAAACACGACCCCGATGAGCGTCGAAGCAACCTCGTCCCAACAAATTCCCAGTTGTGAACAGCAGCCGAAGACACCGACCTGGACACCGACACCGCCGACTAAGAAGAGTGTTACTACTCCCGCCCCAAAGATGACCCCCGTGTTACCCGCAACCAGAGCAGCAGCAGTGAGAAACAACCACTTTCGTAAGCCTCAGGCCACCTCCAGAGAGACATTCAAACCTACCCCAAGGCAGAGGGTAACCCAAACACCAACGCCTAGTCGAACCACAACATCAGTACCAGAATTTGATGTCCACTACCGCCGAGGGAACCAAAATGTTGTCGCCGACGCCATTTCCCGACGACCATTGGAGCTACTGCAGCAGACGTTTCAACAACAAACTAAGTGCAGGTGGATGCAACGAATGCTACGGAGGGTCGAACAAGAGCCCGCAAAACACCCAGAGTACGCCCGGGAAAACGACCAGTTATACCGACGCTTTGGATCCCGCCCCGAGGAAGAGGATTATATACCTTGGAAACTCTGCGTCCCCATAGAACACCGGCAGAGAGTCCTCGAGGAGTGCCACGATCAGCCTAGCGCCGGACACTTGGGTATTCGCAAAACGTCTAATCGAGTTGCCCAGCGTTACTATTGGCCGGGACTCTTCCGAGACGTGGCCAAATACGTACGCAAATGTGGAACCTGCCAGAAGCACAAAGTAAGTCAACTTAAACCGCCCGGCCGAATGCACACTCGACAGGTCCAGGAACCTTTCGACGTTCTCTGCGCTGACTTCGTTGGCCCACTTCCCCGATCTCGGCATGGCAACACCGTTCTATTGGTCTTTTTCGACCTGTTCAGCAAATGGGTGGAGCTGGTACCACTACGCCGAGCTACTACCGCACATCTGGAACGGTCTTTCCGCGAACGTATTTTGGCTAGATTTGGAGTGCCTAAAACGTTTGTCTGCGACAATGGCACGCAACTCACCAGCAGAGCATTTCGGAGCTTTTGTAAACAGACGGGTATGACACTGCAACATACGGCCCCATACACACCACAGCAGAACCCGACAGAACGCGCCAATCGAACCATTAAGACGATGATTGCTCAATATACCGATGGTAAGCAAAACACTTGGGATGAGCTCCTACCCGAGATCAGCTTGGCAATCAACAGCAGCGCCTCGGACACCACTGGCTTCAGCCCCGCATTCCTGTTGCAAAGCAGGGAGCCTAGGCTGCCAGGAGCACTCTACGAAGAAGTAACTCCCGATCTCGGCAAGGAACCTGTGTCACCAGATGCCCGAGCCCAACGCCTGAAAAGCATTTTTAAGGTGGCCTTCGACAACATGCACCGGGCTACCGAAGGTCAGAGTCGACAGTATGACTTAAGAAGACGCGAGTGGAGGCCGGTCATCAAGTCACTGGTGTGGCTACGGACCCATCATCTGTCCAACGCGGCCGAGGGCTTCGCCGCCAAATTGGCACCTCGCTACCAAGGACCTTACAAGGTCGTCAAATTTATCTCGCCCAACATAGTTCGGCTTCAAAGTACTGAAGGAAGACATCGCCGAACAGCCAACCTCGCCGACCTGAAACCGTTCCATGGGGAGAATGACAACACCTCGAAACAGCCATCAGACGAGCCTGCCGATGAGCCAGTAGACGATATAGCAGAGGATCCAACAGATGACTCAATCAGATAATAACTCACACGCACCAGGACTCAAAGTAGCTATACTAACCCTATGTACTAATTTTAACTATTCAACCCAAACTTTGTAAACCGCACCCAGGGACCAGTTAGGGATTGTAGATCAGTATATTTATAAGCAAATTTTTTAAGGTACCATGTCAGCCCGCAACAGAGGTGATCGACCAACACACTCCCGTATCCGATACCCCACCCACACCAGCGAGCGGAGCTCGAGACGTCAGCGAATCGCTTCACATCCAGTGAGCCCCCATCGTCTCCGTCGAAACAACACCCGGCAGACAATTAACCACTCCGACAGACGTCCTCGCCGCCGGCGCACTCCCGAGTCAGGCACGCGAAGAAACCGCTCACCCCCTACTATGGACCCGCGGCGCAATAGACGCCCTCAGCAGACACCGCCACGCCAAACTAGGTCGCATCACAGACGACGTGGTTCTCCCCCAGAGGCCCCAAACCACATAGGCAGTCAGACTGCCACCCCCACCTTCGGCGAGGATCCATCGTGGGGACTGTCCTGGGAGGATTTGGAGGCAATCCATTTTGCCGACTGGGACCGGCTAAGCCCGTTAGCAAGCGAGTTGGCGCTTCAAGTCGGCGACGACAGTGGAGATCGCCTTCCTTATGCGGGACATAATGCACCCCAGGAGCCCTGCCTGACGTACTCTGACGAAGAGAATCCTGCCCCCGAGGGACATTTCGCGAACCTAGTGCACCGGTCTGTGAGCCCCATGGTCAGACACCACGAAGATGGCGCACAAAACACCAGTTACCCCCCCCAGGTAGTGGAGATTAGCGACGAGGACGAAGTAGCGACGCTTCCACGTAGCCCTCCGCCTCCACCAGTGGCTGACGACCCACCGCCTGCCTACGGCTCCTGGGAGGTTCGAGAAACTCCACCCCCCACATACGAGGAAACATGCGGCTACGAGTCGCGGGCCGAGGGAATCGCACCCAAGCGGGCAACCCAGTCGTCAGCACACTACTCTGACATCAGTTCGGACGAGGGAGACGCAGCATCGAACCACCATGGCATGGAGCCGAGAGAGGAGCAGCCGTCAACCTCAGCCGCTGCTCATGCACGGTTGGTACATAACCCTGGAGATCACGAGGATCCAGGGCCAACGACGGCCATCGTGCCAGCTTTCCAAGCGCTGGACCTGCGTTCGGGAACCCACCCAAGCGAAGGCAATCTCCCCGACGACCGGAACCCCGATCTTGGATTGGTCTTGGTGCCAGAGGTAGCCATTATGGCTATAGCCCGAGAGGTATCCGAGGAGTCACAGAGCGAAGAACCATGGGTAGTAGCACCGTCGGAGTGGAAGGTCAACACGCCCGACAGAAAGTTGCCGGCAGAGGTAATAGCTCACATACAAGCGAGAGTTGACCGCAACACACGCAGGAACGTACGGATCCTGGAGTCAGGAGGAGGCGCTCACTTCAGAGTGCGTATCAACACCCGGAACCAGGTATCCATTTGCTTTCGCCCCGCGAAGTAAAGGGGGGTGTGACGCAGCGTACTGCGCCCCATAGATATTGAAATAATCCTTTCTCTTAGTTTAAACATATTTAAACATAATTCTTTTCTTCCCCTAGCCTTAAGCATTGAAGTCATTACTTATATTTTATTAGCCGTAAGCATGAAGTTTATATTATGTATATGCCTCACGAAGAGAAGAACAAACTAGCCAGGGTATTATTATTTAAGCGATAGGCCACCACTAAGCAGCCAGTTTAAACATAACCGTCACACACATACAGCAACGTCGAACGAACCGCCACCAAGCCACACACACACAACAACGTCTCGAACGGGACCTCCAGCAAGCCACACATATACGAACAACGGGAAAAGGGCGCGCACGTACAGTCACCCAACGACAGCGAGAGAAACGAAGGCATGTAAACTGCGAGCCGGCAAACGGTGAACGGACGACACACACACGCACGCATACACACCACCTGAAACTACGCAGTAGATCAAATCTCCAGACACAACAACAGCGAGTACAAGAGAGAGAGAGAGGACGAGCGAAGTGAACAGAGAAGGAGAGACTTACAGCGCCATAACAGCGACGTCAACAGCAGAGAACTAATACCAGTGGCCATGAACAGCCGAACGCGCAGCCGGCGCCAGCAGAGGGAAACAAGAGGAGTGAGGCTTTGGCACGCGTCTAAAGTTTGGCAACGAGGAGTTAGAATTTGATCGCGAATGAGAGGAGTTCATCTTTGGGCATGGTCCCCGCGCACGCGCCGATTTTTCACAAGTCCCTTAGGAATAAAACGTGGACAAGAAACCCGGAGACATAGCAACGAGGACCATAACACACAATAATTACAACCCCAGACACGGCGGGAAAACGGTGGCAACATCAAGCGCAACAAGGAGCGGCAACGGCACGTGAACAGCATTTGTGTGTGTGTGTGTGAGGGCAAGTTTCGATCAAGAAACACGTGGAACATCGGGTAAGCTGGCCAGCGGCTCATTTTGTTAGAGTGAACCTGTAGGGATGCGGTATAGGTTACTGTAAAAATATATTAACTAAAATAAATGCCTAAAATGAACAAACACTCAACAAGATAAATATCCTCCTTCAACCGGACCAGGTATTCTCCATTTTTACCACTTGTTGTGCACCAGCGCCGCTATCGGTGTCCCAACCTCGGAGCTGACCGTACAACAATAGGTGACAAGTCCCCCTCCCTCAGCCATTGTATTCGCCATAGGGGATAACCTCGGATGCGAGTGACTAGGGTCAAGGGTCGTGAGTCTTACCAACTACTTTCATAGTTTTCCCCCTCCCCGTTTTCTAATATTCGATCGCTTGCGTCTGCCCCAGGTGTTTAACCTCAGGCGTGGGTAATCTTAGACGAGCCACGTGTCGCGGCCACCTTTCCCTACTGTAGGTGAGAACCTCGGTAATAGTAGGGGACCATCTCTGCTCTAGGTGTTAACCTCGGACATAGCGGGGCGTTGTTTCTGCCACAGGTGGTAAACCTCAGATACAGCGTGCTATTTCTGCTCTAGGTGTTAACCTCGGACCTGGTCTGCTACTGTTTCTGCTCTAGGTGATAACCTCTCATAAACTTTGCGACTACCCTGCCCTAGGTGTAAACCTCGGATATAGTCAACGACCATTCCTGCTCTAGGTGTTAACCTCGGATACAGTGGGGTTACTATTTTCTGCCATAGGTGACAAACCTCAGATATAGTGTACTACTGCTTTCTGCCTTAGGTGCTAACCTCGGGTAAGGTCTAACACTATTTCTGCTCTAGGTGTTAACCTCAGGTGTTGTCGGACACTATTTCTGCACTAGGTGATAAACCTCAGATATAGTTTGCCAATATTTCCGCTCTAGGTGTTAACCTCGGATATAGTGGGGCGCTGTCTCTGCCACAGGTGATAAACCTCAGATATAGCGTACTACTTTTTCCGCTCTAGGTGTCAACCTCGGATACGGCTTGCCACTATTTCTGCCATAGGTGTTAAACCTCAGATATAGTTTGCAAATATTTCCGCTTAAGGTGTTAACCTCGGATCTGGTGGGGCGCTGTCTCTGCCACAGGTGATAAACCTCAGGTATAGCGTACTACTTTTTCCGCTCTAGGTGTGAACCTCGGATACGGCTGGGCACTATTTCTGCTCTAGGTGACAAACCTCAGATACTCGTTCACATTTCCGCTCCAGGTGATAACCTCGGGCATAGTCTGCCACCCCGACACGTGTTCTCTGCCCCGTATTTCTCCTTAAGTCGACCTCTCGTATCAGCTTTAGGTGACCCACCTCTGGTGCGATTGGTCACACATTTGTCCCGACCACAGGTGGCCTACTCCCGGGTCAATACAGTTTCTTTTCTACACGTAGATTCTCGAAGTGACTCAGACCCCCATCTAAACTGAGCGCGATCCCTTTAGTCCTTGTTAGTCCCAGCACTTATAAATTTTGCTGTAAGTGACCTTGGACAGACTGAGTTATACCTCAGCCTTAGACACTACCT